>OY720461.1:32348475-32948475 GCA_963082715.1 Harpalus rubripes | reverse complement strand
GACTTACTTATAACTAAACAAAAACCATAAACCTAATTTTCATTTGTGAATGCAACTTAAGAGTTATTACAGACGAAATTTTTGTCGCACGCACGCACACACGCGCACACAGACACACACACAAACACACACACACATATATATATATATATATATATATATATATATATATATATATATATATATATATATATACACATACAGACATCTTCGTAAAAATAGTAAAATCGTATTCTAGGGACCCCAAAACGTGCTTATTGATTAAAAACTCATCATCGAATTTTTTGACCAAAGACAATACCTTCCTTACCTAAAGTATGTAAAAAATAAATTGAGTAATTCGGCGCTATGCTCAGTACATATAAAAATCATTAAATCATGATGAAATCTATTAAACACAATTTTATTTTTCATCCAGCTGTTAATTTTTTTATCATCTTATCACACAAGCCATAAATTACCCATGCTAAAGCGTATAATTTTAATTATCACTTACACAAACTCATAAACCTTAGTCCCTGGAAATGGCTAGCAAAACATTTACATTAAAAAAATTAACATGATAATTTAATGTCCTGGCTGACATATAATATGACCGCGTATAATTTACCATTTTAAAAACTGATTTACATAAAATTACTTTTATTGTTTCCTTTTTATTGTGTCGTTTTGTAATCGCGGTAGCCATGGCGCTTTTATTTCTTTGTTTTTGAAAAGTCTAAGGGTCATTGTAACTATAAATTTTATATTTAGACTCCTGCATTTCACGGGGAAATTCGTCACGTGAAGTAGGAGTATTTGTTAGTGTAAATTTATTCATAAAAAGAACAAAAAGAAACGTTGTTTTATTATTTATTGCGAGACAAAATATTGTGGTCATACGAAAAGCTTCTACCATTAACATGCTATGTTACATACACATTTTTACAGTAATAACACACTTGAACATGATTCAAATTTTTGTGAGTTACAGAGAAATATATTACATATATTGTGGACTGTAATCAGTGTAAGTACAGGGGGTTCAGTATACAGGACAAACACGAAAACGTAATATACATAGATTTTTAACGTAGTTTTCAAATATTATCTGCCGCATCGCATAAAACTTTTTGGACTGATGTATGCAAACCGTTCTAGATAATACAATGGGCCCGTCCAAGTCTTCGACTTTTTACAAATTACATGTCGCATATGAATTTTGAATATAAATAAATAAAAATGAAATAAAAATTACTATATAATTTGTTTTTTTATACCGATAATAATGTAATTAAAGTCTTTAGCGTAAAATGGTCGCCATGTTGTGACGTCAGTGTCACTACAGTCGGCCAGTTACCCTGTGGAAATGTCACTATAGAGTGGACCATGAATATTTTGCTTATAAATTCGCGATTGGCTTTACATATAATCTAACATGCATAAATTTAATATTTCGGAGTAATGAGTAATTTTTTATTAAGATCAAAAGAAAATTTACTTATTAAATAAATTTATGTTTTAATTATTGTAATCTCAATACTTGTCATTGTTGTAATCATTTAGTAAATAGGAATGTAAATGCTGGATTACCTTTTATTATGATCTATGTATTGATTTTTGTAATCATACTGTCATTGTTGTATTTAATTATAAATAGAAAATAGTTTAAATACTATTTTAATTATAATAATGACACTTTGTGAGTATGATAACCTTCAATAGTATATTAAAAAAAAGTCTTAAATAATAAACCTGATTATGAAAAGGAGCAAAAATTATTAATTTTATTTACCTGATTTTTACATAAATTAACATTTAACACTATTCATGTAAGTAAACCAAATAAATATATATTTTGAAATGATATTAACATTTTAATGGTAACGTATGTCGGTTATCTCTACTTATGGCGGAGTGACGCTAACGTCACAACTTTCGCGCCAAAACTTTAATAATTATTTTAGGCGTTATTAAGCATAATTTCAAGAAAACAAAATATACGGAATTTCTATTTTTAAATTCTTCGTAACATATAAAAAATTCAAGAAAAGTTGGACGGGCCCATTCTAAATATTATACGACAATATTTTCAAATTCATGTCATTATAATACTTTTTTTACTATGTACAAGGAAGTAAAAAAATCTGATGTCTAGTGATGCACGACGAGGTGCGAGTACTCTCGCATCTCGTCTCATCTCGTTGCATTATGCGAGACGAGAACTAGAACAAGATTTCAGTTTAAAATTCGAGGCGAGATCGATATAACAACTGCGATTCTCGTGAGAATCTCGTAATAAAAAGTTTTTGTAACTTTACAGCTTTGTTTCATAAATTCAATGAACCATACAAGGAGTATAGTCAACGCTAATTCATGCATAGAACACGTAAATTTGAAAATTATATGAATTCACAATATTTTTTGAGTCTATTTAGAGTCGATTAGTATCGATCTCTGAGCGAGAAAATGCAAAAATTAAGACAAAATCGGTATTGCATCCAATAGATCTAGTTTTCTTTAATATTTCAGCCCCTAAATTCACTCCAGTTAAAACCACGGTTAATAAAACTCTTGTCGCCACTGAAAAGTAAAGGATGTTATATTAAGCGTCGATGGGAGCCCACAGGGAAAGAAGCGGAGTGATTGATTTCCAGCGGGTTACCAGTGTAGCGGTTTTTTATGACTTAATCGTACTTAAATAGTGGCATATATTTAATGGAAAAGTGTAGAAACTTTTAGTTACAAAAAATAATTTTTTAATGTTTAATTCATTTTACTGATGACATAATCTGTTCTTATTGAAATAGTTCAGAGATCACAATTTGATGGTAAATTGAATATTTTAGAGGTAAATTAAACTATTTACTAACATCACATTTTCTGGTGACCGTGAATGAATAAATATTATGTTCGTATTGCAATAATGTGGTGACCAGAATTTAGTGTTTCGTCTCTTTATTATAGTTTACGACTGCCAATGCATGGGAGACGGTGCTATTGGTACCAACTTGTCTCTTGTAGTTAAATAGTTACGTAAATACGTAGTGCGCAAGTACTTATTTTTATAGCGAGACTCTCGTGCAAGAACGAGATGAGACCCAAAAACATGTGCGAGAACGAGAGCGAGATCGAGATTACAGATCCAAAAACGAGACGAGATCGATATTTTGTATTTCTCGTCTCGTCTCGTTTCGCGTGCATCATGACTGATGTCCCGTCCATTCCATGTTTAAAATAGCAATGAGCTTCCGATTGATCGTTTGTAAACAAAATCTAATTTCTCGTTCCAATAAATAGAAAAGTCTGTAATATGAAATATTGGATTATATTCTATTATGTTTTTCCTCGAAAATGTTAAGAGCTTCAAATTAAGTACCGCTTCCGGTTTATCATATAAGTATAGTCAAAATCGAGTTTCAAATACCAAATTTGATAAGTTTTGGATCATGTTTTAATATATTTTTCAAGAAAATCTGTTTATAGCTTTCTATAAAGTACTACTTCCGGTTTATCAATTTTAGAAAAAAATATAATACGTTGTTCTCATTAATATAAAAATCTTAAATACCAAATTTGAAAAGTTTTGGATTGTTTCAATACATTTTTCACGAAAATCTGTTCAGAGCTTTAAGTAAACTATCACTTCTGGTTTATTAATTTTAGCCAAAATCTAATATGTTATTCCCCTGGATATGAAAGTCTTAAATACTTTAATACTAAAATTGAAAAGTTTTGGATTATATTTTAATATATTTTTTTATTAAAAACTGTTATGGGCTTCGAGTAAAGTATCACTTCCGGTTATCCAATTTTACCCAAAATCTAACCAACTCGTTATATGAATGTAAAAAGCTTAAATACGGAAAATAGAATTTTTCGGAAGTTTGTTGTAAGAGTTATCGTGGACGAAAAAATCGTCACACACACACAGACATCATCGTAAAAATAGTAAAAACGTGTTGTGGGGACTCTGATTCGTGCTTATCTACTGAAAACTCACCATCGAATTTTTGGCACGATTACATTACCTCCTTTACCTACGGTATGACGGGAGGTAAAAATTTGAACAAATTTTTCCTATTTCAATTCTGTTTTCCGCAATCTTAAGGCCTTTTTGACACTTTAAAAATATTGATATATCAAATCGACCCTCCAGAGTTCATTTTTGTAAGAATTAACACTGTCTTTAACCAAAATTGTGATATTGAACCATTTTTAGCGTTTTGGGGGCTCATAACTCCTGAATTGTTTTAAATATTTTCAAATTAACTCTAAAATTTTTACACAAAATTATGGAAATCGTTATATAAACATAATACGATTAAAATTACAAATTTTTGCAGTGGTTTACATAGTCATTTGTAGTGTAAAAGCAGTTTTCGATTAAATTTTTCTCAAATTTATCTTTAAAACTTTTTATTGTTACCGATAACTTTATTTCGGAAGGTAAGCAATTGTAATATTGTACTCCTTTACATTCAGGAGAGTTTCTGGCAATCATTAATCGTTTATTTTTCACCATGAAATGATTTTGGTTTCGAGTATTTCTATTATGTACGTCCCAATGAGTCTTAAATTGTCCCTTCTTATTAAACACATAGACACAGAGGTGGTAAATATATAAACATGACAAAGTTAAAATATTATATTTTATAAAAAGTTCTTTGCAAGATGTTCGCAAGGGGGCAATACATCTGATTATCCTCTTCTGGGCAACAAATACGTCTTTGAAGGATGCTGATTAACCTCAGAAGCAAATTCCATAAGATAATATAGATCCAACTTTAGCATGATAGAACATCAGTAGCTGTCCTTTATTTAAAATATAAATTAAATTTCTCACATGGAAACATGCTCTGTTCAGCACAGAGATAACGTGAGAGCAATGGGGCTTCCATATAAAATTTTCATCCATATATAACCCTAGAAATTTTGTTCGGGGTACTCTTTTGACAGGATTATCATTTACAATTATCGATAAATCAGTGTTACACGAGTTTTGATAATCTCAGAAAGTGCGTTTTAGTTGGGTTCAGGTACATACAGTTACTAGAAAACCATGAAGATAACTGATTCCTGATTTTGTTGCAAATATCAACAAGAACCCTATCACATTTACTGGATGCATCGTCTGCATAAAGAGTTATATGACAATTATTGACTCGCGGTTGCGAAGCTAGTTATAAATAATTTCTTTAAATGTGCTGATAGAAAAATAAAAAATATCTCCTTTTCTTGCAGTGCACGCAGCTCATAGAGATACAGAAAAAGAAGCATCTGGTACCAATGCTCTGGTGGAAACCACCACGAGACCAGGACCGCATTTCGATAAATCTGCATCGAAGAACGTTACTGCCCTTCTTGGAAAAACAGCCTATCTCAACTGCCGGGTAAAGAATCTGGGCAACAAAACCGTAAGTCCTATAAATTTTGTATATTTTAGTGGCATAACTACATACATATACACATACACACCATCTTTGGAATATCAGGTAGAGAATAGCTATTTAAATACATACACGCATTGTCAAATTTCTCTAAAAGTGGCATTCCAATGTGTGACGTTATTTAGTTAATTTATATTAGCCAGGTAGTGAACTCGACTGATCTAGTGTTGTGCACAAAAGTAGTCAGCGCCGACAGCGGACAAAAATGACAAAATGGTTACTCATTGAAACATAGCAAGGTTAATTTTATGTCAGAATAATTTTGAAATTTCTATTTTATAAAATATATGCAATAAATGCTAATGATAGGATGTCAAATATTATGTGATGCATTGGGGGATGTAATAATTCTCACAAAATTACCAATTGAAGTATCAAATTTTACAAATTTCCTAGAAGATTATATGAGGAACAGATGTTTTAGAAAACAACTTTTTCTTCTACTAACATGAAAAATTCTTTTAGGTATGCATATTTCCTCATTGTAAAATATGCTTATCGTATGAATAAAACTCCAATAGTCGTCTGATTGCAATAATGAATTATATAAAAATGTGTTTCTTAAGTTAATATTTAAACAAAATATAATACAGGAAGACGAAAATTGTCATAAAATTGTATAATACTTGCAGTTGTATGAAATAGAAGTCTATTTTTGACATAATTCGTCTATTTATTATAAATTTTGTCCATGTAATATTAATGTTAAAGGTAGAAATTCACATGGTTCGTATTTTCCGTGTATTTTCTTCTCCGAGCTAGTGTAACTGGTTCGTCTTTGAGCCTGGTATATTTTCAATAAAGAATCTTCTTCATTTATTGCGAATATAAAAGAAAGTTGCTAGTTTTCCAACTTTTTAATCCGAATTTCCATGTATTGTGCATCTTGTAACATTCAACTAATATTATAATTTATAATATAAATTTAAATATGATAAAATGGTTTACAGAAATCACATATATTATGCGAAAAATTATATTCTCTGCCACAGTACCTTCGCTGGTATTTTGACTTTTTTGATTGTCACAACACATATATAGCATTTTAAATATTTTCTTTATTCAGTTCAATATACTATAATGTATAATATTCATGCACAATAGCAAAAACTCAAAATAAAATTGTAAATTGTGTCACTTTCTCGAAATGTCAAAATTGATTCTGTAACTAAAAATGTCAATGTAGCCGTTAGAGGCGCTGACGCTCAAAATGTGCACATCGCCTATAGTCAGTAGTTATTCAACAAGAAGTTCGAAAATAATCGAATATACATTTGAGAGGACGAGATGTGTTGCCTAGGAAACACAACGACACTGTAGGTGGAGTTGTGTTTACAGGTAACACATCGAGTCCGCAAACTGTATATTTGGATGACTTTCGAAACTCGAATTGTACACGTTAAGACTATACAACGGATCAACCAACTATATTTTTACGAAATGTCAAAAATATTACTTATTCATTTATATCCATGGGTAATATGATTACATATGATACATTTGTTTGCGACTGAAACACCTCTAGTTGTGTTTCGCGAAACACAACTTAGCAACGCAAATAACCAGTGTTATACAGCGTAAGTAACAAAAATTGAGCTGTCTGATTGGTCTATTTTCCGCTGAGTTGTTTAGTCAAAATTATTTTTTTCTTAGCGGTAAAATGTTTTACTTCTGTCATGATTTTGACATCAAAGGTCCGATCAACGAACACATATTTGAACGCGTGTATAATTTCAACAATTAAACCACAAAGTGTATTCAAAAAGTAATAAATATACTTGTATGAAAGCTCTGTTGAAAATATATTATATAAATGTATATCAAACAATAACAAATAATTTTATTGTAGTTATGCCACTGTGTATATATATTGTTCTTCCATATATGCAATCCACATACCAACCAGCTTTTAATCCTATAACATTTTAACCAAATATTTTCCGTGAATTTTATACACAATTTTAAACACAATACACATACTCTTTGCCCTTATTTATTAAACATGTATTTGTACATTTTACGAATGAATCGTTTATATACATATTTATCCATTAAAACATTGCTTATTCGATTGTAAATATCGCAATCAAAACAGTTTTTTTTATAGCCTGTTGGTGAATTTTATTAGAAAACAAAAATTGAATAAAGTATAACATCAAAGATAAAACAAAATACATATTATTTTAATCATAAATACACAGAGAGTAATAAATAAAATAAATAAATATATCATCACGGTTTGTTACCTATTGCTGGGTGTGCCAATCTACTTTGTACGCAGATATCGATCATGATGAAATATTTACACCGTGCGGGCGCTTACCAGGCGTCACCTCACGGGCACTCATTGCTGGCGTGGAGAGTGCACCACAGGAGTCAATTTTGTGCCATTTAAAATTGGAAATATTTGGCGTCGGTCGGGATCGAACCCGGTTCCCTAGATTCGCAACCTGACGCGAAACACTCAGGGACGCGGCCACGATACCCCATTAGTAAATTTTTATAAAATGCTCTTATTCGTAAAGACAATAAAACTTACAAATTAACGTGATAGAAGTGAACAATATATTTTTAAATTTGTTTGCATTAGAGCTCTAATTATAAGTAAAATAATTATCGTATTAATCGGTTCGTTATTATTCTAGCATTGTTATATTGAAATAATAACTATGAAAATGTTGATTACAACAATGAATATAATGATTATAATTCAAGAATATTGATTACAAGAATGAATCTCACAATGAATCCAATATTTATATACCTACTATCATTTTGCGAAGAATCGAATGCACAAACAATTCTGAAATCTGTTGTAAAATTGTTGATTACAACAAACGATTTTGATTATAACCTATTGATTACAAGAATGAATCCAAGAAAATTTCATTAATATATTAAATCTAGCATTTATGAAGAACAAAAAGTATAGTTTAAACTTTAATTTGCAAATTTTACATCATGAGGGGTAGGGTCGCTAAAATTTAACAGCACAAAGGCGCCTTATACCCACGGAGCGGCCTGGTGTGTCAAAGGTGTTCAAAAAACAGGGGCGCAAACAAAAAAGGTGCGCTTCAGAATTATTAACATTTATAATAACACAAATCTTCAAAAAGTAAGGTTTCTTTCGGAGAAAATGTATTTTGAGCTTCAAATATAGTCATTTCCGGTTATCTGATATACACAAAAATCTTGGTCTCTTCCCATATTCGAATGAGGTAGATATACAAGGTTTCAAAATTTTCTGAATGATAGTATTTGAGTTAGAGTAAAAGATCCACACACACATACACACCGACATCAGCGTCAAAATGTTAAAATCGGATTCTAGGGACCTTAAAACGTGGTCATTTATCAAAATCTCGATATGCGATTTTTAGCACGATCCCTTTAACTCCCTTAAGGGTAGCGGGAGGTAACAAATTATAAAATTTTATAAATGAATTTAAGAGGTGAGGCTAGGGCTCATTTGTCTAATCTGACCTCACCTGTGCCACTGAACGAACAACAGTTATAGGCAAGAATATTTCTGACGATCCGGGATGTATTTAACATCGTACAGAGACATATAAAACAAGCAGGGCCGCTCCGTGGGTATTAGGCGCCTTTGTGCTATGTTACATTTTAGCGCCCCTTCCCCTCATGATGTAAAATTTGCAAATTAAAGTTTAAACTATACTTTTTGTTCTTCAAAAATGCTAGATTTATTTTCCTAGATTCATTCTTGTAATCAATAGGTTATAATCAAAATCGATTGTTGTAATCAACAATTTTACAACAGATTACATTATTTTATATGCATTTGATTCTTTGCAAAATGATAATAGGGATTTAAATATTGGATTCATTGTGGGATTCATTCTTGTAATCAATATTCTTGAGTTATAATCAATATATTCATTGTTGTAATCAACATTTTCTTAGTTATTATTTCAATATAACAATGCTAGAATATTGGACCGATTGATACGATAATTATTTTACTTATAACCAGAGCTCTAATGCAAACAAATTAAAAAATATATTGTTCACTTCTATCACGTTAATTTGTCAGTTTTATAGTAATTTACGAATAGCATTTTATAAAAATTTACTATTATTTACTTTACTGTTTTGAAAAGGCGCCCCTCAAAGTCAGGCGCCTTTGTGCGGGTCACAACCTGGCCACCCGCCCGCGCGGCCCTGAAAACAAGGAATTAAAACACTGAGTCGCATTGAAGATAGTCACTTATCAGTGTTGTAAAATTAGATTTCTTATCTCCTTAGTTTATAGGAACATACTCTTTTGTCAACGTTTTAATAAAAAAAATTCTTTCTAATTTATGAAGAGGTCTAAACTTTTATTACATACATTATTGAATTTCTTCAGCAAATTAGGAACGAAAAATCAAAATTAAAACTCCTCTATTTTCAAGCGTGCAAGAAATCGCACCCCTTCGCTTTCACAGTGTGTAGCAACACTGACACACAAAGTCCCGAGTGACAAGTGTTTTATTTTTCTGGCTAAACAGAGATTTGCGGCTGCTGAGGACAACGGCAGAGCTTTACGTCCGCTATCCGATGACTGGCATGTGTCATACAGCGAAGTGGTCTTGAAAACGCGATTAGTAAATCAAATGAATTATAAAATAAGGCCTACGGATTTTTGCAAGAGATTTAAGGGGAGAAAAATGGTGGATGCGCGGAGATTTCAGAGAGAAAATGTTGATTAAAATATGATTTTCTATTTTGCGTCTTTACACAGATATTACACCACCCAAAAGAGATTAGTACAATTTATTGTATTACCTCCCGCTTCCCTTGGTAAGGGAGGTATAGGGATCGGGCTAAAAATCACATATCGAAATTTTGGTAAATGACCACGTTTTAAGGTCCCTAGAATCCAATTTTAACATTTTCACGATGATGTCTGCGTGTATGTGTGTGTGGATCCTCCACTCTAACTCAAATCATTCAGAAAATTTTGAAACCTTGTATTTCGAACTTTTTCTTTAATGGAAAGAGCCCGTTAGATTTTGGTGAAAATCGAATAACCGGAAATTGTTCTTTACTAGAAGCTCCAAATAGTTCTTCTTCGAAAATAGCTATTTGTGTATTAAGAGCGCAAAATGGGACATTGTCGATTGAGAGGTTGTTGCCGCGCGACGCAGGAGCGAGGCATTCTCTCGAAATCGACAATGTCCATTTGCGCTCAAAACACACACAAGATTTTTTCTACAGTCGCCACAATGGGGTCCTCCACCATAACAAAAATTTATTTTTTATTTATTTTTACTTATCGGTATTTTCCATTCTTCTTGAGCTATTGCTTCAATCTAATCTAAGCATTTTATACTTTCGTTTTTGTAAATGAATGCCCTATTTTATTTTCACAGCAGTGCGGGATTTTGTTTGGTTATGTAAGCGGGTAATGTGTAACTACAGTGTCATTAATTCCTGACTAAACGTTTCCATTAAGAATGTAGCCAAGTAAAATTTCTCAACATTGTATAGTTAGAAATTTGAGGAGCGTGCGTTTTTCTACTTTGTCGCTCTAGAGCGGCAAAGTGGCATTTTGAGTTGACAAAAGAGAGCGCAAATGGCTACTTTGTATATAGACTGTAGAAAAATACCTTTAAATGTTATTTTTTCGAGATTAATGTTATTATAAAAATTAAAGATTATTAAATTTTCTACAGATCTGCATTAATACTTTTTGTACATATTTTATTGATAAATTTATAAAATTATCTATAATTTAAATCCCGGAGCCTACGCAAACCAAATTCAAATGGGTGTAACTGACAGATAAATGTCACTGTCAAGGAACTATCATTTCAAATTAATAATAGTAAAGTTTTAAAAAGAATAAGGGAAAGGGAATAATAGGAAAGGAAATCAATACAGTTTCCAGTATAAGTAAATATGTAGGTATGTATTTAGAAATTTAGATTATAAATAATTAAAGATTCGCAAAAAAGTTTAAACTAATTCTCATTTTTGGATTAGTGAATTTTATTCTATCCCGGTATTTAAAATTTATACTTCATTTTATTATCAAAAAAGGTAGTTACTTAGGTTAGATTAGACTATATTTTAAAAAATAAACTGCTAAGATTAAAGTAAAATTCACTTATCCAAAAATAAAGGATCAGCTTAATCTTTTTTGTGACACGGGCTGTAAATAGCGGGAAGTCTTGTGCTGACCACACCAGATTTTTTTTAGTTTGGTGGCTATGTCAATAAACGAATACAAACGATTGTTTTTATATAATTTTGAATTTAAAACTAAGAATAAGAAGAAGATAAGAAATACAGTAATAAAGTTAGAGAGAAATAGAAAATGTCACATACACTTAGTGTTACAAAAGTAAGGTTAGAGTTTGAATTTTCCAACGTCATGTATGTTCCGTAATGCAACCAGTTCGATCAGGTTTACGGTTTTTAGTATTTCGTAAGTCCTGAAATTATTTACCGGTTTCTATTCGGAACGCGGTTTCTGAAAATGGTTGGTAAAAGTCGAACCACGGCAACCACGAAATAATGGACCCATTATTTCGTCCGGGTCTACGACTTTTTAAAAATTACATGTCGCATATGAATTTAGAATATAAATAAATGAAAACGAAATAAATATTGCTGTATATTTTGTATTTTTATACCTATGTAATTAAAGTTTTTAGCGTAAAATGGTCGCCATGTTGTGACGTAAGCGTCATTACAGTAGTCCAGCTTCCCTGTGAAAATATCACTATAAAGTGGACCATGCATATTTTGCTCATAAATTCGCGATTGCTTTTACATCCGAGTAATTTTTTATTAAGATCAAATGAAAATTTACTTATTAAATAAATTTATATTATAATTTAAGTTTTAATTATTGTAACCGCAATACGTGTCATTGTTGTAATCAGTTAGTAAATAATAATGTAAATGTTGGATTACTTTTTATTATGAACTATGCTTTGATTATTGTAATCAATTCTGTCTTTGTTGTATTTAATTATAAATAGAAAATAGTTTAAATACTGTTTTAATTATAATAATGCCACTAGGTGAGTATGATAACTTCAATATTATATTAAGGCAAGTCTTAAAGTCACATTAATTAAAGCGAATAATTAACTTGATTATGAAAACTTACCTGATTTTTACCTCTCGCTAAGAGAGGTATTGTATTCATGCTAAAAATCGCATATCCAGATTTTAGTGAATAAGCACGTTTTAAGGTCCCTAGAATCCGATTATAACATTTTTACGATGATGTCCGTATGTGTGTGTGGATGTGTGTGTGGATGTGTGTGTGGATGTGTGTGTGGATGTGTGTGTGTGTGTGTGTGTGTGTGTGTGTGTGTGTGTGTGTGTGTGTGTGGATGTTGGATTCACTATATCTCAAATACTATAAGACTTAAGACATTTTTAACTTCGGATTCCTCAATCAAACAATAATGGGAAGAGTCCAGTCACTTTTGGTAACAATTGGACAACCGGAAGTAGTAGTTACAAGAAAAAAATCATCTAAATATTATTTATCGAAAATTTATGTAAATACTTATATTAAAGAACGTTAAATTCTTTATTCTATAAATATAAATTCATTATTATATCTTCTATAGATTTAGAGATAAAGAAAGGCATATAAAATAATTTGATGTAAAAAATCTCAGATCAAACTACTACAAGGCAAGAAATTCAAATGTTTGTAATTGTCACATAAATGTCACTGTCAAAAATATTTGTATGCCTCTGTCAAAAATATTTGTACATTATTATCAAGATTATGAAAATAAAAAAGTCAACAACGCAAACGAATATATGTAAAAAAGAATATAAAAGGAATTTGCGAAAAAATGACGAATATAAAGAAAAAGAAAGTAGAAAAAGAAAATTTCAGGATATTGAATATAAAGAAAATGTATGTATTGTATATAATTTATTTTAAAATATCCCATAGATTTTGCAAATATATGTGAGAATTATTTTGTAGTGAGACATGAATATATGTATTTGTATTTAAAAATATTTTTCGTTTTATGCGTACAACCAGGTAAAATATCTGGCGAGAGGTTATGTGTTGGCCACATCAGATTTTTATTTATGTAATAATAATAATAATAATAATAATAATAATAATAATAATAATAATAATTATATAATGTATAATATTATGTACTATCGAAGTTTTACATAAATTAACATTTAATACTACTCCTATACCTATTCATGTAAGTAAATCAAACAAATATATATATATATATATATATATATATATATATATATATATATATATATATATATATATATATATATATATATACATATATATTGAAATAATATAATAAGTTTCTGGCTTACTTTATTACCATTAGCTCTAAAGATTTTTGATCACAGTTTGTAATGGATACATAATTCTATTCATGCAACATTTATTGTATATTGCCATATTAATGGTAACGTTTGTCGGTTCTCTCTACTTATGACGGAGTGACGCTAACATAAGAACTTTCGCGCCAAATATTTAATAATTATTTTAGGTGTTATTAGGCGTAATTTCAAGAAAACAAAAAATACGGAATTTCTATTTTTAAATTCTTCATAACATAAAAAATTCAAAAAAAGTTGGATGGGACCATTCTGGTTTCTCTGGTATTTTTATCCCTACTACCGCTACTTTCAAACATGATAATAACAAAATCAAACGATATACATCAATGGGCATTCAGCAGATTTCTGTGGTCACTGAATATCTGACCGAACGGTCACCGAATAAGTAGGTTTCTGCGAATACTCTTTTCACATTCAATCTGATTCATGATGTTCAAAAGTCAAAAAGATTTGAAAATAATAATTTAAATTATGCTTTAAAAATATTACGTAAAATAGTACTTCGCTCCGCATCGTGACTCAAACTTCCTCCTCACAAAATAAAATGACAATTATGACATTCGTTCTATACTATCTTAGATCCATTCAAGATCTCAAATTATTGACAAGTTGTTTATAGTATATTATGTGGTTGCTCCTCATTCATCCACGAAACAGTATTCACGTTAGCTCTCCTGTTTCTTGTAATCGGAAACTTTCTGTCTCTCAACACACAATTAATTACATACTCCTGCATACAGGATATTCACGTAAACGAACACCCTTAGTTCATACATCCGCACTCTGTAAATTTCGGATAGTAAATGTAAATATTTTAACAAGATCATATGTTTGCACATATAATCTGAACAGTTAAAGAACATTAATTTCACGCGGTCTTTTCTTGAACATTTGTCATTGTTAGACAAATAAGTACTGTAATGTGACTTTTAAAAATGTAAACGTTAAATTAGATGTTAACAATTACCAGAAATCTAAATTAAATATCTGATGTGGCCAACACATAACCTCTCGCCAGATATTTTACCTGGTTGTACGCATAAAACGAAAAATATTTTTAAATACAAATACATATATTCATGTCTCACTACAAAATAATTCTCACATATATTTGCAAAATCTATGGGATATTTTAATATAAATTATGTACAATACATACATTTTCTTTATATTCAATATCCTGAAATTTTCTTTTTCTATTTTCCTTTCCTTTTTCTTATATTCGTCATTTTTTCGCAAATTCCTTTTATATTCTTTTTTACGTATATTCTTTCGCGTTGTTGACTTTTTTATTTGCATAATCTTCATAATGATGTACAAATATTTTTGACAGTGGCATACAAATATTTTTGACAGTGACATTTATGTGTCACTTACAAACATTTGAATTTCTTGCCTTGAAGTAGTTTGATCTGAGAATTTTTACATCAAATTATTTTATATGGATTTCTTTATCTCTAAATCTATAGAAGATATAATAATGAATTCATATTTATCGAATAAAGAATTTAACGTTCTTTAATATAATAAGTATTTACATAAATTTTCGATAAATAATATTTAGATGATTTTTTTCTTGTAACTACTACTTCCGATTGTCCAATTGTTACCAAAACTTAATCAACTCTTCCCATTATTGTTAGATTGAGGAATCCGTAGTTAAAAATGTCTTAAGTCTTATAGTATTTGAGAAATCGTTAATACAACATCCACACATCCACACACACATACGGACATCATCGTAAAAATGTTATAATCGGATTCTAGGGTCCTTAAAACGTGCTTATTCACTAAAATCTGTTTCTCAGATACGGGACACCCCGACTATTTTCTGTATTATTCGAAATAGAAGAAAATCATTCAAATAAAAGTTGTGGTAGATAAAAAGGCACATTCGCTCATTGAATAATAGTTATTCATTATATGAGTGTGGAATGTATAATATTAGTCACAAATGAAAAAGTTTAGTCGCGTAGCCCGCCATTGTCATTGCCATTACTTCCTGACTAAATTTTTCCATTAAGAATGTAGACAAGTGATATTTCTCAACATTGTATAGTTAGAAATTTGGACAGCGAGCGTTTTGCTACTTTGTCGCGCATGAGTGGCAAAGTGACATTTTGCGTTGACAAAAGAGAGTGCAAATGGCTACTTTTTATATAGACTGTAATAAAATTATTCATATAGCGCAAGTTATGCCATACGGAAACAAACGCTGCGTAAAAATAAAACAATCAAGACAAACACGTTGCTAAAAACGTATGTGATTTCTGTATTCATAATCTGCAATCACGTGACTATGCCTAAGTATGTAACTTTGAAATTTTTAGTGGAAGTATGATATTGTGGGCAATTTTTCGACTGTACTTTGTTTAAGGTGTTAAAAGTTACTCAAAATTTTAATCTTACCCAGAAAAAGGTATAAGAGTACGGAAACGTCGTTTTTGTATGAAAATAAATGCTGTTAAAGTATGACGTTTAATTTAAAAGTACAACAGAGCCCAATCAAAATCTAAGTAAACCTTTATCGGAAACCTTGTACAAATCAAAATTGTCACTAAACCCCAGAACAATTTTCGATGCAATTTTAAACCAACCCTCTGTTTAATAAACTACCAATTTTTGTCTCATGTGTAGTTGACATGAATGAACATTAAAAATGAAATCACCTTGTCGATATAATTGTGTTGCACACATCGCCCTTGCGTTCTATTGCCATTCGATTCTGCAAATATTGCCAATGCGGGATGCCGCACGCACACTACCCACTGGGAATCACTCGACACACATCAAGTGACCGCTGCCTGCCCGCAGCTAAAACAAACGATTCGCGTGACATCTCATTTATGTTATTTCAACCTGTCATAGTTGAATTCACGATCCGTAGATGAAAAAATGCTTAAATAATGAACGCTTTTTGTTACACAGTGGAACACTGCTCGCAATATTGCAATTTGTTATTATGATGGATTCCGGAATTTATTTTTCTGACGCAAATAGTTGGAAATGGCTATCAGCTATTTGTTGCAATTATGACTATCGTACACATAAATTTAAACAAATTTGAACAATAAAAATATCAAATGGATTATTATTTATCTTTTTTACCTCCCGCTACCCTTGGTAAGGGAGGTATAGGGATCATCCTAAAAATCGCATATCGAGATTTTGATAAATGACCACGTTTTAAGGTCTAGATTTTCGTGAAATCGGATAACCGGAAATGGCACTTTACTAGAAGCTCAAAATAGTTTTTTTCTTCGAAAAATACCTTTTCCTACAACCGTGCGTGAAAAGTACTTTTCACGCACTCATTACAGTGTGTAAAGTGTCACTTTTCAAGCACTAGTGCTTGAAAAGTAAATAAGCGTTGCTAGGCAGCATTAAAATTTGGTTAATTTACCTGTCAAGTATATAATTAGGTAGTAAATAATAATGAAAGTAATAAAATTTATTAAGAAATATGAATATACGTACACTGTAAATGAAACAAATCTAATATTTTTTTAACAGATTGAGTACTAATCTAATTTTTGAGAACGTTAACATTTTTTTGACATGTATTCTAACCTAACCTAATTTTTAATATTAATATTAAATGTACAATTTGTACATTATAAAAGACTAATCATCGTCTGTCTGAGATTCTTCCAAGTGTTTAAGTTACATTTTGTACAGTGTTATGAGAAAGAGTATTAACAGTATTTGAAGCTGCTGGATGCCTGTACACTCAGTATTATGAGAAACATCAATACCAGTTCGGTTGTAGGAAAAATGTTGTATGCAACACGTGTGTAAAATAGTATCTTTTGTCTCGTGCTACAATTTCCGCATTCGGCTGCGCCTTATGCGTAAGACATCGCACTCGACCAAAAAAGTACTACTTTACACACTTGTTACATAAATAACTATTAAATGTTATTTTTTCGAGAATAATGTTATTATAAAAATTAAAGATCATTAAATTTTCTATGTATTTGCATTAATACTTTTTCTATATATTTTATGGATAAATTTATAAAATTATCTATAATTTAAATCCCATAGCCTACGCTTTAAACAAACAAAACGCAGTTATTCAAATGTATGTAACTGACATATAAATGTCACTATCAAAGAACTAATCTTTTCAAAATAATATTAGTGTCAACATTAAAAAGCAATGTTTTATCAACACACGAAATTCAGATTTTTCCATTGTATTGAAAATTACAAAAGTAGCGTCGCTTAAACCACTGTAACTTGTGAACTAAACGTCATATTATCATAATATTTTGACACAAAAATCATGGTTTTACATCTGTAGTATAAAATTGGTCTTATTATGGTGCGATATGAGGGTAGCATCGAACCTTTTTGCAAACAAATGTACCCAAGGTGGCTACGAAAAATAAATGCATGGCAAAACAAAAGTACATCCTTAGGCAGCAAGACAGTTCTTGTTACAATTCATTATCTGTTATCAGTAATTTTCTATGCAGTTTTAAAGTAAGCACGTTGTACTGAAAATGTAGTTAACAAGAAAGAATTTCTTAGCCATGATATTTTACGATTTTAAAAGTTCGCTCTCTCTAAATCAACGCATCGAAAAGCTTCGGGATGCTTTTGGAAATAAAGCATTTAGTATCAGGTCTGTTCACAGCTAGTACAATGAATTTAAATTTCATCGGGTTTCTCTCAATGACGATTTACGCGAAAATCGGCCAATTTCTGCAGTTACGGATGAAAACATAGCTGCTATTCGTACAATGATTAAAGAAGACAACCGTGTCACATACAGAATTATGCGGGCTACTTTGGGCATTGGAATGATCGCTATAAATAAAATTTTGCTCGATCATCTAAAACGCAGGAAAGTTTGTTACCGTTGGATACCTTAAATGATGGTCAAAAGCAACATCGTAAGGAATGGTACATTAAAACATTAAAAGACTACAACGAAGATAAATCTAAAGCAGTGTATGATATTATAACAGGTGATGAATAATGGATATATATATATATATATATATATATATATATATATATATATATATATATATATATATATATATATATATATATAAACCTAAAACAAAACGACAATCAACTCAATGGATCTTTCCAACAGACCCCAATCATGTCAAAGTAAAACAAGTTCGAAGTGTTGGTACAAAAATGATTGACTTCTTTTTCTCAAAATCCAATCCTACTGTCAATATTGCATTAGAAGATAGGAAAACAATAACTTCTGATTGGTACATAACAATATGTTTGCCACGGGTGTTTAAAAAAGTGCGTAAAAATAAGCCTCGAAGTAAACTAGTATTGCATCAGGACAATGCATCCTCACATACTGCTACGCAAACTAAAGCCTATTTAAAAGAATCAAAGGTGGAATTACTGGAGCACCCACCATATAGTTCTGACCTTGAACCTTATGATTTCTTCCTATTACCTAAATTAAAGAAAATAATGTGTGGTTTCCGATATACAATTGCAAATGAAGCGGCTGAAGCCTTAGAAAACATGGTCTCTCAAGTGTCTCAAGAAGAATGGATTTCTTTCTTTATCGAAAAAAAAAAAATTATTTTGCGCAGCAACGTAGAAACAATTGAACGATTGATGCAAGGTGATTATCAAATTCCTTTACTTTAATGATTTTCATATAAACTATTATTCACGAAAGATGACTATTCAAGGTCATTTGTGAGCCGTCTGATATAATATTACTTGCAGATAACTTCATTCCATTTTGTATGCATAAGCGTACAACCTGAAATATTTATGGACACATTTTAACTGAAAAAATAAGAATAATTCATTTGAAAATTATGTTTCTTTCTAAATAATGCCTTTCTGAAAGATTATGTTCTTCACTTATGTTTTTGCAAAATACAAAAACATAGACTTAACTTATAAACCAAGGAATAATAATTTGATTTAAACGTCAACGCCACTGGGTAAATATTAGCACAGAGGGCAGTGTAGTAGATAATTAGGTATCTGTAATTCTACGACATATCTCATTATTATTTATAGTGTGTTAGAAAGTAATGCCACTATTTACGTATATCTGTCACACCACATAAATTAAACAGACGTAGGTCAAATAATCTTTCTCTTTCTAATACAAAATGTTGCTAAGCTACTGCTATAAAGTGATGTGTATTCTTTCTTCGAATAAATGACCTTGAGTAGTCATCTTTCGTGAATAATAGTTGTATAATATCATAAGTGGTAAATTCTTGCCGGAAAATTACGAGAGCCGGTTGCCTAACAATTTATTGAGTGACATTGACAAAAAAAATCACGAGTTGTCAAACAAGTGATTTTTTATCAATGTCACGAGATAAATTTGCAACAGGCTCAAGTAAAGCAATCGGAAAATTTTTCCAGGATAAAATTTAACAACGAATGATATTCGGATGACTATTTCTAAAATAAAAATCAAGAAATCATTTATATAATTTTTTTCTTGACAAAAATCTTGTAATTTTTATTATGTTGCTTTTTCAACGTTTTAAATAGATTCCTGTCCGAATCGACTCGTTTTTAATAAAAACTGAACACTGAAATTATACAGACTTTGACAGGTATGTAAACAATATATTTTTAAAACGTCAAAAAATTTTCGCTTATCAAAACTCACTTACTTGTAAAAATACAATATCTTATTGGCTTAAAGGGTGCGAAAATTTTTTTGTGACAGTGTTTTGTCGAAGTGGAACTTGGTAACTAGGTAGAATCCTGAATTTGGATTTATATATTTATGAGTGCAATAGTCACTGTAAAATCTATTGTTATTCGTATAGTATGGTTTAAATCTTGTAAATCAAAACAGAGTTCCATCCTGTTTGTGGTTGTAAACCGGATTAGTTATTGCTTGAGATGATTATCGAAGTCTAATACCATTTGTTGTAATGATCGAAGCGTTTCCTAGCAACCCGGCATCGTCACTCAATTATTTCATTAGTCGCGGTGCATCTGTTTGCGAGACAAATCAACATCGCCGGAGCGTTATTAGTTTCGAGTCCGGCCACAGCGTGGAGCAAATGCAGTGCTTCAAAGCCGCCTAATCCCATTTCTTAGTCGTGGGTACTGCGATGTGCGAATATCTTGGGAGTAGATAATAATTTCCTGAAATTAATCCACGTAGTTTTAGCTAAACAACACGGAAAGCCTTTCAGCTTCAGCTACTGCTTCGCAATTAAATTATTTACTTACTTATTTAGTCATTTGGAGTTCGTTACATGCATGTGCTTATTAGGGTCAACTTATAAAAATTACTGTTTAAATTGGATAAACATTTTTAGGGAAATTTTCATCCTCAAAAACTGGTAGCTCGAAAATGCTCGTTGTTTTTCGATCTGTTTTTACCTTGCGTCAATTTTAGGTAAGGAAGGTATTGTCTTTGGTCAAAAAATTCGATGACAAATTTTTAATCAATAACCACGTTTTAGGGTCCCTAGAATACGATTTTACTATTTTTTCGATATGTGTGTGTGCGTGCGTGTGCGTGTGCGTGTGCGGGTGCGTGTGAGTGTGTGTGTGTGTGTGTGTGTGTGTGTGTTGTCGGGTGCGCGTGTGCGTGTGTGTGTTTGTGTGTGTGTGTCTGTATGTGACAAAAATTTAGTCCAAAAATTATAATTCTTTTATATTATTCCTCGTTACATCCATATGAAGAGCTGATTAGATTTTGGTTACAATTGGTCAACCGGTAGTACCCTCATTTGTGCGTGTGTGTGTGAGCGTTTGTGTGTGCGTGTGTGTGTATGTGTGTGTATGGGTGTGTGTGTGAGTGTGTGTGTGGGTGTGTATGTGTGGGTGGGTGTGTGTGTGTGTGTGTGTTTGTGTGTGTGTATGTGTATGTGTGACAAAGATTTCGTCCAAAAATTATAATTCTTTCATATTCTTCTTCGTTACATCCATATGAAGAGCTGAATAGATTTTGGTTACAATTGGTCAACCGGTAGGTATGACAACAAAATAAATTATTTTATATTAGCGTTCTATTCTGCATTTTAATTAAATTCTCTTGACAGTTGATGAGTAATTTTTAATTTATTGAGAGCACTTACTGTAATTTGCATTTAATTTATTGGAATTGTTTTATTGAAGTGCCAATAATTACAGGTCACGAATTAATACAATTAAAGACCATATATTAAACATTCAATTTTTGTCAATAAATAAAATGTATCTACACCCTATTTGACATACATAAAACTTATGAATAAGTGCGTTCAATAAGCCCAGCAAAACAAGCAACCGGAAGTAAAATTTGTTGAACGACTTTGCTAGATTATAGGCGATGTGCACATTTTGAGCGTCAGCGCCTCTAATTTTTGATTACCTAATCAATTTTGACATTTCGAGAAAGTGATACAATTTACAATTTTATTTTGAGTTGTTGCTATTGTGTATGAATATTATTCATCATAGTATATTGAAATGAATAAAGAAAATATTTAAAATGCTATATATCTGATGTGACTAATTCAAAATAGTCAAAATACCAGCGAAGGTACTGTGGCAGAAAATATATTTTTCTCATAATGTGTGATTTCTGTAAACCTATCATATTTAAATTTATATTATAATTTATAATATTAGTTAAATGTTACACGATGCACAATACATGGAAATTGAGATTAAAAAGTTGGAAAACTTAAATGATTGGAAAGAAGAAAGTTTGTACATATCACGATATCAATGGATGATGTTAGCATCTTTCTTTTATATTCGCAATAAATGAAGAAGAGTCTTCATTGAAAATATACCAGGCTCTAAGCTCTAAGTGGAATCAGTTGCACAAGCTCGGAAAAGAAAATACACGAAAAATACGAACCATGTAAATTTCTACCTTTAACATTAATATTACATGTACAAAATATATAATAAATAGGCGAATTATGTCAAAAATAGACTTCTATTTCATACAACTGCAAGTATTATATAATTTTAAGACAATTTTTTCTTCTTGTATTATATTTTGTTCAAATATTAACTTAAGAAACACATTTTTATATAATTCATTATTGCAATCAGACGACCATTGTTGGAATTTTATCCATACGATAAGTATATTTTACAATGAGAAAATATGTATACTTAAAATAATTTTTCCTCTTAGTAGAAGATATCTATTGAAAAGTTATTTTCTTATACATCTATTCCTCATATAATCTTCTAGGAAATTTATAAAATTTGATACTTCAATCGGTAATTTTGTAAGAATTATTACATCCCCCACTGCATCATATAATATTTGACGTCCTATCATTCGCATTTATTGCATATATTTTATAAAATATAAATTGCAAAATTATTCTGACATAAAACATAACCTTGCTATGTTTCAATGAGTAACCATTTTGTTATTTTTGTCCTCTGTTGGCGCTGACTACTTTTGTGCACACCGCCTATACTTCATTTCACGTAAGAAAATAATGATGAAAAGATAGGTGCAGTCTGATCTTTTGTTTGATTGGATAATCATTTTATTTAACAGCCAGACTTCATGTTTCATTTCAACTTTAAAATATTCTGTATTTTACAGCTGATGAATATGGTATGAAACTGATGCATTTTTCATGTAGTTTTTTGTATTTGTTTTTCAAGGAAAGTAGTTAAGCTAGTATAAAATTTATTACAACTACGTTATGGCGTATGAAATTAAGGGTAATTCAATTCTATTTCTATAACACATTCACCAATTACGAGCACTTCATACGATGAAATTCCTGGAAAGAGTAACATAACCTAGTTATCTGCAACAGGTGCGTGAACTTGGCACATAAAGTGTGGGTGCAAATTCTGAAATTTTGCAAATATTTTGCACCCAATTTGCACCTATTTGCACCCTACAATTTTTTAAACTACCTTCATTAGTTCAAAAGTTATAAATAATTTTAAAAAATTGTGCCACCTTCACGCCAGCACAAAAAAATATTCGGAATCAAAATTTTTATTTACCAATAATTTGCACCCAATTTGCACCCATTTGCACCATAAATATTTTTTTGTTATCTTTTTAAACAATAAAGTTATTAACACTTATTTTTTTAATTGCCAGCACAAAAAGTGTTCAAATTTGATAATTTTTTAAATGGAATAATTAGCACCCAGTACAACAAAATTTGCACCCTAAAAATTATTTCCCTATCTTTATTATTTCTAAAGTAATAGACAATTACATTATTTTTCTGATAACTTCCCACGAATGTAATTACAGTGCATCAAAGTCATTAATTATGGATTGTTATGAGGGTGCAAATTACGATATTTATTTATTTTTATTAACTAGGGTAGGGTACAATTTGCACCCTAAAGATAATCTCATTTCAACCTGTATTTATTTAAATAATAACGTTCAACCGTAAGAGTATAATTTACATCGGTATATATTGCAACAATGCCATTTATTATGGATTTTTATGAGGGTGCAAATTACGAAATTTATTTATTTTTATTAAGTAGGGTAGGGTACAATTTGCACCCTAAAGATAATGTCATGTCAACCTGTATTTATTTAAATAATAACGTTCAACCGTAAGAGTATAATTTACATCGGTATATATTGCAACAATGCCATTTATTATGGATTTTTATGAGGGTGAAAATTACGAAATTTATATATTTTTATTAACTAGGGTAGGGTACAATTTGCACCCTAAAAATAATAACATTTCAATATGTATTTATTTAAATTATTAATAGGGTTCAAGGTCAGACACAATATTTATATTAAATTATATCGAGTTTGTAAACTCCCATGACTACGGTAGAGTTCCCAATCTATATACGTAGTGTATCTATTGTCTATGGTAAATAATTACGCTCACAAAAAAATTGAATGGGTTGTAATTTAATAGAAGCGGATTTACTCTACGAAGTTTGGATGGTGTAATGATTTAATCTGTATTTTTATTGGGATTGTATATGGAGTAAATATTACGTTTATTCTTATATTGATTATTATGAATCTTACCGAATTACATTTTTTTAATGTCGCCCTATCCAGTGTGTAATAATAAATAAAAGCCAGACGAATAGGTAGCGTTATTTTAGGATAGCTGCCCGATATTGCAAACAATAGCTGTAAAATTATTTATTACAACAAATTGAGCAATATCAATTTCAACTTAGAATTCGTTGTTCTATGTTTGAACGTTATTATTTAAATAAATACATGTATGCAATTGTACCCTACCCCAGTTAATAATAATAAATAACTTTTGTAATTTTCAGCCTCATAACAATCCATAATAAATGACATTGTTGCAATATATACCGATGTAATTCATACTCCTCCGTTTTAACGTTATTATTTAAATAAATACATGTTGAAATGACATTATCTTTAGGGTGCAAATTGTGCCTTATCCTAATTCATAATAATAAATAAATTTCGATATTTACACAATCATGACAATCCATAATAAGTAACATGGTTGCAATATATACCGATTGAATGTTTAATTCATACTCCTACGTTTTAACGCTATTATTGAAATAAATACATATTGAAATGAAATAATTTTTAGGGTGCAAATTGTGTCATACCCTTATTAACAATAATAAATATATTTCGGAATTTGCACCCTCATAACAATCCATAATAAACGGCATGGTTGCAATATATACCGATGTAATTTATACTCCTACGTTTAAACGTTATTATTTAAATAAATACAGATTGAAATGACATTATCTTTAAGGTGAAAGTTGTATCCTACCCTTATTAACAATAGTAAATCAATTTCGTAATTTGCACCCTCATAACAATCCATAATAAATGGCATTGTTGCAATATATACCGATGTATTTTATACTTCTACGTTTGAACGTTATTATTTAAATAAATACAGGTTGAAATGACATTATCTTTAGGGTACAAATTGTACCCTACCCTAGTTAATAAAAATAAATAAATTTCGTAATTTGCACCCTCATAACAATCCATAATAAATGGCATTGTTGCAATTTATACCGATGTAAATTATACTCTTACGGTTGAACGTTATTATTTAAATAAATACAGGTTGAAATGACATTATCTTTAGGGTACAAATTGTACCCTACCCTAGTTAATAAAAATAAATAAATTTCGTAATTTGCACCCTCATAACAATCCATAATAAATGGCATTGTTGCAATTTATACCGATGTAAATTATACTCTTACGGTTGAACGTTATTATTTAAAGAAATACAGGTTGAAATGACATTATCTTTAGGGTGCAAATTGTACCCTACCCTATTTAATAATAATAAATAAATTTCGTAATTTGCACCCTCATAACAATACATAATAAATGGCATTGTTGCAATATATACCGATGTATTTTATACTTCTACGTTTGAACGTTATTATTTAAATAAATACAGGTTGAAATGACAATATCTTTAGGGTGCAAATTGTACCCTACCCTAGTTAATAAAAATAAATAAATTTCGTAATTTGCACCCTCAAAAAAATCCATAATAAATGGCATTGTTGCAATATATACCGATGTAAATTATACTCTTACGGTTGAACGTTATTATTTAAATAAATACAGGTTGAAATGACATTATCTTTAGGGTGCAAGTTGTATCCTACCCTAGTTAATAAAAATAAATAAATTTCGTAATTTGCACCCTCATAACAATCCATAATTAATGACTTTGATGCACTGTAATTACATTCGTGGGAAGTTATCAGAAAAATAATGCAATTGTCTATTACTTTAGAATTAATAAAGATAGGGAAATAATTTTTAGGGTGCAAATTTTGTTGTACTGGGTGCTAATTATTCCATTTAAAAAATTATCAAATTTGAACACTTTTTGTGCTGGCAATTAAAAAAATAAGTGTTAATAACTTTATTGTTTAAAAAGATAACAAAAAAATATTTATGGTGCAAATGGGTGCAAATTGGGTGCAAATTATTGGTAAATAAAAATTTTGATTCCGAATATTTTTTTGTGCTGGCGTGAAGTTGGCACAAATTTTTTTAATTGTTTATAACTTTTGAACTAATGAAGGTAGTTTAAAAAATTGTAGGGTGCAAAAAGGTGCAAATTGGGTGCAAAATATTAGCAAAATTTCAGAATTTGCACCCACACTTTATGTGCCAAGTTCACGCACCTATCCGCAACCACTCATTTGGATAATTTTGTAACTAGACAAGCAATGAAATGCCATTACAGATATTTACATCCCAGGAAAAGGACAGAATAATAACATGATATAGTCTTGTTAATAAAAAATAGGAATTGTAAAGGAAAATCATATTACAATTTAGAAAGATAAATCGGTGAAATTAATTAAATAATAGTTATTTGTATATCAAGGCCGCGAAATCACTCTTTAGCGTACCGAGAGATAAATTGTCGCCGAGGCCGCTTGCGGCCGAGGCAAGACAATCTCGAGGGCGCTAAAGGATTTCGCGGACAAGGTGTACACAATATTTTTTGTGCAACCGTAAAAAATATGTAATTACAAATTTTATTAATTTTAAACAGTTTCAATGTAAATAGAAAGTTAGCTTTCAAGGTGGCTATGGCATTAACATTTGATAAACAAAACCATGCAATTCTCAAGTGTCAAAGTGGTTGTTTACCTAATTCGCGGCCGTTACCATAACAACGGTCGCGAAATTGAATTTCGCGGCCTGTATTGCGGCTGCGAAATGCTTATTTCGCGTCCGGTTGCACAAAAATAAATATATCATCTTGGCATATTACCCATTGTTGGGTGTGCCAATCTGCTTTGTATACAGATTTAGGTAATGATGATGACATATTTGTACCGTGCGGGCGTTTACCAGCCGTCACCTCACGGGCACTCATTGCTGGCGTGGAGAGTGCACCACAGGGGTCAATTTTGTACCATTTAAAATTGGAAATATTTGGCGTCGGTCCGGATCGAACCCGGTTTCCCAGATTCGCGATCAGACACTCAGGCACGCGGCCACGAGACCCCATTAATTAAATACATAGAAATAATTCTCTCCTGTTAGCTTCAGATTTTCCAGTAAATATTTCATTAAAAAATCGTCTGTTTTTTCCATTATTGTTTATTTTTCTTTATTAAAGATTTTTTTCTTCTTACAATGTTTTTCTGTGCTTTGTTTATAATTCGTGCATGGGCGTAACTAGAAAAATTTTCTAGGGGGGGGGCAGGCCCTTTAAGTTTGAAATGTAAAGTAAATAGTCGTATGTAAGCACTAAAAATGTGTTTTGAAAATCACTGTTCTAGAATATTCCAAAAAATAAAAAATCTGATGTTTGGCAGCACTTTACCTTCCGTCAGTTCTATGTATTTTGTATAAATGTCATGTAGAAAGTTCCTTGCAATTCTATTCCTTGTACATTAAGGATGTTGTGTGTATTTTATACAAATGCCAAATGCCATACAGAAAGTTTCTAGCAAAAGATCCTATATTTCCAGTAAAATTATAACACAAACATACTGTCAACTGCACTTGACACTGACACCTTTCAATCAGAAATTTCTTAATATAGCAGCTGTTTCTAGAGTTATAGCATAGCTGGCTAATATAAGATATTTAATATCTTTATAATTTTTTAACTCTATATCCATTTAATATGGAGTGTAAAATGCATTCAAATCGAATAGAGAACAAAATATTCTTTAATATTTCTAATAATATTAAATGTGAAAAAATGATATTTAACGTCGTTTTTTCAAGAAAAACTGTGAAATTCAAATTAAAGTACTTTCGGTTGACCACTTATAACCAAAGTCTAATCTGCTCTTCATATGGACGTAACGAAGAAGAATACGAAAGAATAGGCTACTTGCGTGATACTGAAAATCTGATATCTATCACTACATACCTCAAGTAATGTTGAAAACGTATGTAGAAATATAATTTTTATCTAGAAAAAATTATATGTCAATTAATAAATTAAGAATGAAAATTTTCTTTGACGTCATTATTTTGAACTGAAGCAAGGGAAGCATATTTAAGAATGTAACCTGTAGATGGCGAGCGAGTG
Organism: Harpalus rubripes; assembly: GCA_963082715.1. Lineage (NCBI taxonomy): Eukaryota > Metazoa > Arthropoda > Insecta > Coleoptera > Carabidae > Harpalus > Harpalus rubripes. The sequence continues at coordinate 32,919,692 of OY720461.1, read as the reverse complement.
CGTGCTTTAGTATGATTTTGACATTAATTCATTTTTCTGTCACTGTCTCTCTTCTTTATTAGTTGCAATTTGCGTGGTTTCTGTTTACGTATTTCGATTTGTTATGCAGGATTTTGAAGCATTTTAACTAAGCTTATACTCATACAAGATTAAAGTGACAAACTAAAATATTAACCTCTAAACTATTATTCAAATGTCAAACAGGTGATTTGTCATGTTTAAATTACCCGCACATGCCGTTGTTATGGGACGTACCGATGCTATGGCTTTACGGTTATTCATTGGTTCGGCGTAATTCTGCGTCATACGCGGCGGTAATTTAAATATTAAAATTTCATTAAATTTTTTCTGGCCAATTATTGAAAATTTTGCCAAAAGAAAAAATATGGTAGCAAGTTTTTATCGTCTCTTCAAAAATAATAAATAAAAAATCTGATGTGGCCAGCACATAACCTCTCGTCAGATATTTTACCTTGTTGTACGCATAAAACGAAAAATATTTTTAAATACATATATTCATGTGTCACTACAAAATAATTCTCACATATATTTGCAAAATCTATGGGATATTTTAATATAAATTATGTACAATACATACATTTTCTTTATATTTAATATCCTGAAATTTTCTTTTTCTACTTTCCTTTTCTTTTTCTTTATATTCGTCATTTTTTCGTAAATTCCTTTTGTATTCTTTTTTACGTATATTCTTTTGCGTTGTTGACTTTTTTTATTTTCATAATCTTCATAATAATGTACAAATATTTTTGAGAATGGCATACAAATATTTTTGACATTGACATTTATGTGTCAATTACAAACATTGAATTTCTTGTCTTGAAGTAGTTTGATCTGAGATTTTTTTACATCAAATTATTTTATATGCATTTCTTTATCTCTAAATCTATAGAAGATATAATAATGAATTAATATTTATCGAATAAAGAATTTAACGTTCCTTAATATAAGTATTTACATAAATTTTCGATAAATAATATTTAGATGATTTTTTTCTTGTAACTACTACTTCCGGTTGTCCAATTGTTATCAAAACTTAATCAACTCTTCCCATTATTGTTAGATTGAGGAATCCGTAGTTATAAATGTCTTAAGTCTTATAGTATTTGAGAAATCGTGAATCCAACATCCACACACATACACATCCACACACACAAACATCCACACACAAAGCATGAATACAATACCTCTCTTAACGAGAGGTAAAAAATGGCACGCAAGTAGCCCATTATAATATTTGGAATTTTAGTATTAGAGTTATCGCAGGCGTAAATTTTGTCACACACAGACATCGTGAAAATGTTAAAATTGGATTCTAGGGACCTTAAAACGTAGTCATTTACCAAAATCTTGATATGCGATTTTTAGTACGATCCTTATACCTCCCTTACCATGGGTAGCGGGATGTAAAAACAGCAATTGCAAATTGTAATTTTCGTAAGAACCTCCCCCCGTTAATGGATATTTGGGTGATAAATTCCATCTTGTTCCAAACTGTGCCCTAATTCTAGTAATCATAATTCCTGCAATGCAATTCATAATCAAGTAACATAACTCTAACATCAAGTTCAAATCGTAATAAGCTAAATTAATATTCTCTCGCTTGTATTTTCTGGCAGCAAGTGCTTATACACTCTTCCCAACATCTTAATAATGACAGTCACAGTAATCCATATTTCCGCCACTAGATAGCACTTGTGCAGGCGCTTGCATAACACCAGCACGTCGCTTAGAGATATAACAATGCGGACATATGCATTTGTCAGTCGCAGTCGGGCGGCAGCGAAGCGACTCAATATGTATGTAGCGAATTGAAATGTTACTGTGTGATACCCGTGCTCGTACGTTCACAGGTGGCGCCACTGAACAATATTCCCCCAGAATGCACCAATACGCGTGCAAACATCCTGCCACGGTTTGTAATGTTGCTAAATAAATTCCATTAATTACAAGCTGATTTTATAACGGGATTATGGAGACTGGTATAAACGTCTTTTATGGACGCAGATACAGAGTTTGCATTCTAATTGTCTACATTCAAATTTGTATATTGTTCAAATGTAGCGACAGTTTTGCACATATTGATAAGACTGCTTTTTATACCTTCCATAACTAAAAACCTGGTATGGGCATCACAATACCTCCCGCCATTTACAGCTCGTCACAAAAAAGATTGCTATAATTTTGACAGTTTATTTCTTAAAATATAGTCTAATCTAATCCAAATAACTTCCTTTTATTTAAACCCATCAACAGGATTAAATCCCAATTACAGAGTGAGTTCACATTCACACATATTCATGCCTTAGTGGGATTCGAACCCAAAGCCCCGAGGGCACTCATGACATGAGGCGTTGCTCTAATCATTGGCCACCGGAGCTATATTAAAATGAATATTAAATTTTAAATACCGGGATAGAATAGAATTCACTAATCAAGAAATAAGGATTAGCTTAAACATTTTTGTGAATAGTTAATTTTTATTAATAGAGAGATTTATATACCGTATGGTAAAGTAAAAATCTGGTGTGACCAACACAATACCTCCCGCCATTTACAGCCCGAGTCACAAACAAAAAAGATTAAGTTACTCCTTATTTTTGGATTAGCGAATTTTATTCTAATCTTGACAGTTTATTTCTTAAAATATAGTCTAATCTAATCCGAGTAACTACTTTTTTTTAAACCCCTGAACAGGATTAAATCCCAATTACAGAGTAGGTTCACATTCACACACAACCATGATTTAGTGGGATTCGAACCCAGAGCCCCGAGAGCACTCATGAGATGAGCCGTTGCTCTAACCATTGGGCCACCTAGTGTTTCATCAAGACAAGTGTCTTGGTTTGATTTTCAAGACAAGAAAATAAAAATTTCTTGCCTTGCTCATTTCTTGGCGATGTAATTCTTGTCTTGTTTCAAGAATTCTTGATATCTCTTGTTTCTCGATATTTTAAGGGATTCCCCTTTTTCTGTCGCTTTATCCAATCCGAACGCTCAAGTGTAGCGTTGGCGTCTGCGTCTGCCCTTGCCCCTTTTAGTTAAATAATCAAAGAATGTTACTTTGATGTTGGTTGCGCATGCATTGTATTACTAGTTGTTGGTCATTTGTTATTTTTTTGTATTATTTCGATATTCCATTATTTTTTATTTTTATTTAAAACAATGATTGTCCAAAATAGTATTTCTCTCTCTCAAATATAATAAAAATATTATGTGGCAAGCACAGCACAATACCTCTCGTCATTTAATTTTAATCATACATCATTTGACGTACGAAAATAGCTTTGGTTTAGATAGGGATATAAATTCTGCCCTTTGATTGGTCACAGTGCAAACCTAATACACTTTTAATTTAATAGGTCCATTTGCACTAAAATCTAATAGCTTCTTTCCTCTTTTCATATTAGAATAAGGTAAAAATACATGGTTTCGAAATTTTCTGAATAATAGTATTTAAGTTGAGCGTTAAGAGGATCTACACATAAAACATACGAATGCAGATTTGCAATATTAATTTTCAAGAAATCAAGATTTCTTGACAAGAAATCTTGATTCTTGATGATACTTTCTTGTCTTGTATTAGGAAATAAAAATACTTCTTGTCTTGGTCTTGTCTTGATTTCAAGACAAGATCAAGAGTATATCTTGATTTTTGTGAAACACTAGAGGCACCGGAGCTATAATAATATGAAGATTAAATTTTAAATACAGGGATAGACTAGAATTCACTAATTCAAAAATAAGTATTAGTTTAAACATTTTTGTGAATCGTTAATTTTTATTAATCTAAATACATACCTACATATTTACTTATGCTGGAAACTGTATTGAATTCCTTTTCTATTGTTCTATTTACTTCTTTCCTTTTAAAACGTTACTAATATTATTTTGAAATGATTAGTTCTTTGATAGTGACATTTATCTGTCAGTTACATACATTTGAATAACTGCGTTTTGTTTGTTTAAAGCGTAGGCTCTGAGATATAAAATATAGATTATTTTATAAATTTATCCATAAAATATGTAGAAAAAGTATTAATGCAAATCTATAGAAAATTTAATAATTTTTTTAATAACATTAATCTCGCAAAAATAACATTTAAAGGTGTTTTTCGAAGAAAACTATTTTCAGCTTCTAGTAAAGTGCCATTTCCGGTTATTCAATTTTCACCAAAATCTAATGTACTCTTTCCATTACAGAAAAAGTTCGAAATACAAGGTTTCAAAATTTTCTGAATGATAGTATTTGAGTTGGAGTGGAGGACACATACACACAGACATCATCGCGAAATTGTAAAATTGTATTCTAGGGACCTTAAAACGTGCTCATTTACCAAAATCTCGATATGCGATTTTTAGCACGATCCCTATACCTCCCTTAGGTATCATGGGTAGCGGGAGGTAAAAAGCCGTATAATAAAAAACTATTTTGCAGATCAAGTTGAAAATTGGTATTTGTTATTGTGACACTTGAAACAACATCAAAACAAAATATACCTAAAGTCTCATTTCCACCGATTGTCTTAATGATTAAGAGCTATAATTAATATCTAAGCGCAATGCGCAAAAATGTTTATTATATGCCAACGTTTATTACCATTTCCAGCTATGCATAAGGCTTAATGCTTAAGGACTAAGAGCAATGCTTAAGAACAAAAGCTTGCAAACTCCAAGGTTTAAGACGTAATGCCTAAGCGTAATTGTGAGATGGAAATACATATCTGTCATCTGTCTTTCTTTATTTTCTAATCTGAACTGTCAGCTGTCTATTTTATAATTATTAAGTTTCTTTAATTTTTAGATATTGATATAGATGCCAAAAATTATGTATATGACATGTTAAGAAAAGAAGAATTACTGCTGCAATGACAGTCTGCTAGAGTTAAAAATAAAAAGTATAATAAATGTGACATTTCTGTCGAATTAGTCACGAAACAAAGTAGCTGGAAATGGTATCTTAGTAAATTGTTATAATGCATTAAGCATTACGCACAAATCATTATGCATTAAGCATTAAAACATTCGGAGGAAATGAGGCTTTACCCTCGTAAAGTAAACAATGTGTCACTTTCTATTTGTTTTGAAGGTTAGGAACGCACACATTACTTACCGATTGTGAATAAACTATACCTACTTACTTCCTTGGTCCTCTAGGGTTGTCGTTCCGACGCCGAGAAATTGTATTACCCTTGTAACTATAACCTTATATAATTGTATACTGCATGTATTCAAAGCCGCAAATTCACCAATATAATTTCCCGGTTACGTGCCCGTTAAGTTAAATTCGTAAATCGTATGCTTAGAACATTAATTACATTACTGTATTGATGTTAATTATAATGAGCATTCTCTACATGTCTGCTTTACGTACAACCTGCTTAGCGCTATCCTGCTATGCCACGCTGTAATAGGCAAGAACTCCTGCTTCTCCCAAAATCAGATTTCCTGCCCCTGAATCAGCAGGAAAAATCTAATCCCGATAGCGAAATGATTAGTTAGATTAATTAGAACCGATGTTTATTGATTCAGTTACAAGACAAGTGATAAATTATTGCTAATAATCTACAGGAGAATTGTGTTTCTGAATGATGAAGTTATAGATTATGACATTCGAGACGAAATATGGTATAGGGTGTCTTGGAAATAGGGGGACATGGCTTAACCACAGATTCCTGGGACCAAAATAAGACGATTAAACTAAACTTACCTATATCTGACAGGGCACCGTTTAGCCAGTATTCTGCTTTAAAGTCTTTCTAAAAAAAAGTAATATTGCTTATAATAACGAAACGCTTTGTTCGATTGAAATTTAGTATGACAATCCATATGGATACAATTCATCTTTTAAGAAGGTATTTGTTATTGTTAGTGAACCACTAGTGTATGAAACTTGGGTGTCGCGATTATGATTAAACCATAACTTTTTATTTATATTATAGTGCGACAGATATATCATCTTGTCTCTTTCTGTCAGAAACGTCAAACAGCATAGCGCATATAATCTGTTTTAAATGTGGTATATGATGCAGGATTTTGCAATAAATAAGAATATAGAAAGGCGAAGAATCACATGTATCTATTCTTGTCACTTTTTGCAGAATGTCTTTCATTTCTAACCCTATTTTTATCACAATAGAAAATATTATGATTCGAAATATTTTTATCCGTCAATTATAGTATTCAAGTATAATCTTTAAACAACTAATTCTATTTACAGTGAGGTGTTGCAAAAAAAAATTAACATCGTTATATTTCAAACTTTAATGCCCAGTATTATAAAAGATGGATAAGTAAAGCACTAGCAAAGTAAAATTTACTCTTGAAGTAAAATACTTTATTCCAGAGATTTTCGTCAAAACAAGAATAAAAATACTAGCTAATTAAATCTTTAGAATAAATTACTCCACCGATGTTCGAGGAAGTAAATTTTATTCCGTAAAATAAATTTGATACATGTCAACTTTAATTAAATTAAATTCATTATACATTTCATTCCATGTATTATTTTTACATTTATTTATCTCCAATATGTTTGCTTTGTCTATTTCTAAGTAATTTTTCCCCGTTCTCTTTTTTCCATATTTTAGTTGACACCTGACACTTTATGACACGCACACACACTTTATTGTCTATTTTGACTTTTGGATTTATTTCGTGTTAGGAACATGCAGAATACATATTATTAAAACATATATAAAACATATTCCAGCGACACATTGTTTGGAACAGATCCTCTTCAGTTGGAAATTGACATTATCGCCAGTAGTGGTCTTAAGAAATACCGTCTAGTAATGTTTTATCCTAGTTCCTAGATTTATCAATCTCTCTTATGCTCCAGTAGTGCAAAGATTAGCCGGTATAAGAAACCGTAGCCTGAGTGCCTCATTTTCCAGCTAAAAAATTAATTGTATTCAATAGTTCTTATTTAAATATAAAAATATTTATATTTACATCAAAATGATCTTCACAACAAAGAAGTTTTGATTTTATGTTTTTATCTTTACTTGCGACAACCATTTCATTCTTCGTTTTAAGGCACTACTAGAAATATTTTTCCCTATTATCAGTTCTATTTGGGCACACTGCACAAAACACTTTTTTACAACCATGTTTGATTATTTCCAAATATAAAAATCAGTAGTAGTTGACAGCTGTCATGAATGTCACTCGTTTAATTTCCGTTGGTGGCAAATGTAAGCCACACCCTCATTGGTTAGCTCATTTTGAACGTCATTAGTCGAAAGGGGGATCAGAAATTGACACATTATAATTTCAAAGACAATTTTCTCATGAATAAAGAATAATACGAAAAAAAAAATAGGGGTAATATATTTTTTCTTAATCTTTCGATTAAAGCAAAGAAAAAAAAACCGTGCAACACCTCATTGTTTATTATAAATCATTTTATTTTTTTATTTATATAGATTGTTTAATCGATTTTTCAATGGATGTTACTTTCACTAAGTGCTAATTCTAAACGGTATTTCATATTTAAAACCGATAGTTCTAAGATGCTCCAACCGATTACTAGTAAAGTCGGTGATTGTGGAATACCATTTTTATTTCATTGAAAAAAACATGCGAAAATATGGCGGTTAATCATCAAATATTGTATATAGGTCATTTAAAATATACTTTACAAAATAGTAACACTTTCAGGTTGATTATCTAAAATGATTCATTTATAAGAGCAATTTTCTTCAAAATGGAAATTTTTACACCTGTTGAAAAAGGGATGGTAATGTGGAATACCATAGTGCATTAACGTGGAATATATACCACATAACCATACTTACTTTCACAGTATAAGGAAAATTCAGAAAACCATGGAAATATGTTCTTTAAATTATTTATTCCTTCTTACCAAAAATATAAACAAAAATAAAATGAGTATGCTATTAGAATGTAACAAAATAAACTATATTATTCCGCACTGCCTTCTGCATGTTTGCTTCTTGCTAGGTATGCTTTTCTGGTACATTTCCCTAAACCAAGAACAGTTATCTACTCATATTATAACATTTTCGCTAATTTGGAATATTCCACATTGGCATACCCCTTGGTATTCCACATTAGCGGATTTGTTGACATTAAATTCCCGCCATCGAATTTCATTTAGGAATTAGTTTGAAAAATATTTTTTAAATCTAGCCTACATCCCCAAACCCCTATCCACACTGCAGTTGCAAAAAATCGTATTTTGGACTACACAATCAGTAATAAAACTACGTATCTTTACACTTGCTTAAAAAGCTCAGCAGGCACTCATACTATTTTTCAAGGTTTTTGATGTTATGCACAATGTAGTTAAATTGGTGTCTCTATGTAGGTAATAACTTCCCTACACACGTGAATTTGTGCCATTAGATCGCTGATGTCGTGTACCATTTTTTCAAAAAGCATCTATTCCACATTAGATGACTATTCCACATTTACCGACTTTACTCTATTTGTAATTTATAATTCAGTAGCTCTGACCGCAGCTTAAATCTTTAATAATTTACTGTAAAGTATTTTTTTGCATCCTACTATCTCAGACATGCATGCAACATGAACTACAATTTAACTTAATAAAAACTTTACATAGAAAGCATATAACTCAATATTGATATCCAAGTAGGCCGGTCTCTAGAGACTCAGCAGGTATCGGATGTTTTGCGAATCTAGTTATAAATTTTAAGCATATTAAATCAGGCTTTAAACAGTGAGATCACTTTGGCTTTGTTAAATATGCATGAATATTACAGACACCGTTTGTTTGGTATCAAAGGCAGATATTCCCAAAATTTTCAAACGATTATATTGATCGATTGGAGCTTTTAACCAATCGGAACGAGCAGATGACAACCCCCCCCCTGCCTATTACTTTATTTATTTACAAAGTAGGTACGTTACCTCCCGACAATATCATTTTATAGTACGAGGATAGATTGAAAAGTTAGTGGCCTAAAGCATAGAATGCAACACTACGCGCACAATTATTTTTGAGAGGTTATTTGGACTGTCATTAGTGTCTGCGAATTTTTACGTTAATTTGCTAATTTTTGTCGTAATTATAATTTTTTGAAATAATGTGTACATTGATTTTTCGATTAAGCGTTACACAGAAGTATTTGGTTTTTACCTTCCGTCACCTTTAGGTAAGGAAGGTATTGTCTTTGGTCAAAAAATTCGGTGCTAAGTTTTTAATGAATAAGCACGTTTTAAGGTCCCTAGAATACGATTTTACTACTTTTACGATGATGTCTGTATGTGTGTGTGTGTATTTGTGGATTGTATTCTCTATACGATTTGACTGCATTTATACTTCATATTAAATGGATATGGAGTTATAAAATGATAAAGAAATTAAATTTCATAATTAGCTAGTTATGCTAGAAACAGCTACTATATTAAGAAAATTCTGATTGAATGATGTCAGTGTCAATTGACATTCGTAGTATATTTGTGTTATAATTTTCTCGAAATATGGGATCTTTTTGATCGGAACTTTCTGTATGGAATTTGTATAAAATACATGCAACTGTCGAAAGATAATGTACATACAAGAAATTTAGAATCTTTTGCAAGGAACTTTCTGTATGGATTTTATAGAAAATACATAGGCATTTACGAAAATTCTACCGGTAGATACCGCATCTACCGTGTTCGAAAACACGAGTGGTAAAAAGTTACGGTGTTCGAAAATTGTACAATATCTACCAGATTCGTCTACCGGATTCATGGAGAATCTAATCTCAAAAAAAGGTAGTGATGCAAAGCGAAGCGCGCACGTTAAATTTGGAAATGTGTTCAAAGTAGGACTCTGCTCAGTTTGTTAACTACATTAAATTTCTAACCTGTTTCAAATTTTCACTTTTTTATAGGTTATGGATCTACCCTTGTTTACCATTTGCGTTCGTAAAATATCGATTCCGGTAGCTATAACCCGATAAACAGCTGTTTACCGGTAACAGTTCACCGGTAGGATTTTCGTAAATGCCTCATATAACTGACGTAATACATACAAATTTATTTAGTCCTTCATTTGTTTAAATGTCAATTTTCAAAAATAATATTGGCTAAGGGGCCCCTTATCCGCTATGCAAAATCAAGCTCTTTATTTTCTATCACATTTCGGCCGGTAAATTTTCGATTTCTTAGCAAATATTTTCCTGCAACTGATCCATAGTTTTCCTTTAAAATTACCCCATAAAAAGAAGTCTGGGGCTGTCAAATTAGGATACCTGGCGGCCAATGTGTATTACCAAAACGTGGGATTAAATACGAGAATGATTTTCGCAAAATTGCTACTATTTAAACTGTATGATACTGATCCTTCGGCTAATACCATATTTTGTCCAAGTTCTTTCATTTGGGATACCAAAAATGTATGAATCAATTCCCTGTAACTTTCACCAGTGGGCTGTGCCATCAATTTCATTTTTAAAAAAAATCTGATGTGGCCAGCACATTACCTTTCGTCAGTTCTATGTATTTTGTACAAATTTCATACAGAAATTTCCTTGCTAAAGATTATATTTCTTGTACTTTACCTTCCGGCAGTTGCATGTATTTTATGCAAATTTCATACAGAAAATTTATAGCAAAAGATCCTATATTTCCAGTAAAATTATAAGACAAACACACTATGTCAATTTCACTTGACACTGACATTTTCCAATCAAAATTTTCTTAATATAATAGCTGTTTCCATAGCTATGGCTACTTTATGAAATTTATATTCTTTATAATTTTTTAACTCTATGTATATCCATTTAATATTAAGTATAAAATGCAGTCAAACCGTATAGAGAATAAAATATTTTTTAATATTTATAATAAGATTAAATGTGAAAAATTATATTTAACATAGTTTTTTCAAGAAAAACTTCCGGTTGTCCAATTCTAACCAAAATCTAATCAGCTCTTCACATGGATGTAACGATGAGAAATACGAAAGAATTATAATTTTTAGAATTGTAGTATGGAAGTTATCGTAGACGAAAATTTTGTTATGCACACACACACACACAGACACACATACATACACACACATACACATACAGACATCGTAAAAATAGTAAAATCATATTCTAGGAACCATAAAACGTGCTTATTCATCAAAAACTCACCACCGAATTTTTTGACCAAAGACAATACCTTCCTTACCTAAAGATGAGGGAAGGTAAAAAAAAAACAGGCCAATCACATTTTCATAGTAAATGCCACAACATACAATGACTTTGGTGGGATGTAAAGGTGCCTAATCTTGGATTTTCAGGCCTCCCATATTGGTTATTTTGCTTCTTAACATGTCGACTCAGATGAAAGTGAGCCTAGTCACAATTTCCACAAGTTCTTGTGGCATGTAGTTCCTCATGATAAACGCTACAATTAATATGGGCCCCAAAAATTCTTAGTTACGCCACTGCTAGTCCTACAAGTTTTAGTCTACTATACATCGCCTTCTGTTTTGGTGAAAATTCTAAAAGCTTCTTTCTTTTGTTCCTACGCTCTCATTCCCACTCTTGAGTGTTTTGTTTAGGGCAGGAACGCACTATCTAACTTCTGCCAATTTGAAGGGTTACTAATGACGAACCGTCAATGAATTATTAATGAAAAAGTGCTGTTTTGTGAGTGCGAAAGAAAAGTTTTAATAAGGTATATGGCCCTTAATAGGAAACTCTTAACTTTCAGACTCTAATTAAAGCTTTATGTAACGGGATATGAGCTGATAAATATTGAACTACTTAAGATAATGATAGGGTATTTCCCGTTATTTTTCACCCTTAACTACTTAACTAAAAACTTTATTTTATGAGACTATAGTTATAGCCAGAAAATAATGAGCCACTTGGTAATTTTTATGAAGATGAAATTGAGGGATAAATGATTTTATAAAAACAATTTAATAAATAAGATACAGTAGCAACAATAATCTAGGGTGATAATTGGAACTTCCATACATAAGACTTTAACATGTAAAATAATACTTTTGTAATTTCCTTCTGCCTCGAATTATTTTAGGTAAAAAAAGCTTCAGAACATGAAATTCTGCATCCGAATCAGTAAGCATAATTAGTTTTGCAAAAATAGCAAGTGCCATGGAATTGAAACAAAATATTAACATATTATTCCTCATGCTACTCTCTATACAGGCTGTCTCACAACTCGCGCCCCATAGCGAATGAGGTAACACGAGACTGCAACCGGATGTGTAATTTCGAAGAAAAAAAATCTAGCTTAAAAGATATTCCAGAAAAGACGTCTTAAAATTGACCAATCAGAGACCTACACCTTTAACGTGTGTTTGCCGTAATTTTACGTTACTAGGGTTTTATACAAATCAAATCTTCTTTAAAATGTGTGGGCGACTGTAGTTTTCGAAAAATGTCAGTGTCAAATTAAATTTGACAAGGTGAATAAAAATGGCAAATTCTTACCATGTATTCAGCCGCTGATTACTTAATAATGATTATAATTTTCGGAGAATGTGGACGTAACGCCAGAGAGGCAGCACGACTCTATTCGGAACGTTTTCCGGATAGAAATCTTGCTAACCTAAATTTGTTGACAGTGAAACGTCAACTCTGAAGTGTCAAAATTACAGTAAGTCAAACAAATTTTGTAACGCACTAGTAGTATTTTTAAAACCTAGCAACCAGTTTTATTTTGTAATATCATCACACCTCAAGATATCCTTCCGGGATTGGTGGATCAAAAAGTCTTGTAACTCCGTTATGCAAGCAGCCGCAAATTATTTTCTTCTATTTGTTGGCAACCTATTGTCGTCGGCAAGTGTCAGTTTCGTCTGAGGCGCGAGTTGTGAGACACCCTGAATCTCCCAGTTGATCCCCACGTCATTAATATCTGATGCAAGATTTACAAAAAATTTATCTAACATCTTTGTCATACACACGTCATCAACAAGAAAAAGAAAACCTTATAAAATAAATTATAACTTGTAGAAATTATTGAGTGTTATTTATTTTTTAAACAAGAAGAAATAAAAAATACTAGTATTAAGAAACGTATATATTAATGAAATTTACATTTATTTCTAAGTCAATCCTTATTCCTTTTAGGGAATATAAATTTATTTAAAATAATTTTAGTTTATTTTCATATCATAACGGTAGCACTACTGAGAATGTCCATGTTTACATTGAATTTAAAATCGATCAAATATCGATCCTGTCCCTGTCACTTGATTGTCAGTGATTGTCAACTCATCTCATCCAGGCACGAGTGACTTGAATTAATATAAATAATTGTAAATATCAAAGTAGTTATATATTATTGTTTTGTAAAAAATATATAGACCTGCTAATTTTCTGTCAATAAAATATATCCCTGCCCATTTTATATGTTTCCGTCTGAAATTTTAGGAATAGATAAAACAGAATACATTTCATAAGTCACTTGGTAAATATTAGTACTATAAATCGAATAATCACAGTAGGTATAAGAGCAAAACAAAATTTTAAAAACCAAGTCACTTGTGAAATGTATCATGGATTGCCTATTCATGAATTTTCAGGCGGGAACTTTTAAAATGTATAATATATCTTTCAAGTTTATCTACTTATTGTACTAATTACAACAGTTTCTTCTGAGTTAAGTATTTGTGAGTTGTGTATTGTGCTACAGAATTACTGCAGTGCCCAATTACCGGATAGACTGACTAGGCTGCAGCCTAGGGCGCACAGATTTTGGGGGCGCACAATTTTCTCATTTTATTATAGTTTTTGAGGCGCTTTGATTTGGTTACAGCTAAGACGACTTAAACCATGCCTTGAGTATTATTGGTTTGTTTTAATAAGTATTACACGATAGTTCATCTGCATGTATTGTATACAGTAAGAAATGCAACACGCATTGCATTTTCTAGAATAAATTAGTACCTCATGTAAACGTAGTAATAAGTGACGTCATTATCTAGTAATATTTTCTGATAACGACCGTCTTCTGCTTGTTCATTTTTATATATGCCTATAGGCGGTGTGCACAAAAGTAGTCAGCGCCGACAGCGGACAAAAATCACGAAAATAGTTATTCATTGAAACATAGCAAGGTTATGTTTTACGTCAGAATAATTTTGCAATTTCTATTTTATAATATTTGCAAAAAATGCGAATGATAGGACGTCAAATATTATGTGTTGCAGTGGGGGATGAAATAATTCTTACTAAATTACCGATTGAAGTATCAAATTTTATATATTTCTTAGAAGATTATATGAGGAACAGATGTTTAAGACAATAACTTTTCAACAGATATCTTCTACTAACATGAAAAATTCTTTTAGGTATACATATTTTCTCATTGTAAAAGAAATTTATCATATGAATGAAATTCCAACAATAGTCGCATGATTGCAATAATGAATTATATAAAAAATGTGTTTCTTAAGTTAATATTTGAACAAGATATAATACAAGAAGCAGAAAATTGTCTTAAAATTGTATAATACTTGCAGTTTTATGAAATAGAAGTCTATTATTGACATAAGTCGTCTACTTATTATAGATTTTGTACATGTAATGTTAATGTTAAAGATAGACATTCACATGGTTCGTATTTTTCGGGTATTTTCTTTTCCGAGCTTGTGCAACTGATTCCACTTAGAGCCTGGTATATTTTCAATGAAGAATCTTCTTCATTTATTACGAATATAAAAGAAAGATGCTAACATCATCCACTGATATCGTGATATGTAGAAACTTTCTTCTTTCCAATCATTCAAGTTTTCCAACTTTTTAATCTCAATTTCCATATATTGTGTATCTTGTAACATTTAATTAATATTATAAATTATAATATAAATATAAATATGATAAAATGGTTTACAGAAATCACACATATTATGAGAAAAATATATTTTCTGCCACAGTACCTTCCCTGGTATTTTGACTTTTTTGAATTAGTCACATCACATATATAGCATTTTAAATATTTTCTTTATTCATTTCAATATACTATGATGTATAATTTTATATACAATAGCAACAACTCAAAATAAAATTGTAAATTGTATCACTTTCTCGAAATGTCAAAATTGATTCGGTAATCAAAAATGCCAATGTAGCCGTTAGAGGCGCTGACTCTCAAAATGTACACATCGCCTATACAAAAAACATTTAATGTCAATTTTGACAGTGAACATTTTTTCCAAAGAATACATTGATTTTCACTTTTTTTTACAAAAATATTAATTATGACGTGATTGGTCAGTTTTATATACCTCGAGTTCTTGTACAAAGCATATTAAACAAAAATTATTGCCAGATTTATTATCTACGAAGTCAGTTTCACTATGGGTTAAGCGTTGTACACTTGCTTACATAACAGCCTCTTTATTATAATCAAGATCAACAACAAGGTCAACATTAACAAATTTCTGAATAATTTAATAATGTTTAAAATAAATTTGTTGAAATTTTGAAAACTATAGTTAGAATTATCATTTGTAGGAAGTGTTTTTGCTACAATGAATCTGACTAAAGGTATAATAATATATTCAGCATTTCATTGGAGCAGAAAATAATTTAATTCACATTCATCAATAATGTATTGAAGTTATATGATTAATTTATTATTTACATGTTCAATTCCAGTGCGTTATTACAGTTTACCCGAATACAATGTAAATAATTCGTAATGAAATAGATTAAAATGTAATTATAATATTTGCAATTAAAATCATGTTTCAAAGATAATCAATATTTACATACCGAAATTTTTAATATTTATCATAATATTTATACATACATAGTATCCTTATTTATTTATCTGGCAAAATGAAACATAAAAACAAGTCAACAAAAAATTATAATATACTGTAATATAAATATTTATTTATATATTTGCGAATGGATCCCGTAAATAACAAAATAATGAAAAAATATTAATTTATTATTTTATTTGAATATGGGTCATTTTAAAAATAACATACCCACTGCCGTTTGTGTAATCTTTAAAAAAATCTGATGTGGCCAGCACATTACCTTCCGTCAGTTATATGAGGCATTTACGAAAATTCTACCGGTGAACTGTTACCGGTAAACAGCTGTTTATCAAGTTATAGCTACCGGAATCGATATTTTAACAACGCAAATGGTAAATAGGGTAGATCGATAATCTATAAAAAAAATTGAAAATTTGAAACAGGTTAGTAATTTGATATAGTTAACAAACTTTGAACGCGCGCGCTTCGCTTTGCATCACTACCTTTTTTTTGAGATTAGATTCTTCATGAATCCGGTAGATGGATCTGGTAGATATTGTACAATTTTCGAACACGGTAACTTTTCACCACTCGTGTTTTCTAACACAGTCAGTAGATTTGGTATCTACCGGTAGAATTTTCGTAAATGCTTATGTATTTTCTATAAAATCCATACAGAAAGTTCCTTGCAAAAGATTCTAAATTTCATGTATGTACATTACCTTCCGATAGTTGTATGTATTTTATACAATTTATCCTATATTTCGAGTAAAATTATAATACAAATATACTACGAATATGTTAATTGACACTGACATATTTCAATCAGAATTTTCTTAATATAGTAGCTGTTTCTGGCATAGCTAGCTAATTTATGAAATTTAATTTCTTTATAATTTTATAACTCTATATCCATTTAATATGAAGTATAAAATGCAGTCAAATAGTATAGAGAATATAATTTTCTTTAATATTTATAACATTAAATGTGAAAAAATGATATTTAACATCGTTTTTTGAAGAAAAACTGTTAAAATCTTCAAATGAGGGTACTTCCGGTTGACCAATTATAACTAAAATTTAATCAGTTCTTCATATGGATGCATTGAAGAGGAATACGAAAGAATTATAATTTTTGGAATTGTAGTATTAGAGTTATCGTAGACAAAAATTTTGTTACACACACACACACACACACACACACACACACACACGCGCACGCACGCACGCACGCACGCACGCACATACAGACATCATCGTAAAAATAGTAAAATCGTATTCTAGGGACCTTAAAACGTGCTTATTCATTAAAAACACCACCGAAATTTTTGACCAAGACAATACCTTCCTTACCTAAAGGTGACGGAAGGTAAAAAGTGTATCTGTCCCGTTTTGCGTTGAAAATCAGGTAGGCCGTGGAAAATAAATAGTTGCGCATTTTGGAATAATAGATGAGTTAATTAAAGTAAGCAAATCTAGCAAATGCTAGGTAAGCAAATGAGACTTGTTGCTTAGTTCGCTGAACGATTTGCTAGCTACAGAGTACGTGCACATCATGTTGACACCTATGCCAAAATCAGCTGAATGGAAGTAAACATATGCTCCTAAGTAATAATTTCAATTTTTGGCATCAAGGTGGATCTGCTTGGTAATATTCTGAGGAAATTTATTGCACTTTTACTAACTGTCACTAATGTCAGACCAGCAAACAAAACAACAGACCGCAACAATTTTCTTGTTTGACGTTGCCCCGCTTATCTATCTTTCCTTTTCTAAGGTAAGCGTCAATTCCTCTCTCTCTACGTCGGGTCCATTTATGTAATATGTCAATGGTTGTTCCCAATAATTCTACCGCGCTCCACGTATAGCTGCCGCGCGTTAAGTTGCTACTGACCTTAGGTGCGTTCGGTTATTCAGTTCTGTGCACACATTTTTAATAATTTGCACAGTAAGCGTTCGGTTATTCACTTCTGTGCACTCTGGGTTGCACAGAACGCGTTCGGTAAATACTGCGCTTTGAAGATTGTGCATGCACAGTTCGCCCGAGCTCTGGACGTGTGGCTGACTGCGCACGTTCGAGTAGCGCAAAGTATGAAGCGAGAATTGATTTAGATCTGAGAAGTATGCAAATTTTCACTAATTTTGTAAATATATAAGCTATTACATTAATTAATATTTACCGGAAGTTTTCTTGGTTTTCTAAACACCCTATTAAAATCATTGCCTCTTTTTTCAAGCCATTTTCTGATGTCCTTAAGTTTTTTTTTTTTCTATATATATTTAATGTAGTTCGCGAACAAGAGTAATTTTATATTAGGCCCGGTTTTTTCACCTCTTGATAAAATGCCATTTAATTTATCTGCCAGATAAAAGAAAAATATCGCATCATATAATCAACGTGTATATAATCTTATTAATTTACGCTTTAATATCGATGAGATATTTTTGTTTTGTGTAGCAGTTAAGTTATTGACACTTTAACCAGAGGTAAAAAACCGGGCCTTATTCTTCTAAAGTATCGGGATACATTCGAAAATGAGTTTTAAACTGCCCCTCAGACATGTATTTGGTATTGTTCAGCATAATTATTTACTTTTTCTATTCTAAACTATTTGAATCATACTATACTCCCCTTCTTAGTCCGACTCATCGAAAAATATTTTTAAGAAAACGAAAATCCGTCTATCAAACACATACAGTTAATATAAAATCGATATTAGTAATAATAATCTGCACTTACACAGATTTTCAATTGATAAATCTATCTGTCACGAAAGTATCAAACGCACAGGCTGCACAATTCGTTCTTTTAATTCCAATCTGCACAGAGTACACAGCGATCACGTGATACGACTCATGCACAGCACAGCTCAAACACAGCACAAAATAACCGAACGCACCTCTTGTATGCGCAAAACCTAAAATTCAAACGCACGCCAATTATTACCGGGCATCACCTGACGGGCATTCAAAGCTATAGTCTAGAGTGAACTATACAGGGATCACTTTTGTGCTAACGTATGGTCCTAAAGTTTGATCAAATTGTCGCTGGAAACAAAATATCACAATTAACTTGTTTTCATTTTAATAGTCTAGTTTTTTAGATTTGATGCAGCAAAATGTCATATAAGCTATATATTCATAAAGGAATTTACAATCTTGCTGGGCGAATGCCGAAGTGTGATACTGTTGCAGTTTATCGCGAGCACAATATCTCTGTGGCAACAATTTATTGGACAATAAGAGATTGTGAAGAAGATATACCCTGTGTTAATTTACTCAAAAGTGGTCGACTAAAAATTTTGAGCCACATGAGAGAACAAAGATTAATTGCAGCCGTTAAAGACAAAGTTGGAGTGTCACAACGAACTGTAACAAGAAGATTCGATGTTTCGAAGACCACTGTTCTTAGAACACTTTCTCGAAATGGCCTGGTGTTTCGAAAAAGAAGAAAGGCACCAAAATATACCGTGGCCCAATTAGAAAGAATCCCTAGATGTTGTCGTGCGTTAAGGCGCATTCATTTTCTCAATAAACTTATTGTAATGGATGACGAGATATATTTTAATCTGTCTCATTCAGAGATGAAAGGAAACAATAGTTTTTATACTAATGACATGGAAAACACACCAGACAATGTCAAATTCAAAGGTAAATCTAAATCTTCTTCTTCTGTAGCTCTACAGCCCTTCATGGGCTTTGGCTTCCTGGACAATTTGCCTCCATTCGTTTCTTTCTTTGGCTATCTCCATCCAATTCTTTACTTTCATTTTTCTTATGTCTTCTATTACTTGGTCTCTCCATCTTGTTCTTGGTCTTCCTCTTTTCCTAGGTCCGTATAATCTACTATTTAAGACAGTTCTGGGTACTCTATCTTCATTCATTCTTTGAATATGTCCCATCCACCTCAGTCTTTGTGATTTAATAAATCTAAATATGAGGATAAAATTTTAGTATGGTGTGTCATTTCTGAAGCCGGATATATCTCGCAGCCGTACATTGGTCGTGTTCGAGAAGAAGCCGTAACTGCACAACTTTATATTCAATGATGCCTCTCTAAATTGCTTCACTTCTTAAATACACATCACGCCAATGATGATATAATGTTTTGGCCTGATCTGGCTTCATGCCATTACGCCAGAATAACTAGAGATTGGTATAACGAAAACAACGTAGACTTTGTTCCGAAATTGGACAATACTCTCAATGTACCTCAAACTCGACCAATAGAATAATTTTGATCAATATTGACCAGAAAAGTGTACGACAAGGGATGGGAAGCTGCAAATGAAGAACAATGGGCTACTTGCATGCAATTTTTTTATTTAATATTTTTGAAGAGACGATAAAAACTTGCTTTCATATTTTTTCTTTTGGCAAAATTTTCATTTCCTTGGTCAGAAAAAAATTAATGAAATTTTGACACTTTAATTACCGCCATGTATGACGTAGAACCAATGAATGGCCCGAATGGCCGTAAAGCAATAACATCGGTACGTCCAATAGCAACGGCATGTGCGGGTAATTTAAACATGACAGATCATCTGTTTGACGTTTGAATAATAGTTTGGAGGTTAATATTTTCGTTTGTCATTTTAATCTAGTACGAGTATAAGCTAAGTTAAAATCCTTCAAAATCCTGCTTAAATCGAAATACGTAATAAAAGTAACAGAAACCACCCAAATTGTAAATAATAAAGAAGAGAGACAGTGAGGGAAAAATAAACTAATTTCAAAATCAAATTAAAACTCGCACTCGCTTGCCATCTACAGGTTAAATTCTTAAATATGCATCCCTTGCTCCAGTTCAAAATAATGACGTCAAAGAAAATCTTCTTTCTTAATTTATTAAAAACAAATATTTTTTTTTAAATAAAAAAATATTTTTACATGCGTTTTCAACTTTACTTTAGGTATTTAGTGATAGATATCAGATTTTCAGTACCACGCAAGTAGCCTATTATGACGTCGAATTTACCAAAAGATTCGAAAAATCGATCCAGATGTTGTCCAGAGGATGATGGGACAAGTCAGAAGAAAATTAAGAGCCATTGAAGATAATGGTCCATTATCAATAATTTAAATGTTAAATATTAATTGTTATACTTATTGTTAATTGTTGTAATGATTAAAAAGTAAGAGTTTTAAAAAAGTTATCAGTATCTAAAAATTTTCTCAAATTTTAGGACCATGCGTTATTTGATAATTGGAAATTAGTTTTAAAAATATTCATCGACGCAAACATGTATTCTGTTAAAAAAATCTTAACATTTTCAATTTCATCGTAAAATACAATGTTCACACTTCTTGTATTTCAATTCCCTATGCTAACATCTTTCAAAAACAAAACTATCTTCATATGGCGTATAAATCTGTCGTGAATTTATTTATTTAAGCCTGGATAGCTATGTAGTGAAGGTGCAAAATGTTTAAATTCTCAGTAAAGATCGACATGCGATATTGAAATAAGGATATAGGGCAGGATTCATTTTACGAGCACGATCTCATACGGCAGGATTGCTTTAAACGCATTCACCTCCAGGATTCGAATATGAATTGCAAAGGCCGAAGCCTGCGGATGATTTGTAGCTTTTATGCTAGGTGATTTTTCATACTACACAAATATTTACCGATTTTAAAGACATTTTTTAACTTTTTCTACTAATAAAAATTTGATTTTAAGGGTGAACCGATCGTGGTAATATAAATGGGAACATACTCGTATAACCTAACTTATGGAATATCAATATAGATTTATTATATGTGATATAGTAGCTATTTCAAATAATTTTTCTACGTACTTCATTTTTTTATGAGCTCTCTCATATTTTATATGAAACATAAGAAAAGAATAACATCTGTTCTACACATAATTTTTCTTTAATTTTAGTGACAATAAAAGTCCATTTATTACCTTCAGTCACCTTTAAGTAAGGAAGGTATTGTCTGATCAAAAAATTCAGTGATGAGTTTTTGATGAATGAGCACGTTTTAGAGTCCCTGGAATAATATTTTACTATTTTTACGATGATGTCTGTATGTATGTATATGTGTATGTATGTGTCTGTGACGATTTTTTCGGATCCGATAACTCCAATACTACAATTCAAAAAATTATAATTCTTTCGTATTCTTTTTCTTTACATCCATGCGAAAAAATGATTAGATTTTGTTTTTAATTGGTCAACCGGAAGTACCCTCATTTTAAGATTTAACGGTTTTTCTTGAAAAAACGCTGTTTAGTATCATTTTTCCACATTTAATATTATTATAAATAAAGAATATTTTGTTCTCTATACGATTTGATAACATTTCATACTTTATATTCAATGGGTATAGAGTTAAAAAATTATAAAGAAATTAAATTTCATAAAGCAGCCAGCTATAACAATGGAAACAGCTACTATATTAAGAAAATTATGATTGACAGATATCAGTGTCAAGTGCAATTGACTTAACAGGTTTGCGTTCTTTACTGGAAATATAGAATCTCTTACATGAAACTTTCTGTACGGAATTTGTACAAAATACAATGAAATGACAGAAGGCAGTGTACTTGAAATATGGAATCTTGGGCAAGAAACTTTCTATAAGGAATTTGTACAAAATACATGGAACTGACGGAAGGTAATGTGCTGGCCACATCAAATATTTTTTTCATAAATTATAAAAAATAAGAATAATTCAACCTTTCTTTTGGATAGCATAACTCCATTTCCACCTTTCCAAAAATTATAATTTTTGCGTAATCTTCGAGTTTTCATCCATATGAAGATGTCAATAGATTTTGGTTTTCATTGGTCAACCGAAGTACCCGTTTTTAACAGTTTTTCTTGAAAAAACAAAGTTAACTATTATTTTTAGACATTTGTTGTTATCAAATTTAAAGAATATTTTATTCTCTATACGATTTTTTTGCTTCTTATACTTCATATGCAATGGATATAGAGATAAAAAATCTGGTGTGGCCAACACAATACCTCCCGCCATTTACAGCCCGAGTCACAAAATGATTAAGCTGATTATTTTTGGATTAGCGAATTTTACTCTAATTTTAACAGTTTATTTCTTAAAATATGGTTTAATCTAATCCAAGTAACTACCTTTCTTTAAACCCCTCAACAGGATTAAATCCTAATTACAGAGTGGGTTCACATTCACACACATCCATGCCTTAGTGGAATTCGAACTCATAGAGCCCCGAAAGCACTCATGACATGAGGGGTTGCTCTAACCATTGCGCCACCGGAGCTATAATAAAATGAAGATTAAATTTTAAATACCAGAATAGAAAAAAAAAATGAGAATTAGCTTAAACATGTTTGTGAATTGTTAATTTTTATTAATTTAATACATACCTACATACTGTATTGAATTCCTTTTCTTTTGTTCTATTTACTTTTTTCTTTTTAAAACTTTTAATTTGAAATGATTAGTTCTGTGATAGTGACATTTATCTGTCAGTTACATACATTTGAATAACTGCGTTTTGTTTGTTTAAAGCATAGACTATGGGCTTTAAATTATTGATATTTTTATAAATTTACCCATAAAATATATAGAAAAAATTTTAATGCAAATCTGTAGAAAATTTAATAATCTTTAATTTTTATATTAACAATAATTTCGAAAAAATAACTGTTAAAGGTATTTTTCGGAGAAAAACTGTTTTAAGCTTCTAGTAAAGTGCCATTTTCGGTTATCCGATTTTTACCAAAATCTAAAGGGCTCTTTCCATTACAGAAAAAGTTCTTTCCATTACAGAAAAAGTTCGTGTATATATATATATATATATATATATATATATATATATATATATATATATATATATATATATATATATATATATATATATATATATATATATATATATACACAGACATCATCGTGAAAATGTTAAAATTGGATTCTAGGGACCTTAAAACGTGATCATTTTCGAAAATCTCGATATGCGATTTTTATCACAATTCCTATACCTCCCTTACCAAAGGTAGCGGGAGGTGAAAAGTAAAAAAGTGTAAACAAATATACATTACGGAATGCTTCGCAAAAACATCAAAATTGTGTGTTAGAAATAACATCAATACTACATTCCCAGTGTGGTTTCCTGGTGTTTTTAACATCCGGTAATGACGTCACATGTACAGAACGCAGCGCAACTATGGTTTCCTGTTTCCTGAAGAATTCCAGCTGAAAAATGCTGAAACGGTCAAGCAACACTCTGTAATTTGTTAATCGAAATCTGTTTGAGGAGATACTTTTATTTTTGTTCTTTTGGTTTGAAAAAGAACACCCAACAACTTAAATATTCTTATAATGTATAAATAAAAAATCTGATGTGGCCAGCACATTACCTTCCGTCAGTTCTATATATTTTGTACAAATTTCATACGGAAAGTTCCTTGCTAAATTAAATATTCTATTTCTTGTACATTACCTTCCGGCAGTTGCATGTATTTTATGCAAATTTCATACAGAAAATTATTATTTTGTGACGTTTTCTATATACAGTGTAATGTATCTGCAGAAAAAAAAGATTTTTTATTATTATTATTATTATTATTTCTTGTACATTACCTTAAAGCAGTTGTATGTATTTTATACAAATTCCATAGAGAAAGCAAAAGATCCTTTATTTCGAGTAAAATTATAAAACAGACACACTATGTCAATTTCACTTTACACTGACATCTTTCAATCAGAATTTTCTTAATATAGTAGTTGTTTCCACAGGTATGGCTACTTTATGAAATTTAATTTCTTTATAATTTTTTAACTCAATATCCAGTTAATATTAAGTATAAAATGCAGTCAAATCGTATAGAGAATAAAATATTCTTTAATATTTATAATAACATCAAATGTGGAAAAATTATATTTAACATAGTTTTTTCAAGAAAAACTGTTAAAATCTTCAAATGATGGTACTTCCGGTTGACCAATTGTAACCAAAATCTAATCAGCTCTTCCTATGGATGTAACGAAGAAGTATACGAAAAAATTATAATTTTTGTAACTGTAGTATTAGAGTTATCGCAGACGAAAATTTTGTTACACACACACATCCACACACACACACACATCCACACACACACACGCATCCACACACACACACACACACACACACACACACACACACACACACACACACACACACATACAGACATCATCGTAAAAATAGTAAATTCGTATTCTAGGGACTCTAAAACGTGCTTATTGAGTAAAAACTCATCATCGAATTTTTTGACCAAAGACAATACCTTCCTTACCTAAAGGTGACGGAAGGTAAAAAGGTTTTCGGGAAAGGTTGATTGAGTTTTCAATGGATCAAGTTTGTTTAATTTTTAATCTAAAAATTTGGATTTCAATTTAAATTAAACGTCATACTTTTAT
Source organism: Harpalus rubripes (assembly GCA_963082715.1). Lineage (NCBI taxonomy): Eukaryota > Metazoa > Arthropoda > Insecta > Coleoptera > Carabidae > Harpalus > Harpalus rubripes. Next base: position 32,894,569 of record OY720461.1, on the reverse strand, counting down.
ATTTATTCTGTTTATATATTTATGGGCTGATACCCACGGGCTTCGCAAGCACGAGTCAATTTATGTTTTAACGCCGTACAACACGATTTTAGTGTTAATATGAAAATATTTCAAAAATATTCAGGAGTTATGAGCCCCCAAAAATGCATGTTTATATGTTTTTTGTTGGTACATTTCCGGTATAAAAGTGATTAAATTTCTAGTTGAAAATCTGATGTGGACAACACTATACCTCCCGCCATTTGATTTTTATTAATTTAAATATACATACTTACATATTTACTATGCTAGAAACTGTATTAAGCTCCAATTCATATAATTATAGTTCTATTTACTATTTTCTTTTTATAACGTTACTATTATTGATATGAAATGATTAGTTTTTTGACAGTGACATTTATCTGTCGGTTACATACATTTGAGATATGAATTGTGTAACCAAGGAGTTGTGTTTGTTTAAATCGTAGGCTCCGGGTTTTAAATTATAGATATAAATTTATCCATAAAATGTGTAGAAAAAGTAATAATGCAAACCTGTAGAAAATTTAATAATTTTTAATTTTTATAATAATATAAATCTCGAAAAATTAACATTGAAAGGCATTTTTCAAAGAAAAACTATTTTGAGTAAGTAAAGTGGCATTGCCGATTATCCGATTTACATCAAAATCTAATGGGCTCTTTCCATATTAGAACAAGGTTGAAATACAAGGTTTCAAAATTTTCCGAATAATAGTGTTTGAGTTAGAGCGGAGGACCATTGAAATCGGATTCTAGGGACCTTAAAACGTGGTTATTTACCAAAATCTTGATATGCGAAATATTTAAACATTTTTCGTTTATGTTGATCGTAACAAAATATTTTGATCTTTAAACTATTTAGTTTGGCAATTCTATGAAATATGATTATTTTTAATTTCCTCTAGCAGTAATTCTGACTCGAGGGTTGCTTATACTTGAGACGAACGAACTAGAATTTGCGGTATTAAATTTTTTAAATACATCCCTGAATCCTGTCGCTAAGGTCATTTCAAATGCCTCCTGGTATTGAGTACAATTCTAATCTTTTGTAACGGAATACATAAGGGTCAGTTTCCTTTCAAATCAATTATAGGGAAATGTTTTCAAAAGAAACCACATCTATTAAATAATCTAAACGTCAACTTTCATTCGCTAGTCATACTATACATTTAATTTGTGTAAGCGCAACTGTTTGTATTTAGAGGTTACAAGACTGTAAGTAATATATGTATTTTAAATGTTGTTTGGTTGTTTGTGTGACAATTTTTTAAGGCATCGTTCAAATCTTTCTCAATTAAATTTGTTAAATCTAAGCAATCAAAAAAAGCCTTTCCAATTCGCCATCCATTTTCCTTATGTGACAGATAAAAAATAGCGTGTACAGTATATGAAAACATAATTTGATGTGTAGAATAACGTTCACGTAACCTGTAATTTTAACGTTCACGCTATTTATTTTGACGTTATGTGAAAACTCTCTATTCTTTCACTTTTATACATGAGATTTCTTAATCTATAGTACTTCTTTAACAATGTAAATTATACTATTGTAACGTGGAACGCCCGCCGTCGCCACCGCCGTCGCAGCCGTGGCGCAGTCGCCGCAGCAATGAGCGAGTGTCTATTTATAGCGATGACGTAATCGCGCTAGCAGCCGGGCTACGTAAACAAATAAGTGCGACGTGTTTAATTACTTGCGGTCGCCTGACCCTTTTGTGTTTATTGTTGCAGTCGAACATTCTAGAGCTTTCTAGAAGGTAATGGCAGCTGTATAAAAGGGACGCAGCTATGCTCGAGAGTTAGTTACATGGAGAGACATATAGAGACATTCACATAGACCATAGAGCGTTAGTGAAGCACAGCAGTATCGTGGTGAGCGTATGTAGTATAGTGTCGAGTGGAGGACTCGGAAAGTTACTGCTTAACTGGGATAGCTGTGGATGTGAATACTCGGTAGTATTGACGAGTATTGGGAACCCATAGTGTACTAAGACAGTAACGGCGAGTCGGGAAGTTACTGGTATACCGGGATAACTGCGGAAGTGAATACTCTGTAGTACTGAAGAGTATTGGGAAGTTGGTTAAATAAATAAATAGTGGCATAAATAGTCAAAATAAATAATCAGTAAGATCGTATAAATAAATAGTTTAAATAAATTGTATTAATGTTATCTAGTTAATTATAGTTTTACTCTTAATTAGATTTTAATAATTGTTTAATATTAGTAATAGTCATTTTCATTATAGTTTAATAAACACTTATTTTCATTAATAATAATTGTCTAATATTAACACTTCACCCAAATAAATTAAAAAATCTGATGTGGCCAGCACATAACCTCTCGCCAGATATTTTACCTGGTTCTACGCATAAAACGAAAAATATTTTTAAATACAAATACGTATATTCATGTCTCACTACAAAATAATTCTCCCATATATTTGCAAAATCTATGGGATATTTTAATATAAATTATGTACAATACATATGTACATTTTCTTTATATTCAATATCCTGAAATTTTCTTTATCTACTTTCCCATTCTTTTTCTTTATATTCGTCATTTTTTCGCAAATTCCTTTTGTTTTCTTTTTTACGTATATTCTTTTGCGTTGTTGACTTTTTTATTTTCATAATAGGCATTTACGAAAATTCTACCGGTAGATACCGCATCTACCGACTGCGTTCGAAAACACATGTGGTTAATAGTTACCGTCAAGGAGCACCAGGAGAAATCACTTATATACCCAGCCATGATACCGTGCAGCGCCAAAAAAACGGAATCGGTCGATACTAATTTGTGGCACTATCGGTTAGGTAGAATTCGAAATAACCCTTTATTCAATTTATGCGCGCGTTTTGATCACAGTCATCTACAAGGGTGATATGTTCGGATCATAACTTGTCAGTTGTCAGTGAAGAAATAATCATTTTGAAAAAAAATCTTTCCTAATTTCTTTCGATTTTTGTAACTCCCGGAGGTAAGTTATTAATTTAAAATTCTGTGAAGTCTAATTTACTTATTAATTACTAACATGTATCTAACATTTATTTATTCGTTTGTAGATGTCATACAAATGCTGTTTGAAATCATGCCTTTTTGCCTTTCGAACCCAAGTGCCCAAGATAGTGTGAAAATCAACTGCAGACATGTATTGTTGTATTTTTCTATGATAATTCTAACTCCTTGAAAAGAAAATCCAGGGCCGCTCCGTGGGTATAAGGCGTCTTTGTACTATGCTACACTTTAGTGCACATTCCCCTCGTAAAATTTGCAAATTAAAGTTTAAAATATACATTTGCTCTTCAAAAATGTTAGATTTCATATATTGATGAAATTTTCTTAGATTCATTCTTGTAATCAATAAATTATAATCAAAATTGTTTGTTGTAATCAACAATTTTACAACAGATTTCAGGATTGTATGTAAATCATAAAGCATTTGATTCTTCGCAAAATACTAGTAGGTATTTAATATTGGATTCATTGTGCGATTCATTCTTGTAATCAATATTTTTGAGTTATAATCATTATATTCTTTGTTGTAATCAACATTTCCACAGTTATTATTTCAATATAACAATGTTAGAAATATAACAAAATTTTATATTTTTTAAGTATAAAATATGAACAACAGCGCTCTGAAAGGGTACTGCGGAATCGGTCGAAACGAAACTCTGTTACCATGGCTGCTAGAACGGTCGTCGTATCCTAGCATTGAATGCTTATTCCATTGTTACCGTGTTCGAAAATTGTACCATATCTACCAGATCCATCTACCGGATCCATGATTTGTGGATCGAGTAATTCAGCCGGTAAATGCGGTAAATGAAAAATCTAACCTCAAAAAGGGTATAGGGAAGTCAAGCGAAGCGCGCGCGTTAAAAGTGAAAATGTGTTCATTGTTGGAATCGGAAGTAGGACTGTGTTTAGTTTGTTAATTACGTCAAATTTCAAATCTGTTTCAAATTTTCAAATGTTTTTTTTAGGTTATAAATCTACCCTGCTTTACTACTTACGTTCTTAAAATATCGATTTCGGAAAACAGTTGTTATTGACATATACCGGTAACAGTTCTCCGGTAGAATTTTCGTAAATGCCTATTGATGTACAAATATTTTGACAATGGCATAGAAATATTTTTGACAGTGACATTTATGTGTCAATTACAAACATTTGAATGTCTTGCTTTGAAGTAGTTTGATCTGAGATTTATTACATGAAATTATTTTATATGCATTTCTTTAACTCTAAATCTATAGAAGATATATTAATGAATTTATATTTTTCGAATGAAGAATTTAACGTTCTTTAATATAAGTATTTACATAAATTTTCGATAAATAATATTTAGATGATTTTTTTCTTGTAACTACTAGTTCCGGTTGTCCAATTGCTAACAAAGCTTAATCAACTCTTCCCATTATTGTTAGATTGAGAAATTCGTAGTTAAAATTGTCTTAAGTCTTATAGTATTAGAGAAATCGTGGATCCAACATTCACACACATCCACACACACATACGGACATCATCATAAAAATGTTATAATCGGATTCTAGGGACCTTAAAACGTGCTTATTCACTAAAATCTGGATATGCGATTTTTAGCATGAATACAATACCTCTCTTAGCGATAGGTAAAAAAACGTTACACTATTATCATCTTCCCTAACCGTCAATTATTGTAAATTACAAATTGGCTTTTAGGAACTCTATTAATCCTTAAAAGAAAAGCGTCACCTCGTTTGCCTCCATACCATTATCAGTAAAAAAAAAGAAAAGTGTTTCATCTCTTCCCCTTACTGAACTTTAACCCTCTGCTATCACCCTGTGCTGCATCAATGGCTTCTCGTGTTAATGTTATCATGTTGGCACGCTTGATAACGGCTTTTGTCCTAATAACAACACACCACGGCTGCCATTTTGTTGTATAGCGGGACATATTCGATATTATTATTTGTGCCATGTTCGTGTAAATTGAAATAGTTGAAGATAACTGAGGAATGAAGTGATAAGAGCAGGGTTGCCAGACTGTGAAATTCGAGAGGATGTGACGTCAATTTGATATGGCAACGCTGGAATGGGGATGTTACACATGGTGCGCATCCACCAAATTTTTTGAAGGCAATATTTTTTTGTGATCAATAGTAAATCTCAATTTTAATGTTATCAGAATTAAAAGAAAAGTACAACATTTTGCCTCTAAAAACATTATTCACCTTGAGGGTTGCTGTAATGTTTAGAATCAGAAACATTTAAATAAACACATTTCCTGAAACACAAATGTTTACAATTTTAAATTTGGGCACGCAATCTGTACCGGGGTTGGTAAAAATCATGATTTATTTTAAAAATCAAAAATCATTGATTTTTTTAATCAAATAAATCATGATTTTTTTAAAAAATTTAAAGACCTGTTGGTGTTATTGCACTTTTTAATTGTTTTAAAAGCAATATAAATATTTTATTTCATAAATTATTATTTCGAATTTTAAATGGAACAAAATTGACCCCTGTGGTGCACTCTCCACGCCAACAATGAGTGCCCGTGAGGTGACGCCTGGTAAACGCCCGCACGGTACAAATATGTCATCATTACCGAAATCTGTGTACAAAACATTGGCACACCCAGTAATGGGTAATAAGACGTGATGATATATTTATTTATTTCATAAACGAAAACGAAATCTGTAATAAAACCCCAAAGAATGCATTTGAATTTTTGCTTATACGTATAGTATATAACTCGTCCACGCGCGCCTATTTAAACTTTAAACTTAAACCATGCCTATCTAAATAAAACAGGTCAAAACATGTCTTGCATGGCACCCTGTAAAAAGCTTAAAACGGATATTTTATTTTACGTTTATCTCATGACAAAAACCTATTACATCAATAAAATTTAGGCTTATTTGATTGCAGTATTTAATTACGAACATTTTTTGTATTTGCATTTTATTACTAAAATTAATAGGTCAGAATTTACAAATATAAATAGTAGACACCTGGTATATATATATATATATATATATATATATATATATATATATATATATTACCTCCCGCTACCCTTGGTAAGGGAGGTATAGGGATCGTGCTGAAAATCACATATCGAGATTTTGGTAAATGACCACGTTCTAAGGCCCCTAGAATCCAATTTTAACATTTTCACGATGATGTCTGTATATATATATATATATATATATATATATATATATATATATATATATATATATATATATATATATATATATATGTGTGTGTGTGTGTGTGTGTGTGTGTGTGTATGTACGTATGTACGTTTGTATGTGTGTCTGTGTGTGAATCCTCCACTCTAACTTAAATACTATCATTCAGAAAATGTTGAAACCTTGTATTTCTACCTTTTTCTAATATGGGAAGAAACCATTAGATTTTGGTGTATTTCAGATAACCGGAAGTGGTACTTTACTTGAGGCTCAAAATAGATTTTCTTCAAAAATACCTTCAAATGTTATTTTTTGAAGATTTGTGTTATTATAAAAATTAAAGATTATTAAATTTTAATAAATACTTTTTCTATATATTTATGGATAAATTTATAAAATTATCTATAATTTTAATCCCGAACCTACAGTTTAAACAAGCAAAACTCCTTGGTTACACAGTTCATATCTCAAATGTAAGTAACTGACAGATAAATGTCACAGTAACGTTTTAAAAAGAAAATAGTAAATAAAATCATAGTTATATGGAATGGATTTTAATACAGTTTCCGCAATAACTAAATATGTAAGTATGTATATTTAAATTAATAAAAATTAAATAGTGGGAGTTTTGGTGTTTGCCACATCATATTTTTATATTATATTACCATAGTAGAATTTTCTTTTTGTTAACTATGTATTTAAGGTATATAAAATAATTTGAAAACAATTGATTTTTCTACAAAAATTTAATTATTTTATAAAATTTGATTTAAATCAATGATTTTTTTTTAAATCAGTTGATATAAATCATGATTTAAATCGTGATTTAAATCAAATGATTTAAATCAGGCCAACCCTGATCTGTACTAACCCTGCACATGAATCACGATTCAAAATTTTCATCGGATCGCTCGGCCTTACTGGTCAGAGTGAGTTTACGAACGCGTCAGATTAACCCGATTGACTTCACGAACGCTTCAAATTACGTTAGATCAATCCTATGTACTTTACGAAACGCTTAGTATATACCTCAGCAGATGATCGTTATTTTTATCTAAAAATTATTTTATAAGAAAAAGTAATTATATAGAATTATAGAAATATCACGTGTCCGTGTTAACATAACATTTCTATCCTTCAATTTCATTTCAAATCAAATCATCATCTCTGTCTTTCTTTCACTACTGTCTGCCTTTAAACAAAGACAGCTGCAATCATAGAGAGTTAAAGCATTCCACAACAAGCTGTAAACCGAAAATGCCCATCTAATACCGGAAATTACAAATGTAGGGGAAAAATCCGCCTCGACAAGCGGAACTAGACGTCTTAGCCGCCAAGCGCTGGTGCTGCCACGGGCGTCTTAGTGACCTTGAAACTAAATGCGCACATGTCATGTTAGACTCGTGTTCGTGTCATATTAGACAGCATCTAATAAACGGGTAGGGATGGGCTAGGACAAGTAGTTTAGACAATGATTGAGCAGATATTGATTTAAAAGGATTTCAAAAATATAACACTTTGCTTGATGGTTTTTAGTGCCCTTAATAATATGTAAACGTTTTTACCTCCCGTCATATCGTAGGTAAGTGTTATGTCTCATTTAATAAATTATCTTTGATGTTTCGATAACGTAAAATGTCACTCTGACAAAATATTGTTCAAAATTGTCAATAATCAATCATCGAAAATATATCGTTTGTTTTTATGTAAAATAATTGTGTCATGTTGGTAAATAAAGTATATTCAAAACCAGTAAAGTATTCTTATATCAAAATATAATAATTCGCGACGAGGTAATGTAATCGTGCCAAAAATTCAATGGTGAGTTTTCAGTAAATAAGCACGAATTAGGGTCCCCACAACACGTTTTTACAATTTTTACGATGATGTCTGTCTCTCTCTCTCTCTCTCTCTCTCTCTCTCTCTCTCTGTGTGTGTGTGTGTGTGTGTGTGTGTGTGTGTGTGTGTGTGTGCGTGCGTGCGTGCGTGCGCGTGTGTGTGTGTGACGATTTTTTGTCCACGATAACTCTTAACAAAATTCCAAATATATCTATTTTCCGTATTTAAGCTTCTTGCATTCATATAACGAGTTGATTAGATTTTAGGTAAAATTGGATAAATGGAAGTGATACTTTATTCGAAGCCCATAACAGTTTTTAATGAAAAACTGTATTAAAATATAATCCAAAACTTTTTAATTTTAGTATTTAAGACTTTTATATCATGGAAAACAACATATTAGATTTTAGCTAAAATTAATCAACCAGAAATGATTCTTTACTTGAAGCTCTGAACAGATTCTCGTGAAAAATATATTATGATATACTCCAAAACTTGTCAAATTTAGTATTTACAACTTATATATGAAGAGAAACAACATATTAGATTTTGGATACAAATTAAAAGTGATACTTTATTTTACTTGAAGTACTGAACAGATTTTTGTGAAAAATATATTGATATATTGAATATATTGAACAACATATTAGATTTTCGATACAAATTAAAAATGATACTTTACTTTACTTGAAGCACTGAACAGATTTTTGTGAAAAATATATTGATATATTCCAAAACTTGTCAAATTTAGTATTTAAGACTTTTATATAACGGAAAGCAACATATTAGATTTTAGCTGAAATTGATAAACCAGAAGCGATACTTTATTTAAAGCTCGTGAAAAATAAATTGATACAATCCAAAACTTTTCAAATTTGATATTTAAGACTTTTATATTAATGAGAACGACATATTAGATGTTTTATAAAATTGATAAACCGGAAGTACTAACAGGAAGCTATAAACAGATTTTCTCGAAAAAATATAAATTAAAACATGATTCAAAACTTCTCAAATTTGGTATTTAAAACTCGTATATAATTTGAAACAACATTAGATTTTGATTATACCTATATGATAACCGGAAGTGGTACTTAATTTGGAGCTCTTAACAGATTTTCGAGGAAAAACATTATAAAATATAATCCAAAATTTGGTATTACAGACTTTTCTATTTATTGGAACAACAAATTAGATTTTGTTTACAAACGATCAACTGGAAGTGATACTTTACTTAAACCTCATTGCTATTTCAAACATGGAATTGACGGGAGGTCATTAAATTATTTTCTAATTTATCGAACTCTGGAATTAGATTTAATTAGATTTTTTTTTGATCCACAAGTTTCAAACAACAGGATCGGGTTGTTATGCTATTGTAACGCTATCTACTGTCGTAATTAACTAGCTTCATTCATTTGGCTCAGTTGGTAAGTCTGTTTTGACAGCTAGAACACACTTTGACAATGCAAAATAAATAATTAAAAGATATAATTACTAATTATGGTATTTCTAGAAGAGGTTTCTATAATTTTTTGGTTTATTACATGATCAGAAATGGCATAAAATTGTTCTTTTTCACTCATTTTACTTATGTGTTGATTACTACCTGACATATGTCAACAAAAACGAAAGCTACAGAGATTATTCCCGGGAATAATCTCTAGAGCTTTATTCTCAGAATAATAAAGACAGGATTGGTTAAAACGCAGACACGTGACACAAAATGAAACTTTTCATTGGTTGTAAGAAATGTCAAAAAATAATCAGAGGTATATTTCAAAGCATAAACAACTGTAGTACTACATGTTGAGACTAAAAATTTATCAATTCCCCCCTCGTAAATCTATGCTGACTTTCCCATTTTTAATGTCCTTGTTTTTATGGCGTTTCAAGAGTCCTTAAGAAGGTTCAGGCCCGTAAAACAGTAATTTGGTCTTATGTCCACAAGCAACATTCTAAAAGCTTTCAAATTTTTGGGGATTGAGAATTGTTAAACATTGTAAAAACTTCACTATGCGATGTAAGTTGAAATGTAAGTTTCCTATGTTTATGAAAATGCAAGTGATACGAATACAAATCACCTTTAAAAATATTTCTCTTCTTATATCCTTATATTGGATACATCGTGAGTTCAAACAAGGATATCTACAACTTTGCAAGTTCTTTGCAAAATTACTTTTGACCGTAAAATTTAAAGGATATAAAGTTTTCTGATTGGTAGCTTAGAAAGAATGGAATTGGTGTATCTAAGTTGTTATTTTGTCAGAGAAAAGCAAATGACAGAGTGGGATAATAATATCGATTCCTTGCTAAGGATAAAAAGAAGATATTTGTGCGTAATTCCCTCCATTAGTAACTAAATATTTTAACAGATTCTCTATGAGTTGTTCTGACAGATAAATTACTAGAATTGATTTACAAAAAAACTAAAATAGATCATTTTACAACATAATTTACTCTTTGAGAAATATCAAAGATGTTACATGACGGGTTTTTTCACGGAATATGTTTTACGTGATTACTACTAAATCAATACCAGTTATAAAAAAATCTGATGTGTCCAGCACATTACCTTCCGTCAGTTCTATGTATTTTGTACAAATTTCATACGGAAAGTTCCTTGCTAAACTAAATATTCTATTTCTTGTACATTACTTTCCGGCAGTTGCATGTATTTTATGCAAATTTCATACAGAAAATTATTATTTTGTGACGTTTTCTATATACAGTGAAATGTATCTGCAAAAATAAAAGATTTATTATTATTATTATTTCTTGTACATTACCTTAAATCAGTTGTATGTATTTTATACAAATTCCATACAGAAAGCAAAAGATCCTATACCTATCTCCAGTAAAATTATAAGACAAACACACTATGTCAATTTCACTTGACACTGACATCTTTCAATCAAAATTTTCTTAATATAGTAGCTGTTTCCACAGCTATGGCTACTTTATGAAATTTAATTTCTTTATAATTTTTTAACTCTATATCCATTTATTATTAGGTATAAAATTCAATCAAATCGTATAGAAAATATAATATTCTTTAATATTTATAATAACATTAAATGTGAAAAAATGATATTTAACATAGTTTTTTCAAGAAAAACTGTTAAAATCTTCAAATGAGGGTACTTCCGGTTGTCCAATTCTAACCAAAATCTAATCAGCTCTTCGCATGGATGTAAAGAAGAGAAATACGAAAGAATTATAATTTTTAGAATTGTAATATGGAAGTTATCGTAGACGAAAATTTTGTTACACACACACACACACACACGGACACACATACATACATACACACACACACACATACAGACATCATCGTAAAAATAGTAAAATCGTATTCTAGGGACCCTAAAACGTGCTTATTTATCAAAACCTCACCACCGAATTATTTGACCAAAGACAATACCTTCCTTACCTAAAGGTGACGGAAGGTAAAAATTAGTTGTACGTATCTTTTATTTGAAGTATTTTTCTACAAAATAATCCATAAACGATTGAAAGAGATAAATCAAGGCTGGTCAATTGCTCGCTAATTTTCCTTACTCATTTGTTCATGCTACTAGCCAGAGTGTTTACGAATTTAAGGACTTTAAATACAGGGTGTAAATGACATAAGTATATTAAATTTAACCCGTAATGTAACTCGTCGAGAGCAACAATATATCTTAATAATTTTTTTACCTTCCGACGTTCCGTCACCTTTAGGTAAGGAAGGTATTGTCTTTGGTCAAAAAATTCGGTGGTGAGTTTTTAATGAATAAGCACGTTTTAGGGTCCCTAGAATACGATTTTATTATTTTTACGATGATGTGTGTGTGTGTGTGTGTGTGTGTGTGTGTGTGTGTGTGTGTGTGTGTGTGTGTGTGTGTTTTCGCCTGCGATAACTCTAATACTGCAATTCCAAAAATTATAATTCTTTCGTATTCTTCTGCGTTACATCTATATGAAGAGCTGATTAGATTTTGGTTATAATTGGTCAACCGGAAGTACCCTAATTTGAAAATTTTGAGTTTTTCTTGAAAAACACATTTAATATTATTATAAATATTAAAAAATATTAGCGTTACTATTTCCTTGAACCTTTCGCATTTTGTAAACTGTCATAAAAAGACATAATGAAACGAAATTATAGAAGGTATCCGAAACAAATGTACAATAAAACAACGTACGGTAATGATATTAATCAAATATACACCTGTCATCATCTGTCACATGTGGAATATTGTTTTGATAAATTGTGGAATATTGGAATATAATTTTGACATTAATTATCATGTGACCTTCAACAATTTTTGATCACTCTGTATATGACATTTATACAAAATACATAGAACTGACGGAAGGTAATGTGCTGGCCACATCGGATTTTTTTCTAAATCTTCTAGCTTTTGAGTTAAAATTCATTAAGGATTTGTTAGATATTTAGTTACCCGCCTATGATATGATCGCTGCCGCCCGCTGCTGTCTAAATTTAAGGTCGATTCACACGGCACAACAATTGTCGGCTGGTGTTTGCTTTCTTGCAGACACAGTAATCAATAAACGATCAACGGAAAATATATTTATTATTAATAAACTAGTAATAGTACAATTTTTTTTTAAATTAAATTTCATATAACTGAATTTTAAAATTGTGTATTAAAACAGACTTCTTAACATTTGTGAATAGAGGAAGAGCATAGTTATGAGGCTATGCAATGGGTTATCGTTTATCGTCGACAAATCATAGGCGTTTTTTGGCTATACATTGGTTTGAAACTATTTCGTAGTGTTCAAAACATTATATTTTGGCAACGCAACGGTGACGTCAGAGACGAAATTGGTTGAAACAGTTTCGTATGTTTTCAAACCGATCCGCTGGGCTGGTTTGAAACAGTTTTGAATTATTTCGTAGGAGAGGGCATGGGCGTAACTATAAAAATTTTCTAGGGGGGCAGGCCCTTTGAGTTCGAAATGCAAAGTAAATATAAAATATCATTTTGTCGTATGTACGCATTAAAAATGTATTTTGAAAATCACTGTTCTAGAATATTCCAAAAAATTATTGAATATCCTATTAAATTCTAGAATATTCTATAAATTTTTGGCAATTTGAAATAAGTATATAAAGGGCAGCCGAGCTCAGTTCAGTTTTAAATAGCGACTCAAACAGATAGAACTTTCTGGAGCTTTCAGAAATATTCTAGAATGTTGTAGAACTTTATGGAAAAGGAAATTCTAAAACGTTTTGGAACTTTATGTAAAATTCTAGAATTTTCTTGAAATTCTGAACTTTTTGAAACATTCTAGAACTCTCTGTACGAGTATAAACTAAGTTAAAATCCTACAAAATCCTACTTATCAAATCGAAATACGTAATAAAAGTAACAGAAACTACGCAAATTGTAAATAATAAAGACAGTGACAGAAAAATGAACTAATGTCAAAATCAAATTAAAACTCGTACTCGTTCGCCATCCAGGTTACATTCTTAAATATGCATCTCTTTCTCTAGTTCAAAATAATGACGTCAAAGAAAGTATTCTTTCTTAATTTATTAAAAAACATATAATTTTTTAAAAATAAAATTTATGTTTTTACATTTGTTTTCAACTAGGTATTTTGTGATAGATATCAGATTTTCAGTACCACGCAAGTAGCCTATTGCTAAAACAAAAGTTTTCATAGCTGTTGCTACTGCATTAAGTTATTAGAAAAATACGTGGAACGACTCGTCAATTTACGGGGTTGTAAAAATGCTAAAAAAATATGCGATTTCGAGTAAAAGTATAAAAGTTACTAAGAAATATTTTTGCTCTCAACGAGTTATATTACTGTTTAAATTTAAAGTATTTATTTCATTTACACCCTGTATATTGTTTTTTTCGATCTGGAAACATAAAAGAAGAGAGAAGTATATTTATATATTAGTAAATTGTGTTGAAGTTATACGATAAAGGTAAATAAAGTCTTTCCTCTTTGGCAGTATGTATGTTCTGGTATATCGTTTTAAAAGGACGAAGTTGGTTTTCTTATAGAGTGCTTTACTTTACATTTCCGCTTTCACGTGTCCCAGTTTGTGACTTACAGGTGAGCAAAAAGGCTCTTGTGCGCAAAGGTAATATGCAAAAACTTCCTCGGATATAAAACTTACCTACACTTTTTATTGACGGACCGCTTAAGAGTCCATTTCATTTCTACCTGAACTTTCCACTTTGACTTTCTTATTTCCCGATTTTGTATTTGCCGCGGAATTTTTGCACCAGTGACGTAGGGATATTTAACCTTCATGTAGCAACATTCTTATACTCCCACTCGCGTGGGTTTAAGGTTGGTATGTAACAAAAATTTTAAGAAAAATTTTACGCTCCAAATTTTATTATTACAGAACAGGGCCGGCCCAAGCTACAGGCAAGCCAGGCGACCGCATAGGGCGTAATTGGTTCAGGGTGACATTTTTTGACACTATTTTTTTAAATAAATTAAAAATCAAATTATAAGTTTATTGACTCGTCCAGTGTGTAGCTTTAATCGTAATGCTGACAATTCCAGTTGCAGCAAACTTATGTTCATTAAATCCTATTTATATTTTTTTACGTTATACTAAGAGAGAAGAAAGGTTAAATTCGTTGGCGATTGTATCAATTAAAAACATTGTCATATTAAGAAGAAGAATTGTTGTTCAAGAAATATACTGAAAAATACGGAATCTTGTACAGAAAAATACACTGATGCAACAACCCCTCGCCAATTTGGAAAAAAGCGACATTTTTGGTTTTTGACATTTTTCTTGAAAATGGTGATCCGTATCGAAATTTTATACAAAACAAGATTCTTTTATTTTTTACCTAGAATGAAACGTTAAAGAGTTAAATGAGATTTTCCGAATTGCAAAATAACGAAAAGTATTTATACTGATACTTATACCTGCACTCAATGTCAATGAAGAGTTATTTTGAAAGTCCGTTTGTTTGCAACCCAAAATACTAATGTCAACAGACCATATTTAATTGTTTAATGTCAAAATGACAGTACCATCACTAGACAGGCAAAGCAATCGTGAATATATTCTATTTTTTTTAAGAGAGGAAACTAGACGCTGTTGTAAATTGTATTTCGGGTTGCACACAAACAGACTTTGAAAGTAACTCTCCCATGACATCCCAAAAGAAAAAATCTGATGTGGCCAGCACATAACCTCTCGCCAGATATTTTACCTGGTTGTACGCATAAAACGAAAAATATTTTTAAGTACAAATACATATATTCATGTCTCACTACAAAATAATTATTTTAATATAAATTATGTACAATACATACATTTTCTTTATATTCAATATCCTGAATTTGTTTTTCTACTTGCCTTTTCTTTTTCTTTTATTCGTCATTTTTTCGCAAATTCCTTTTATATTCTTTTTTATGTATATTCCTTTGCGTTGTTGACTTTTTATTTATTTTCATAGTCTTCATAATGATGTACAAATATTTTTGACAGTGGCATACCAATATTTTCGACAGCAACATTTATGTGTGAATTACAAACATTTGAATTTCTTGTCTTGAAGTAGTTTGAGAGAATTTTTACATCAAATTATTTTATATGCATTTCTTTATCTCTAAATCTATAGAAGATATAATAATGAATTTATATTTATCGAATAAAGAATTTAACGTTCTTTAATATAAGTATTTATATAAATTTTCAATAAATAATATTTAGATGATTTTTTTCTTGTAACTACTACTTTCGGTTGTCCAATTGTTACCAAAACTTAATCAACTCTTCCCATTATTGTTAGATTGCGGAATCCGTAGTTAAAAATGTCTTAAGTCTTATAGTATTTGAGAAATCGTGAATCCAACATCCACACATCCACACACACATACGGACATCATCGTAAAAATGTTATAATCGGATTCTAGAGACCTTAAAACGTGCTTATTCAATAAAATCTGGATATGCGATTTTTAGCATGAAAACAATACCTCACTTAGCGAGAGGTAAAAGTTCTCTGTATTTCAAATAATCAAAATATTTGCAAAAAAATTTCATTCAGATTGAGATTCTGTGATTGTTCGCGAGTTATCGACACATCGCCTCTTTTCTAATTTTTATACCTATATAATCTAAACAAAATTGTTATAAATGAGGGACGTAATTTACAATTTTTGCTTGGGGTACTCAAAAGTCTCAGGCCGGCACTGCTAAAGAAGGTCAAATATAGCAGTCACTGGCAATAAATACTGTAACGTTTTTATATATGTGGGTGAAGTGTAAAAATTATTATTATTAATTAAAATAAATGTTTATTAAGACAATAAATAAATATTAAAAGAGAATCAAATTAACGATCACTATGATTAAACAAATATTAAATACTAATTTAACGTATGGTCCTAAAATGTTGAGAAAAGTTTTAGATACTGATAACTTTTATAAAACTCTTTTACTTTTTAAACTAATTATTACAACTATTAGCAATAAGTATAACAATTAATATTTATCATTTAAATTATTGATAATTGACCATTATCTTCAATGGCCCTTTTTTTTCTGACTTGCCCCATCATCCTCTGGACAACATCTGGATCGATTTCTCAAATCTTTTGGTAAATGCGACGTCGTAATTATTCTTCATTTGCAGCTTCCCATCCCTTGTCGGACACTTTTCTGGTCAATATTGACCAAAATTCTTCAATTGGTCGAGTTTGAGGTACATTGGGAGGATTGTCCAATTTCTACGTTGTTTTCGTTATACCAGTCTCTAGTTATTCTGGCGTAATGGCATGAAGCTACATCAGGCCAAAACATTATATCATCATTGGCATGATGTGTATTAAAATATTGAAGCAATTTAGAAAGGCATCTTTGAATATGTGCAGTTAAGGCTACTTCTCGAACACGACCAATGTGCGGCTGCGAGATATATCCGGCTTCAGAAATGGCACACCATACTAAAATTTTATTCGCAAATTTAGATTTACCTTTGAACTTGACATTGTCTGGTGTCTTTTCTATGCCATTAGTATAAAAACCCTCATTTCCTTTCATCTCTGAATGGGACAGAGTAAAATATTTCTCGTCATCCATTACAATAATTTTATTGAGAAAATGAATGCGCCTTAACTCACGACAACATCTAGGGATTCTTTCTAATTGGGCCACGGTATTTTTTGGTGCCTTTCTTCTTTTTCGAAACACCACGTCATTTCGAGAAAGTGTTCTAAAAACAGTGGTCTTCGAAACATCGAATCTTCTGGCTATAGTTTGTTGTGACACTCCAACTTTGTCTTTAACGGCTGCAATTAATCTTTGTTCTCTCATGTGGCTCAAAATTTTTGGTCGATTACTTTTGAGCAAATAACATATCCAAAAATCAGAAATACCCGACCTTTTGTGGAATAAACCCTTATTTTTCTACGCAATGACTGGACTGCTAGGAACAACCACTTGGGTCATTGTTTCAATAAAAAAATCCTAATTATTAACTGTTTCTCAAAACTTTTGTTACATAGGAACTTTATGTACCTTTTAAAACTGTATTCACCATATTTAATTCATAACATAATGGCATATATTCGATAACTCTATCATAAAACATCGATATTCACTTGTTCTGTCTTATAAAAATTTATAAAGTTTTAAAACAACTATCAGCCCTCGTTTCACTTGTCAATATTTTGTCACAATATTAATATTACATGTTGTCACGTTCAGCAAATATAGAATTGCAACTCTGTAATATTCTACCAATCAGGACAAATATTACTGGCGTTTATAGGTGTTAATATTTCATCGCGAAACTCAACAAAATATAACTACTGGTGAAAAAGAAATAATTGAATTTGGTCGCTGTTATTTGATGAAAAATTACAAATGAGTTTGTGGATTCACTTTACAATATTTTCGTATAATTTACTGTTTGTTGGGTTAACATTGTTTATTGATAATTCGGTTTTGGTGTTTTTTTAAAATTTTAATTTGTTTGTATTAACAAATATATATAATATATAAATCTGGTGTCGCCAACACAATACCTCCCGCCATTTACAGCCCAAGTCACAAAAAAAGATTAAGCTAATCCCTATTTTTGGATTAGCGAATTTTATACTAATTTTCGAAAAATACATTTAAATGTTATTTTTTCGAGATTAACGTTATTATAAAAATTAAAGATTATTAAATTTTCTATAGATTTGCATTAATACTTTTTCTATAGATTTTATGGATAAATTTATGAAATTATCTATAATTTAAATCCCAGAGCCTCCGCTTTAAAGAAACAAAACGCAGTTATTCAAATGTTTGTAACTGACAGATAAATGTCACTATCAAAGAACTAATCATTTCAAAATAATATTAGTAGCGTTTTAAAAAGAAAAAAGTAAATAGAACAATAGAAAAGGAATTCAATAAAGTTGCCTGCATAAGTAAATATGTAGGTAGGTATGTATTTAGATTAATAAAAATTAACGACTCAAATAAATGTTTAAGCTAATCCTCATTTTTGGATTAATGAATTCTATTCTATCCCGGTATTTAAAATTTAATCTTCATTTTATTATATCTCCGATGGCTCAATGTTTAGACCAATGCCTCAATAATCATGAGTGCGCTCGGGGCTCTAGGTTCGTATCCCACTAAGGCATGGATGTGTGTGAACGTGAACCCACTTTGTAATTGGGATTTAATCCCGTTGAGGTTTTTTAAAAAAGGTAGTAACTTGGATTAGATTAGACTATATTTTAAGATATAAACTGTCAAAATTACAGTAAAATTCGCTAATCCAAAAATAAGGATTGACTTAATCTTTTTTGTGACTCGGGCTGTAATGGCGGGAGGTATCGTGTTGGCCACACCAGATTTTTTCTTTTTAAAACGTTACTATTATTAGTTTAAAATGATTAGTTCTTTGACAGTGACATATATTTGAGATATATGTACTTTGTAACCTAGGAGTCGTGTTTGTTTAAAGTGTAGGCCTTAAAACTTGGTCATTTACATAAATCTCGGTATGCGTTGTTTAGCACGATCACTATACCTCCCTTACCAAGGGTAGCGGGAGATAAACAGTATTATTTAATGTGTTTTTATCATACAAGCCTAATGTCATCACAATTCGAATCCCCTAAATATAGTTGAACATTATGGAATTAAATATACTTTTTAAATTTTTTATTCTTAATTTCTACAACGCATTTTAATTTAAATTACTTTGTTTTTGTCACGAAACCTAATTTAAAAGCATTTGAAGGCCTCATACAACAAATTAAACAAATAAAAAGTACATTCAAGTTAATCTAACATTATCTGTAACAATATAGAGTGTAGTCAACATAAAATACTCTAACTTAACTGCTTTTTAATTATTAATAGTAATTACTACGCGGTATTATCATTGTCACTTTTATTTACATTTATTAACGTTCGTGTCGGGGCGGTATATGAAAAATATTCCATGTGACACTAATATGCCATGATACATTGCAAACAGTAACTTCAAGTGGATAAAAATATTAGTTTGCTTCTGTGCTTTCACATATTTTTTAAATATTTACTGTTTTAATAATAAAAATCTGATATGGCCACTACAGTACCTCCCGCTATTTAATTTTTATTAATTTAAATTCATGCCTAGAATTTTACTAATGCTAGTAATTGTATTAAGTTCCTTTATATATAACATGTATAAATATTAATCCAATTTTACCTCCCGCTACCCTTGGTAAGGGAGATATAGGAATCGTGCTAAAAATCGCATATCGAGATTTTGGGTAAATGAGCACGTTTTAAGGTCCATAGAATCCAATTTTAACATTTTCATGAAGATGTCTGTGTGTATGTGTGTATGTATGTGTGTATGGGAGTGTATGTGTGTCTGTCTGTGTGCGTATGTGTGTGTGTGTGCGTGTGTGTGTGTGTGTGTGCGTGTGCGTGTGTGTGTGTGTGTGTGTGTGTGTGTGTGTGTGTGTGTATGTGTGGATCCTCCACTCCAACTCTAATACTATCATTTAGAAAAAGTGAAACCTTCTATTTCGAACTTTTTCTATTATGGAAAGAGCCCATTAGATTTTGGTGTAAATCGGATAACTGGAAAAGGCACTTTACTTGAAGCTCAAAATAGTTTTTCTTCGAAAAATACCTTTAAATGTTATTTTTTCGATATTAATGCTATTATAAAAATTGAAGATTATTAAATTTTCTACAGATTTGCATTAACACTTTTTGTACATATTTTATGGATAAATGTATAAAATTATCTATAATTTAAATACCGGAGCCTACGCTTTAAATAAACAAAACTTTTTGCTTACACAGTTATTCAAATGTATGGAACTGACAGATAAATGTCACTATTAAAGAACCAATCATTTCAAATTAATAATAGTAAAATTTTAAAAAGAAAAACGAAATAGAGGAATAGGAAAGGAAATCAATACAGTTTCCAGCATAAATAAATATGTAGGTATGTATTTAGATTAATAAAAATTTAAGATTCGCAAAAAGTTTAAGCTAATCTTCATTTTTGGATTAGTGAATTCTATTCTATCTCGGTATATAAAATTTAATCTTCATTTTATTACAAAAAATCGGATGTGGCCAGCACATTACCTTCCGTCAGTTCTATGTATTTTGTATTAAAAATGTCATACAAAAAGTTCCTTGCAAAAGATTCTATTTCTTGTACGTTATTTTAAGGCAGTTGTATGTATTTTATACAAATTCTATTAAAAGATCCTATATTTCCATTAAAATTATAATACAAACATACTGTCAACTGCACTTGACACTGACACCTTTCAATCAGAATTTTCTTAAAATAGAAGCTGTTTCCAGAGTTATAGCATAGCAGGCTAATATATGATATTTCATTTCTTTATAATTTTTTAACTTTTTATCCATTTAATATAAAGTATAAAATGCATTCAAATTGTATAGAGAATAAAATATTCTTTAATATTTATAATAACATTAAATGTGAAAAAATGATATTTAACATCGTTTTATCAAGAAGAACTGTTAAAATCTTCAAATTAGAGTACTTCCGGTTGACCAATTATAACCAAAATCTAATCAGCTCTTCACATGGATGTAACGAAGAGGTATACGAAAGAATTATAATTTTTGGAATGGTAGTTTTAGAGTTATCGCATTAGAAAATTTTGTCACACACAGACACATACATACACACACACACACACACACACACACACACACACACACACACACACACACACATACATACACACACATCCATACACACACATACATACATACATACATACATACACACACACATGCAGACATTAACGTAAATAGTAAAATCGTATGCTAGGGATCCTAAAACGTGCTTATTCATCAAAAACTCACCACCGAATTTTTTGACCAAAGACAATAGCTTCCTTACCTAAAGGTGACGGAAGGTAAAAAGGTAGTTATTTGGATTATATTAGACTATATTTTAAGAAATAAACTGCCAAAATTAGAGCAAAATTCGCTAATACAAAAATAAGGATCAGTTTAATCTTTTTTGCGACTCGGGCTGTAAGTGGAGGTATTGTGTTTGTACATTTTCTGCGAGAGGACAGACTAGTCCGGGGAACTGTCACTATCCTTTGCCTATACCAGCATTAAATATTTTCTATTTTCGCATTCGTAATTTACTTCCAAATACCTCAAAATCAATTCAATTAAGTAAACATTTCCCAATCCAGAGTAATCTCATTCCGCCTGCTAGATGTGTTGACAAAATAAGAAGCGTCAGATTTAAATTTGTCTCTTTTTTCCTCGAGTCAGCACAGCCTGCTTGGATCAATTCTCATGTAAGGCTGGTTGGGTGTGTATAAAAAACTGACTATGGCTCGGTCTGCTGGAAACATTTATCAAAAGCGAGCGACGTCGGCGACACCAGCGACGCCTGTGGCTGTGGTTTGAACTACGCAGGACACAGGACAGAAAGACAGGATACATAACATGTGGGGGGTTCTCAACAAGTTAAAGGGATATTTGCTGAAAATCTTTTACGAGATACTGCTGTTTACATTTTTAAAAGTTGTAGTTTTTATTTAAAATCCTTATTCACTTGTTTTTTGGTCCTTTAGTTAAATTGTAAGTTTGGGTGTCTGTGATGCTTATTATATTTATTGCACAATCAGACGTTTTGTAGGATTTTTATATAACTGATCGAATCAAATATAAAAATATTGTCAAAATTCACAATAAGTAGTTGTTTACTAAAGGCAACTACGATTTGTATATATATTTTAATGTTTTTGCCAAGGTGATGTACAAAATATTTATTCACTTACCGCCCGTGGTCTCTTTGTACGATTTACTGCTGTTGCCATTGTTATCTTAGCAACCAAATCATGATCAGTAAATCAAAAATACTGCCTTGGAAATCTTATCGATAAACATTAAAAAAACCGACCGTGCAAATAACAACTTTAAGTTTAAAAAAATCTGATGTGGCCAGCATATTACCTTCCGTCAGTTCTATGTATTTTGTACAAATTTCATACGGAAAGTTCCTTGCTAAATTAAATATTCTATTTCTTGTACATTACCTTCCGGCAGTTGCATGTATTTTATGTAAATTTCATACAGAAAATTATTATTTTGTGACGTTTTCTATATACAGTGTAATGTATCTGCAGGAATAAAAGATTTATTATTATTATTTCTTGCACATTACCTTAAAGCAGTTGTATGTATTTTATACAAATTCCGCACAGAAAGCAAAAGATCCTATATTTCCAGTAAAATTATAAGACAAACACACTATGTCAATTTCACTTGACACTGACATCTTTCAATCAGAATTTTCTTAATATAGTAGCTGTTTCCATAGCTATGGCTACTTTATGAAATTTAATTTCTTTATAATTTTTTAACTATATCCATTTAATATTAAGTATAAAATGCAGTCAAATCGTATAGAGAATAAAATATTCTTTAATATTTATAATAACATCAAATGTGAATTTTTTTTATTTAACATAGTTTTTTCAAGAAAAACTGTTAAAATCTTCAAATGAGGGTACTTCCGGTTGACCAATTGTAACCAAAATCTAATCAGCTCTTCATATGGATGTAACGAAGAAGTATACGAAAAAATTATAATAATATTAGAGTTATCGCAGACGAAAATTTTGTTACACACACACACACACACACACACACATACACACACACACGCACACACACACGCACATGCACATGCACACGCACATGCACACGCACACACACACACATAGGCGCGCGTGCGCGCACTCGCACACACATACAGACATCATCGTAAAAATAGTAAATTCGTATTCGAGGGACCCTAAAACGTGCTTATTGATTAAAAACTCATCATCGAATTTGTTGACCAAAGACAATACCTTCCTTACCTAAAGGTGACGGAAGGTAAAAATCTGATGAGGCCAACACATGACCTTCCGTCAATTCCATGTTTGAAATAGCAATGAGCTTTAAGTAAAGTATCACTTCCAGTTGATCGTTTGTAACAAAATCTAATTTGTTGTTCTAATAAATAGAAAAGTCTGTAATACCAAATTTTGGATTATATTTTATAATGTTTTACCCCGAAAATTTGTTAAGAGTTCCAAATTAAGTACGACTTCCGGTTGATCATATAGGTATGTCAAAATCTAATGCTGTTTCAAATTATACACGAGTTTTAAATACCAAATTTGAGAAGTTTTGAATCATGTTTTAATATATTTTTTCAAAAAAATCTGTGTTTAGCTCCCTGTAAAGTAGTTTATCAATTTTAGAAAACATCTAGTAGGTATGTCGTTCTCATTAATATAAAAGTCTTAAATACCAAATTTGAAAAGTTTTGAAATGTATCATTTATATTTTTCACGAAAATCTGTTGAGAACTTCAAGTAAAGTATCATTTCCGAATTATCAATAGACCAGAAAAGTTAGGTTAGAATTTTCCTTTGGCGTAAGTTCATAGTTTGAATTCCCTAGTATAGGTTTCATATAGGAGTTTAATTTTGCAGACAAAAAAAAGATATTTTATAAAAGAAATTAAGCAGCTCTTGCTAAGAATTCGATAGTTTGCTTATTCAGTAATAGATTGCAACAGTTTAAACCTGTAGAAAATGTAAAGTAAGAAAATTATTAGAAATTAAATGCTTGGTGCAAGCAAGGATACCGTATATCGTTGACCCACCAGTAAATAGGACAGAACAATAGAAGATGAAGCATGCACGATCAAACTCAGACATACGTTCAATGAATTTTGTAGTGTTGTATTATTATTTAAATAATTATAAACTGTGGATAGTTCATGTGAATATTATTGTACGAATCTGGAGATAAAGGATCGGTCTAGACGCTACATATAATGCTTTGCATAAGAGATTTACATTTATCAGATTTTTCGGCCTCTAAAGTTGAGCAAAAATTTCCTTGGTAAGAAATACATGCGGATTGAAATTATGTACTTAGCGTTATGAACTGATTTTGAATTTCGCGCCTAAGTTTGACAATTACACTTTTCTGATCTATTTTAGCCAAAATTTAATATGTTGTTTTCTTCATATAAAAGTCTTAAATACTAAATTTGACAAGTTTTGGAGTATATCAATATATTTTTCACGAAAATCTGTTCAGAGCTTCAAGTAAAGTGTCACTTTTGGTTTATTAATTTTAGCCAAAATTTAATATGTTGTTCTTCTTCATATAAAAGTCTTAAATACTAAATTTGACAAGTTTTGGAGTATATCATAATATATTTTTCACGAAAATCTGTTCAGAGCTTCAAGTAAAGTGTCACTTTTGGTTTATTAATTTTAGCCAAAATCTAATATGTTGTTCCTCTTGATATAAAAGTCTTAAATACTAAAATTGAAAAGTTTTGGATTATATTATAATATCATTTTTCATTAAAAACTGTTATGGGCTTCAAGTAAACAGTCACTTCCGGTTGTCCAATTTTACCCAAAATCTAATCAACTCTTTATATGAATGCATAAAGCTTAAATACGGAAAATAAAAATATTTGAAAGTTTGCTATAAGAGTTATCGTGGACGAAAAAATCGTCACACACACACAGACATCATCGTAAAAATGGTAAAAATGTGTTGTGGGGACCCTAATTCGTGCTTATTTACTGAAAACTCACCATCGAATTTTTGGCACGATTACATTACCTCCCTTCCCTACGGTATGACGGGAGGTAAAAAACAATATACAGAAAACAAACTTTATTTCTCAAAATGCGTAGATTTATTTTAGTTGAAAATATATATTAATCATTTTAAATACACAAATTCTTTCTAGTCTAGTGCCCACAACTTCACGAATACGTTTTAATTTAAATACATCCCTCTGTACAAAACAAAACCTTTCGTGCTTGTGTTTTGTTCTCCTCTTGGCCAACTTGGCCTGAAATGCTGAAATATCAGGGAAAACCTCGCAAACTGTCAAGGCATTATAATTTAACGATCCGAGCCGCCTCAAAGAAAACATCGGAGCATCAGTTCGTCCCTGGGGCTAGCAGCGCCCTCTACGCAAAGGTGAACGCAGAAAGAACACGCGAAGGGTGAGGTGACCTTTCACCCGACCAAGCGATCGCAATTGTTAAGATCTAGCCTACTCCGGCTCTTAAGTGTGAGATGTGTGGGTATCAAATGTTAGGTTAGGGTAGGTTCGGATTCTTTGTTTGGATTGCGGTTTGACATTTGGGGTGGAAAATATACAACGTCAATGTTTTGATATTTTTTATTAATATTTTTTTTTGAGAATACCGCATAAGTGGCTGTATTGTCTTCTTTAATTATTTTCTTAACAGTAGCATGGTTGTTATCGGTAACATCTGTAGGAGGACATCCTTTTTGATGCCGAACATTCCTTTTTCATTCGTACTAGCGGTAAATTGTAAATTGTAGCCAAAGAAAGTGCTTGTTTATTAAAAAGTAAATCTAAACTATCTTTGCACTCATAAGCACTTTTTTATAATACCACACTGTTCAATGTGCTTTAACAGTACTGTATTCAACCAATATATGCGTCAAAACAGCCACGGCCGTTATTTTTTATAACAGTACAATTATTAAAAATCATGTGTTTCTAAAAAAATGAAGAGCTGTCACCTGTCAATATGCCACAGAAAATAGAATTTTCATAATACCATACTGTTCAATGTGCTTTAACAGTACTGTATTCAACCAATATATGCGTCAAAACAGCCACGGCCGTTATTTTTTATAACAGTACAATTATTAAAAATCATGTGTCCCTAAAAAAATCGTAGCATCATCAAATTGTCATGAAGAGCTGTCACCTGTCAATATGCCATAGAAAATAGAATTTTCAGAAGATATTTTATGTTATTATGAAAAATACGTCACACGGCTGATTCAAATAACTGACTCCTCCCGCTACCCTTGGTAAGGGAGGTATAGGGATCGTGCTAAAAATCGCATATCGAGATTTGACTAAATTTTAATGTCCCTCGAAACATTTTCACGATGATAACTGTGTGTATGTTTGTATGTGCGTGGTTCCTGTTTACGCTCTAACTCAAATACTACAATTCAGAAAATTTTCAAACCTTGTATTTCTACCTTATTCTAATATAGAAATGGCACTTTACTTGAAGCTCCAAATAGTTTTTCTCCGAAAAATACCTTTAAATATTATTTTTCGACATTTATTTTATTATAAAAATTAAAGATTATTGAACTTTCTACAGGTTTGCCTTAATACCTTTTCTATATTTTGTGGATAAATTTATAAAATTATCTATAATTTAAATCACAGAGCCTACGCTTCAAACAAACACAACTTCTTGATTACACAATTCATATCTCAAATGTATGTAACTGACAGATAAATGTCACTGTCAAAGAACTAATCATTTCAAAATAATAATAGCAACATTTTAAAAAGAAAATAGCAAATAGAACCATAGTTAAATGGAATGAGACTTAATACAGTTTTCAACATAAGTAAATATGTAAGTATGCATGTTTGAATTAATAAAAATTAAATGGCGGGGTATTGTGTTGGCTACATCAGATTTTTGCCTTCCGTTACCTTTAGCTAAGGAAGGTATTGTCTTTGGTCAAAAAATTCGATGATGAGTTTTTAATCAATAATCACGTTTTAGGGTCCCTAGAATACGATTTTACTATTTTTACGATGATGTCTGTATGTGTGTGTCTGTATTTGTATACGTATGTATGTGTGTAACAAAACTTTCGTGTGCGATAACTCTAATACAATTTCAAAAATTATAATTCATTCATATTCTTCTTCGTTACATCCATATGAAAGGCTGATTAGATTTTGGTTACAACTGGTCAACCGGAAGTACCCTAATTTGCAGATTTTAACAGATTTTCTTGAAAAACCTTGTTAATTATCATTTTTTCACATTTAATGTTATTATACATATATTAAAGAATATTTTATTCTCTATACGATTCGACTGCATTTTATACTTCATAATAAATGGATATATAGTTAAAAAATATTAAAGAAATTAAATTTCATACAGTAGCCGTCTATGGAAACAGCTACTATATTAAGAAAATTTTGATTGAAAGATGTCAGTGTCAAGTGCAATTAACATAATATGTTTGTGTAATAATTTTACTGGAAATATAGAATCTTTTGCTAGAAACTTTCTGTTTGGAATTTGTACAAAATACAACTGCCGGAAGATAATGTACAAGAATAGAATCTTTTGCAAGGAACTTTCTGTTTGAAATTTGTACAGAGTGATCATGAATGGTTCAAGCAGGCCGCTCCATACAATTTTGACATAATGAAAACAAATATCAAATGAATCAACGTAGGGCAATGATATTAATCAAATGTCATGCAGCTGTCATCATCTCTCATATGTGGAATTATTTTCAAAGGGCAGTTATTTTTGTAAATAACTGTTTAAAATGCAAATTTCGTGTTGAAAAAGCCTACCTGATTTTCTTATTTTCAATAATTCTAGCGTGACCTTTGTTTATTTTAATTTTCTAATATTTGTGAACCTATAGAATGTTGTTATTACCTCAAATTTTATGAAATATTTTGCATCATACTCATTTTCACAACCAATCAACAGAAAAAATCTGATGTGGCCAGCACATAACTTCTCGCCAGATATTTTACCTGGTTGTACGCATAAAACGAAAAATATTTTTAAATACAAATACATATATTCATGTCTCACTACAAAATAATTATCCTGATTTTTTTCTACTTTCCTTTTCTTTTTCTTTTATTCGTCATTTTTTCGCAAATTCCTTTTATATTCTTTTTTAGGTATATTCTTTTGCGTTGTTGACTTTTTATTTATTTTCATAATCATCATAATGACGTACAAATATTTTTGACAGTGACATTTATGTGTGAATTACAAACATTTGAATTTCTTGCCCTGAAGTAGTTTGATCTAAGAATTTTGACATCAAATTATTTTATATGCATTTCTTTATCTCTAAATCTATAGAAGATATAATAATGAATTTATATTTATCGAATAAAGAATTTAACGTTCTTTAATATAAGTATTTACATAAATTTTCGATAAATAATATTTAGATGATTTTTTTCTTGTAACTACTACTTCCAGTTGTCGAATTGTTACCAAAACTGACTCGACTCGACTCCCATTATTGTTAGATTGAGGAATCCGTAGTTAAAAATGTCTTAAGTCTTATAGTATTTGAGAAATCGTGGATCCAACATCCACACACAGATACGGACATCATCGTAAAAATGTTATAATCGGATTCTAGGGACCTTAAAACGTGCTTATTCTCTAAAATCTGGATATGCGATTTTTAGCATAAATTCAATACCTCTCTGAGCGAGAGGTAAAAATAATCAAAAGTTAAAAAGGATGCTCGGAGATTAATGATCTTCAAAAAGGACCTTTTGCAATAGACGTATTTTGACGTATAATAAACGGAAAAATAGTTCTGCCTTTTCTACACATAACACGAATATAACAAAATCATCAAATAAACTGTCAACCGAAGACAGTTGATAAATACTGGTAGTTTGTTGAAAAAGAATACTGCTATTGTTTCAAAGTGAATTTTATAACATTGAAATTCCTTTGGCGTAGGAGATAATCCTTTTGTGGAACTAGGAATATTTTTTATTGTTAGTATCTTCCTGAGTGATGATTTTCTTTTGTGCGAACTCCACGAATTCGTCTCTGTAAGTGGCAATATTCTGCAGTAAACCCGGGAAAATATATTCAAATAATCTCATTTTTTATTTGCGCAGAAACTTTTGTCAAAAATATTGATGTTTCCAAGTTGGCGGCGCGAAAGGCGAAATGTATTCACAAATTCAAATCAGAATCAGGTCAGCCTTGGTTTTGGTGCGTATCTAAACATTGAATTAACACCAGCCATCTTCATCAGTAACTAGATGCATAAAACATGATTAAATTTGTTATATGCAAAGTTTTAGTTGAGAATTTTCATAAAACCGACCGCGTACGGACTTTACATAAAAATAATTTATGATTGCAGTCTTTATTAAAGTTAGAAAATTACCTAAATAACTCATTTTTACGCAGCATTTGTGTACTGGAACACAGTTAACGTTATTAATATTTCTCTACACTTTCTTTTATTACTTCAAAGCTTTACTGAAAATTTAATAATCTATCAGACCCCAAATAAAATTAAACGAAACCCTAAATTTGAAATACTTACAAGTCTATAGTAAGTTTTTTTAAGAAATCCGATCGTGGTTATTTATATCATGAACGAATTAAGAAATTGGTATAAGTTTATCTCTCTCATTTGCAATGACTAGAAGCGTGTACAATAGGGATGGATATAACACGCTTGTCTATCAAAAATTCATATTGTTTCGACTAAGTTATTACATTAAATTTTAAAACGAAACTCGTTGTTGACATTACTTTCGCTGTAAGTTTATTTATTAATTCAGATATATTACCTTGATTCATAGCCGTATGAGTATAGTATGAATATAGAAGGGGAGACCGGTGTCAATAATAACAGGTGTCAAATGTAACAAGGGTAGGTAACAGGGCCATCTTTTCGAAGTAGATTAAAACGCGCTTACAGAGTGAAGCAGAAAGAGTCATAGCTCTTTGGTATTTAGTGTAAGTACATACGCGCAAATACGGCGTCTGTTTCTGACGAATGTCTATAAATCGACAAAAAAGTAAATACAAGTAGTGACACACATTGTTTCTAAAACACTATAAGTGCTCTGCTCGGAAATATTTCAAGTTAAGGATCAGTTTGTGAGTTATATCTGCTTTTATTTTTCATTAAAAAACATTTCGAATTATTACCTAAGAAATACAAAAAATCAAATAATATCTTTATAAGTAAAGCGGTGTCAGTTGTAACACATGCCACGATGTCGATTGTAACGAGTTTAATAATTAAGTACAGTATTGATCATAATAAAAATTACAAGAAAAAACCACTGCTATCGAAAACACAAAAGAAGAAGAGCAAAAAAACGAAAAACACTTCCGAAAGTAACAGTCGCAGATTACTCTTCAGATGGCTCCGATGAGGAAACTCTCTGATATGTATTGGCCCATATTTTTTGGAGCACAGGAGAAGTTAAATTGTACGAAGAAAGACCTATTTTATGTTTACCTAAACTGCAATTTCGTTAGCGACTAAAAGCATTGTACAAAATGGTCCATATCACCAACAGAATGTATATTTTGTTTGCTTTTAGTTGAGTCATCTGAATTTTGTATTTTCTGAGGTAATAAATAAATGTTCATTTTTTCAATAATTTCTTCTTTTATCTGTTATTTTATCTTATTACATCACTGTTAAAATTTGTTACAATTGACACTGGCCCTGTTTCTATTGACACCAATTAGATGTCAATTGTAACATTTGTAATGCCTGACTAAAAATCCTTATACTTTTATATTTGTCACATTTTCAAATGTTTAAAATTCAAAATAATATTCACTAGGGTGGGAAGGTTCTCATATAAGTAATTTCAAAATTTCGAAATGAAACGTTAACTCGTGAAAAATATTTTTTTGTAACAATTGACACCGGTCTCCCCTACATTAAAACACAAGTATCATAAGGCAATCGTCCTTTGTAAACTTGGACTCATACGTTAACAGGCCTTAAGATACATGTTTTTTATACTATTTTTTCTATAGAGGTAATTTTACAATTAGATTTTTTTAAAAAGGACATGTCAAAAATATGTCTTAGTGTTTTTTTGTCAGATATATTGATAGCTTTTCCCGCTAACAATTGAAATTTCACATTTTGACAGTTTGTGTATTGTGTGATTCTGACTGATTGTTTACATTAAAATATTATATCAAGCATTATATAATTATGGAAGAGGAAAACCAATACTTACAATGTACTCCACCGGTTTATTAATGAACCACCTGATTTGACATATCTTGTAATAAAGGTAAATTTATCAAATAACGAATCGGGATCGTTGGTTTGTGTTAGTTATTGTCATAAATAAAACTTTTTAAATAATTAAATACTTTAATGAACAATTTATTTATCTACACTTTTACATTCCACCATTTTGTTAACGCATCCACAGCTCAGTTGCAGACATAACAGCAACAGCTGTTCTTACATTCTTCAATACAAAACATATGTTGTATTTGTATATGGCACTTATGTCTAAATCATATTTAAAAATTTAATATTCGAACACTTCGCCTCGACGTGGAACTGGAAATCATGGATCGTAAAATTTTCATATTTACTTGCAAGTAGCCACAAATTGAGTTGACAGTGAAACAAGTAACATTTCAAGTAACGTACACCATACATTTCAAAACCTGCCTGATATAACAATACAATCAGCTGAAAATTGCAATATTCTTAACTTAATTCGGACAGTTAACCGAAAGTCGATAGCTGCATGGTGGCTGAATTTATATCAGAAAACGATTGTTTTACTGCTGCCGAAATAAAATCCTTATACAAAGGGCTAATTTAATAATATTGGATGTGCTAGACGCAGAATTTAATTCTCTAAAACTGTTTTTTGAAGCATTTATTTCTAAAATCAAAATGAAACCATTTTATTCAAAAAAATTGGTAATAACTTCCGGTTAGTCTATTTTAACCAAAATCTACTATGTTTTTCCCATTGACATACAGGCTGTCTCACAACTCGCGCTCCAGAGCGAATGAGGAAACACGAGACTGCAATCGGATATGTAATTTCGAAGAAAAAAAAATCTAGCTTAAAAGATATTCGAGAAAAGACATCTTAAAATTGACCAATCAGAGACCTTCACCTTTAACTTGTGTTTGCCGTAATTTTACGTTACTATGGTTTTATACAAATCAAATCTTCTTTAAAATGTGTGGGCGACTGTAGTTTTCGAAAAATGTCAGTGTCAAATTAAATTTGACAAGGTGAATAAAAAAAGGCAAATTCTTACCTTGTATTCAGCCGCTGATTACTTAGAAATGATTATAATTTTCGGAGAATGTGGACGTAACGCCTGAGAGGCAGCACGAGTCTATTCGGAACGTTTTCCGGATAGAAATCTTGTGGATTATAAAGTGACATTGAGAGCTATCGCAAGGACACATGAGACCGGTCAAGTTATGCCAGATCAAATGACAATAATAAGTTCGTTTAACACATTTTACACAGCTGCTACAAAACGTTGCACTGTACGATATAAGTGATGATCTCGGATGACACCTTCGCTAACCTAAATTTGTTGACAGTGAAACGTCAACTCTAAAGTGTCAAAATTACAGTAAGTCAAACAAATTTTGTAACTCACTAGTCGTATTTTTAAAACCTAGCAACGTTTTATTTTGCAATAATATCATCACACCTCAAGATATCCTTCCGGGATTGGTGGATTTAAAAGTCTTGTAACTCCGTTATGCAAGCAGCCGCAAATTATTTTCTTCTATTTGTTGCCAACCTATTGTCGTCGGCAAGTGTCAGTTTCGTCTGGGGCGCGAGTTGTGAGACACCGTGTATAAGTTTTATATACCAAATTTGAAATGTTTTGGATTATATTTGGTAATAGTTTTTGATTCAAGTAAAGTTCCACTTCTGGAAATTATGTAATGACCAAAAAGGAAGGTGCACAACTAGATGTTATAGCAGTCCTAAATACAAAATTTCAAGTTTCTAGGGGATAACCGTTTTTGAGTTATGCGAGATACGTACGTACGTACAGACGTCACAACGAAATTAATTAAAATGGATTCAGGGATGGTCAAAATGGATATTTCCGTTCAAATCTGAAAACCGAAACCGATTACAATACTTCCTTTACTTTGTACAAGGAAGTAAAAAGACTGTACCTATGTTTGGAAGGTACTGCAATGTAATAATAACGTTTATAAATGATAATTATTTGTCTTGAAGTTGTTTGCTCGGTGTTGGGTGTCTGCTAATTCGATAGAGTTGTTATAGTTGTGCGTAAACTAGGTAAATAATTAGCAAGTGAAATAATTCCCCTAATCAAGAGCATAATGAAACAAACATCAGTGCATAAATCAGCCGCTGGGCGGTGCATTGTTCTCGGCAACAGGAACTTTGATGTTTGTGGCATTCACAGTTCACATAATTATCACCAGAGGCGCTAGTTGCTTCCTGGTCCATTGATAACACAATAACGTGCTCGCTCGGCACAATGCAATCGGGATGGGATAGGTAGGGAGCCGAGCGCTCTTATCAATACAATCGACTATCGCCTTAGCAGACAGTTGCCACTCATCGGTTGACATGACGACAGCCATGATTAAACAATCATCAACATGCATTATCATATGTGTGTATCGATAGAAATGGGAAAACAATCAATATACTGTATTGTGATTCATGACTTTATTCTACAAAATCTGGTGTGGCCAACACAATACCTCCCGCCATTAACCGCCCGAGACACAAAAAAGATTAAGTTAATCTTTATTTTTGGATTAGCGAATTTTACTCTAATTTTGACAGTTTATTTTTTAAAATATAGTCTAATCTTATCCAAGCAACTACCTTTTTTTTAACCCCTCAACAGGATTTAATCCCAATTACAGAGTGGGTTCACATTCACACACATCCATGCCTTAGTGGGATTCGAAGATACTCACGACTTGAGGCATTGCTCTAACCATTGAACCACCGAGCTATAATAAAATGAAGATTAAATTTTAAATATCGGGATAGAATAGAATTCACTAATCCAAAAATGAGGATTAGCTTAAACATTTTTGTGAATCGTTAATTTTTATTAATCTAAATACATATCTATATATTTACTTATGCTGGAAACTGTAATGAATTCCTTTTCTGTTGTTCTATTTACTTTTTTCTTTTTAAAACATTACTATTATTATTTTGAAATGATTAGTTCTTTGATAGTGACATTTATCTGTCAGTTACATACATTTGAATAACTGCGTTTTGTTTGTTTAAAGCGTAGTCTCTGGGATTTAAATTATAGATATTTTTTTTAATTTATCCATAAAATATATAGAAAAAGTATTAACGCAAATCTATAGAAAATTTAATTGAAAAAATAATATTTAAAAGTATTTTTCGAAAAAAAAACTATTTTGAGCTTCTAGTAAAGTGCCATTTCCGGTTATCCGATTTTCACTAAAATCTAATGAGCTCTTTCCATTAAAGAAAAAGTTCGAAATACAAGGTTTCAAAATTTTCTGAATGATAGTATTTGAGTTAGAATGGAGGATCCACACACACATACACAGACATCATCGTGAAAATGTTAAAATTGGATTCTAGGGACCTTAAAACGTGCTTATTTACCATATCTCGATATGCGATTTTTAGCACGATCCCTATACCTCCCTTACCAAGGGTAGCGACTAGGGCTGCGAAAAAGATCGATTGATCGATCTTTTTTTAAAGAAATCGGATTGATCCTTTATTTTGAAAAGATCGATCAATCGAAAAAATCGATTTATCGGAAGATTGCTCAATAATTGAAAAATCGATTTTTATTCAAAAAGATCGATCAATTAAAAAAGCAGTTATCAGAATTCTGGATAATTGATCTCTCTAAAAGACATCGATTTTCTAAATTCTGAAAGATCGGTTTAAAAAAATTCATTTATTCCAAGAAGAAATCTGTTGGTTTCACCATCTTTTGGCGTTTCACGCGCGTTATGTTTTATTCGTGAATTGTTTCGTAATTTTATGTACGTATGCGTAGTAGAAATTTGGTATCACTAATAATCGATCTTTTAATAAAATCGATCTTGCGGTTTTTATATTAAAATCGAATTTTTAGTCCATTAATATTGACGTTTTGATTCTTTATTAAAATCGATTTTTGATCATTTAATAAAATAGATTTTTCATCGTTTATTAAAATTGATTTTTTGATATAGTATTTCGATTTCTTATTTAAAAATATCGATTTTTTGCTATTGATCGATCAAGTCGATCAATCGCGAAAAATCGATTTTAACAAAAGATCGAAAATCGATTTCAAATTTTTAAGATCGCACAGCCCTAGTAGCGACAGGTAAAAACAAGCAAAAGCATTCATATCCTACCTACTTCGTAAATTTTATTAAAACTTTCTGATCCGGAATTCGTAGAATATTAAACAATTATAGTCGGACATTAAACGTTGAAGGCACAACGGGAGTTAAACGGACAATAATGCCCTTGATATCTTAATTACAATATTGCTGGACCCTACAGAGTCAATTTTTCAGGGTGTAATATAATTTTAAACTAAAATAGAAATAATTAAATAATAAATCTTTTCATTAACAAGTTTTGTTCAAAGACAAAATAAATATCTAAGTAAAGCAAATGTATCAAGTATATACGATTACAATTACAATATTACTGGACCCTACAGAGTCAATTTTTCAGGGTGTAATATGATTTTGTACTAAAATAGAAATAATTAAATAACAAATCTTTTCATTAACTAAAAAAGACAGCTTTTCCTTTTAAGTTTGTTCAAATACAAAATAAATATCTGAGGTAAAGCAAATGTATCGAGGATATACAAGTAGAATATAAAATATAAAAGCATCGTGCACCTGTTTATGAAATTTGAGATCTCTTCCGCAATTTAGAAACAGGATATTGAATAAAATAGTGTAATATTGCCTGAGTCCTTCTGAAAACTGAAAGACACACGATCGGAGAGATGATCTGGAAAAAGGTTTATGCTTTTATGGAAAGGAAAAGTATCTGATGAAATTGAGATTGCTCTAATTGTTTGGAAATATGATATTGTTGTCTTAACCTTCAAAGCGCTGCGATCTTGAAACAGATTGGCCTTTATTTCAACAATATTTGCCAAAGGGTTATCCATGTTATCCCTACAAATTGAAAACAGTTTGGCAACATTTTATATACTTTAATACACATATAAAAAAGGTACAATACGGTTGAAAGGATAAGATACTCTGGCTCTCTGGCATAGGTTGTAGAGTAGTCAATTCTACGTGTACTTGGAGTTATAAATAACCAAAAAATGTTCGCTTTGCTTTTCCTATGAAGGTGACCTTGATAAGACTACTGGTACCCTTGCGAAATTAAATTTATCGTATATTAAACGGAAAGGGTAGAAAGGCTTTAGGAATAAGTAAGTGCCTAAAGAAAACTGAGATATTGAAAGTTACAAACAAATTGTGAGTATCATAACTGCCGCAGATGTCGGTTTTAAGACATCTAAGGCTTGCTATATTATGATTTATAACATCCGTGGTTTGTTCAATAGTTTATCGGTTTCAGAAAATGAAGATATTATTAATAAATATTATTTTTTCTATAGTCTATATAGAAAGAAGTCATTATCGCTTTCTTTTGTCAACGCAAAATGTCACTTTGCCGCTCATACGCGACAAAGTAGAAAAACGCTCGCTGTTCAAATTTCTTACTATACAATGTTGAGAAATATCAATTGTCTACATTCTTAATAGAAAGGTTTAGTCAGGAACTAATGGCACTGTAGTTACACATTTACCACCTTCACAAGTCAATCTGCTCTGTCGGTATTATTACATAACCAAAAAAATAGCGCACTGCTGCGAAAATGAAATACGGCATTTATTTACAAAAACGAAAGTATAAAATGCTTAGATTTGATTGAAGCATTAGCTCAAGAAGAATGGAAAATAACTATAAATTAAAATTAAATGTAAAATAAATTGTGTGAATAGTTGTGCTGCCACCTGCAAAAGTTTGGCGTGAACGCTTCCAATGGACATCCACTTTTCCACTGAACTAGTTTAATGTACTTGAAACAAATAAATTATTCAAAAACTTATAATATTCATTAAAAAATTGGCATTAGTTTTTTATAAAAAACGAAAGCCAAAACACTATCTTGAAGTTATATTTGAATAGGTTCCTATCTTCACTGCAAAACTATTGAATAGGTACTCTAAGTACAAAGTGTACATTTTATTATTTTTTGTTATGGTGGAGGACTGTAGAAAAAATCTTGTGTGTGATTTCGAGAGAATGCCGCGCTCCTGCGTCGCGCGTCAACAACCTCTCAATCGGCAATGTCCCATTTTGCGCTCTTAATACACAAATAGCTATTTTGAAATTCTCTTATTAATGCTACTTCCAGAAAGATATAATATACAGAACAATTATTTTGTCATATACCAATGTGGCGAATATTCAAATTATGTGCTTTATTCCCCATGTTTATTATTTTAGAATAAAGTCAAATGTATTAAGAACGATACAATAACGTAATGTAGATATACAGAGTCACCACTGGTATCTCGGAAATTGTGTTACGACTTCGTTGCCATATTAGGATGCCATTTTAATGGTGTTTATTTTTTTGCAAAAATATGCATAGGTCACTAGGTAATGGCGAAAAACTGATTTTGGTTATTTTTACCTTCTGTCACCTATAGGTAAGGAAGGTATTGTCTTTGGTCAAAAAATACGGTGGTGAGTTTTTGATAAATGAGCACGTTTTAGGGTCCCTAGAATACGATTTTACTATTTTTAGGATGATGTCTGTATGTATGTACGTATGTATTTGTGTGTGTGCGTGTGTGTGTGCGTGCGTGTGTGTATGTGTGTGTCTGTGTGTGACAATATTCTCTAATGCGATAACTCTAATACTAACAATTCCTAAAATTATAATTCTTTCGTATTCCTCTTCGTTACATCCATGTGAAGAGCTGATTAGATTTTGATTATAATTGGTCAACCGGAAGTACCCTCATTTGAAGATTTTAACAGTTTTTCTTGAAAAAACGATGTTAAGTATAATTTTTTCACATTTAATGTTATTATAAATATTAAAGAATATTTTATTCTTTATAAGGTTTGAATGCATTTTATACTTCATATTAAATGGATATAGAGTTGAAAAATTATAAAGAAATTAAATATCAGCTGCTATATTAAGAAAATTCTGATTGAAAGGTGTCAGTGTCAAGTACAGTTGACAGCATGTATGTGTTATAATTTTACTGGCAATATAGGATCTTTTGCTAGAAACTTTCTGTATTGAATTTGTATAAAATACATACAACTGCCTTACGGTAATGTACAAGAAATATAATCGTTTGCAAGGAACTTTCTGTATGACATTTATACAAAATACGTAGTAGTGACGGAAGGTAATGTGCTGGCTACATCAGATTTTCTCTTTTTAAAATAACTCGTGAACTATCAGTTATCGAGAAAAATGTTTCAATTGAAAATGTTACATTATTATATTGTCTATCCAGTGGCGTACAAAAATATTTTTTCTATTATAGCTCAAACTACATTTTTTTTAAAAAATGGAATGCATATTTGATTTTTCCTCTATAAATATTCTCATTTTCTCTTTTCAATGATATAAATATTATTTGTTTCGTTTTTGTTATTGTTATTCCCGAGAATAATCTCTAGAGCTTTATAGGTACTCAGTATAATAATGACAGGATTGGTTAAAACGCAGACACATGACACAAAATGGAACATTTCATTGTTTGTAAAAAATGTCAAAAAATAATCTACGTATATAATCGTCGTGTGAGCGATTATGAACCGAACGAGCTTGTAAGTGAAACCTATTTTCTATTGCTATAAGTTCATCATACGCGGTTTTCGCTATTGTAGTCGAAATTGCAGGGATTATAGAAGTCAAAGAAATCATCTTGAACTAAACTATACAGTTATTGCTTAGTTACCAGCCTACTTTATATCCTAAAACAGGTAAACAAACTAATCACAGCATCCATTGATGGGTTGCGCCAATCTGCTTTATACGCCGATATCGGTAATGATGGCATATAAGCACAATGCATCACCACACGGGCACTCATTGCTAGCGTGGAGAGTGCACCACAGGCACAACTTTAGTGCCAATAAAAATTCGAAAGTAATTTAGTATTCCTTTTTCTACAATCAATATCTACCGTCTTCGTCTTTTTGTCCTTCATTGTATTTGGTATTTCGGTGACGTAGATCTTAGATCTAAGTAGCCTTGTATGTCCGTGGTCATGTACAGACAGTATTAGTACTTATCCAACAATAACATGTCCCAATGCAATCCTCCAACGTCAAGACAAAAGAAGAAAAACTTAACGCAATCTCGTTGCCGCCGAGTGCGTAGAATACACAGAAACACAAGAAAATCGCATTACCCAGAGACGGAGCTACAATGGAGCAACAGAAGGCCTCAAACTTTCATTCAAGCAAGAAATAAAATGAGGGATATTTATTTTAAGATGGAGATATCGTCTAGTGACTCAAAGAGGATAATCTTGTGATTTTTATTTTGCAAAATCATAAAGCAATGTTCTGGCCGGCTTACTTTTTCAACAAGCAAATAATAAAACATAGGCAAATGGTGAGAAATTTCTACAAATTTCTTTCGACTAGTTTAAAATATAGATTTTAAACTTACAAAACTGAATTTGTTATTCAAGTATTCCGCCATTTAATATTGAGTTATATCGCGTTTATTAGTAATACCAGCTTTAATTCTATTAGGCATTGGATCCCTAAGTCCTGCACATTTTCCTGTGTGTATTGCCCCATACATCTTGTAAGGTTGGTTTTACTATATACACTGGATTTTTAATTTTTAAGTTGATTTTTATTGTGCCAAAAGTCAGAGTTTCTGTAGAAGCTAAATTTTTAAATGAGTTACATTGTAGAATGTTTTTAACTCCCGCTACCCTTGGCAAGGGAGGTACAGGGATCGTGCTGAAAATCGCATATCGAGATTTTGGTAAATTACCACGTTTTAAGGTCCCTAGAATCCAATTTTAACATTTTCACGATGATGTCTGTGTATGTGTGTACGTATGTGTATGTGTGTATGTATGTGTGGATCCTCCACTCTAACTCAAATAACTAACAGATAAATGTCACTATCAAAGAATTTCAAAACAATATTAGTAACGTTTTAAAAAGAAAAAAATCTGATGTGGACACCACACGACTTCCTTGTACGCAAGACCAATATGAAGTAGAGACCCAATTATAAAATTGCACGTATTTGACATTAACATCTATTTTTTTGGTACTTTTTGTCCTAGTCCATAGCAAGCTTCATTACAAAAACCAAAAAGTATATAAGATTTAAAAATACATATCTCGCTTATACAATTTAATAATACTTAATCTACTATGTTATTCCAATTGACACAAAAGTCTTATATACCAAATTTGAAAAGTTTTGGATTATATTTTAAAATAGTTTTTCATTAAAATCTATTATAAGCTTCAAATAAAATACCATTTCTGGAAATTATGCAATGACGAAAAAGGGAGGTGCACAACTAGATGTTATAGCAGTCCTAAATACAAAATTTCAACTTTCTACGGCTTACCGTTTTTGAGTTATGTGAGATACGTACGTACAGACGTCAAGACGAAATTAGTTAAAATGGATTCAGGGATGGTCAAAATGAATATTTCCGTTGAAATCTGAAAACCTAAATTTTTCGCGATTACAATACTTCCTTTACTTTGTACAAGGAAGTAATAAGTAAATAGAACAATAGAAAAGGAATTCAATACAGATTCCAGCGTAAGTAAATATGTAGGTATGTATTTAGATTAATAAAAATTAACGATCCACAAAAATGTTTAAGCTAATCCTCATTTTAGGGATTAGTGAATTCTATTCTATCCCGGTATTTAAAATTTAATTTTCATTTTATTATAGTTCCGGTGGCTCAGTGGTTAGAGCAACGCCTCATGTCATGAGAGCCCCCGGGGCTCTGAGTTCGAATCCCACTAAGGCATGGATGTGTGTGAATGTGAACCCACTCTATAATTGGGATTTAATCCTGTTGAGAGGTTTAAAAAAAGGCAGTTACTTGGATTAGATTAGACTATATTTTAAGAAATAAACTGTCAAAATTAGAGTAAAATTCGCTAATCCAAAACTAAGGATTAATCTTTTTTGGGACTCGGGCTGTAAAAAGCGGGAGGTACTGTGTTGGGCACACCAGATTTTTCTATAATGGATCTCATTTAAATTGACTAAATGTAATATAACATCGTTTGACTTTAAAATGGCCATAACCAGGGCCAAAACGTCGTCTAATTTCGTTTCAATAAACAATTAAAACAACGAACGAAGCTTCAATCCAATAAAATTCCTATTAAGGAAACTTCATATCTTCAGAAACTTCTCATGAAATTATTATCATTGTTATTATTATTAATTGTATCCATTGACTACTGATAGCCATTTCCACTTTATTATACTAACAGCTAATCTTGCTCTACTATTGTATATTGCTCAAAAGGCCTATTGTACTATGGATAATGATACTCGAATTACATGATGTACGATAATAATGATCTTATCATCTCGCATTAAGATGATTCAATCAAGCAATATTACACATAGTTACTATATAGATGGGAGACAATATACCTATGCATTAAATTTTCTGGGATGTGGTGAACCCCTATGCTTCTACTGTTTCGATTGTTGCTGTAATAGTGGTTAGGTTAATCCATGTATTGTCGGTCGGATCAGCTTCATAACGAAGCAGGGAGATTCAGAAGCTCTGTACTTCCACTATTTCTATTGTTTTGATTCAGACTGATACTGGTGAATCCATGTCTCATCTGTAGTAATAAGAGGGTAGCAGTAGCAACGAAAGTTTCTGCAAACTATTGATAGAAAACAAAATTTCCAGAAATTATTTTTTTTATTGTTTTTCGAAATACTCTCCTTTTAACTTAACACATTTATGCATTCGATAAAACCAATCGTTAAAGCAAGAAATCCATTCTTCTTGAGACACTTGAGAGACCATATTGTGGAAGGCTTCAACCGCTTCATTTGCACTTGTATATCGGAAACCACACATTATTTCCTTTAATTTAGGGCAAAGGAAGAAATCATAAGATTCAAGATCACGGCTGTTTGGTGGGTGCTCCAGTAATTCCATTTGATTCTTTAAATAGGCTTTAGTTTGCGCAGCAATATGTGATTATGCATTGTC
The DNA here is from genome assembly GCA_963082715.1 of Harpalus rubripes. Taxonomy (NCBI): domain Eukaryota; kingdom Metazoa; phylum Arthropoda; class Insecta; order Coleoptera; family Carabidae; genus Harpalus; species Harpalus rubripes. The sequence continues at coordinate 32,852,087 of OY720461.1, read as the reverse complement.
CTGATGCAATACTAGTTTGCTTCGAGGCCTATTATCACACACTTTTTCAAATACCCGTGGCAAACAAATTGTTATGTACCATAGGCGCCCACAGGGAGGGTCGAAAGGGTCGACTGACCCCCCTTTCATTTATGGACTGTATCCATTTTTAAAAATAAAATTATAATTTTATTTTTTCATTTCAATGTATCATTGTATTTTTTAATAATTATTGGTAATATTTTCTTATATTTTAATCAAAAATTTATTACATTATTTCAGCGGAAGGTCATAATGCTGCAAATTTTGTTGCATATACTTGCAGTAAATTATGTTATGTACTGTTAAATGTGTATTGCAATTATTTTTACATTATATTACATTATCTTCGGCGTTGTATTTTCTTTAATATGCCGTAGTTTATTCTAATCATTTATGATCACGTTCTTCTCAAAACTTTCACAATTATCGATTTTATTGTTTTATAGAAATTAAGAAATAGAAAAGTAAATAATGAATAGACATTGCATATTTATTTATATTAAAAGTACCTACGTATGATTAGGGTTGCCGTATTTTGTGAGGAGCGCGATTTAATTAACATTTAATTATTATACATTTATTCAATAGAATAATTGTATTGTTACTCAGTAATATAATATTTTAATTTAATGCAACATTGTATGTATTTTCAGATTGTCTGTTTCTGTAGTTAATGCTTATGCTCGCATCTCGCAACATAAAGCCTAGTAGAAGGGGCAATTCTACGCTTTTACAGCGTATATACGCATTTTCGTCATAAAATATTGATTTTAATTTTTTAAGAATTTGTTAAATTTGCTTCATTGTAAAGAACTCTATATTATCTTACTTTGCATTAAAACATTATTAAAAATTCGCCTGCGGTGCATTTTTTTCTTACAGCAAAAATATCGACCCACCTTGTAAAAAAGTCTGCGGGCGCCCATGTTATGTACCAATTAGAAGTTACTGTTTTCCTATCTTCTATTGCAATATTGATAGTAGGACCGGATTTTGAGAAAAATGAGGCAAGCATTTTCATACCAACATTTCGAACTCGTTTTACTTTGACATTTTAAATAAAAGTTCTTTTAATTTTGAAGCAATTCGTAGTAATAAAAAGTATTAATTGTTTTTAATCTAACTGCATTTAATTTTAAATGTCAACATGACGTCACAGCGACACTTATTGCTATATCTTTCTCTCGCACAAGCTCTATAGTAGGGAGCGAGAGAAAGATAGCACTAATGTGACGTCACAGTGACACTGACAACGAACCTCAAATATCTCGCAAAGTAATTATTAAAAAATTGTTTTTTCATCTTAATCGCTATTTATTGAGTAATACTTTAGGTATAAAGTTTACATTTTATTTTTTTATTTTTTTTGTTAAGGTGCAGGACTCATTTTCGTGATTAAGATTAAAAATCTGATGTGGCCAGCACATTACCTTCCGTCAGTTATATGAGGCATTTACGAAAATTCTACCGGTGAACTGTTACCGGTAAACAGCTTTTTATCAGGTTATAGCTACCGGAATCGATATTTTAAGAACGCAAGTGGTAAACAGGGTAGATCCATACCCTATGAAAAAATTTGAAAATTTAAAACAGGTTAGAAATTTGACGTAGTTAACAAACTGAGCAAAGTCCTACTTTGAACACATTTCCACTTTTAACGCGCGCGCTTCGCTTTGCATCACTACCTTTTTTTGAGATTAGATTCTTCATGAATCCGGTAGATGGATCTGGTAGATATTGAACAATTTTCGAACACGGTAACTTTTTTTCAAACACAGTCGGTAGATGCGGTATCTACCGATAGAATTTTCGTAAATGCCTATGTATTTTCTATAAAATCCATACAGGAAGTTCCTTGCAAAAGATTCTAAATTTCTTGTATGTACATTACCTTTCGACAGTTGTATGTATTTTATACAAATTGCTTACAGAAAGTTTGGAGCAAAAAGATCCTATATTTCGAGTAAAATTATAACATAAATATATATGTCAATATGTCAATTGCACTTGACACTGACATCTTTCATTCAGAATTTTCTTAATATAGTAGCTGTTTCTAGCATAGCTGGCTAATTTATGTAATTCAATTTCTTTATAATTTTATAACTTTATATCCATTTAATATGAAGTATAAAATGCAGTCAAATCGTATAGAGAATACAATGTTCTTTAATATTTATAATAACATTAAATGTGAAAAAATTATATTTAACATCGTTTTTTCAAGAAAAACTTCCGGTTGACCAAATATAACCAAAATCTAAATCAGCTCCTCATATGGTTGCAACGAAGAGAAATACGAAAGAATTATAATTTTTTTAATTGTAGTATTAGAGTTATCGTAGACGAAAATTTTGTTACACACACACACACACACACACACACACACACACACACACACACACACACACACTCTCTCTCTCTCTCTCTCACACACACCCACACACACACACACACACACACACACACACACACACACACACACACACACACACACACACACACACATCCACGCATACACACACACGTACAGACATCATCGTAAAAATAATAAAATCATATTCTAGGGACCTTAAAACGTACTTCATTAAAAACTCACCATCGAATTTTTTGACCAAAGACAATACCTTCCTTACCTAAAGGTAAAAACAATTTTTTAATAATTAGATACTTTGCGAGATATTTGAGGTTTGTTATCGTTGTCACTATGACGTCACATTAGTGCTACCTTTCTCTCACCGTGAAGTCATGTTGACATTAAAAATCAAATGCATCAAATCATTTAAAATAATAAAAAAATTAAGAGTGCAAGACCCTTATACGAGCAGAACTAACCATAATTCATCTCCCGCCCTATCGTCTTCCCGTTGCAACATGTTGAGAGCCACTGTCAGATCCACCCGCAAACAAAACAAGCTTCGGATGTGGGTGCTTGCGAATCTTGTTTCGCTAACCGCATTAGGTGCTGCTAACAGGTATAGCCCATCAGAGCCACCTTGTGCGGTCATTGCAGAGCTTTCATTTCATTCGACACCATTCTGCCATTCGTATCTACACACTGTACAAAACACCAAAAGTCAACCATACAAACTCGTAGAAAGTTGTATGTGCTCTAATAAGATGGTTATTCTAGTTTAAAATCAAGGCATTGGGACGAGAAATAGTTATTTGTAATTTGTTATATGGCAGATTATATTAGTACAGAATTAGGATTATAAGTAATATTTAATGTTAATAGTTGTGTCTCTGCGAACAGGTATTCTTATTTGAATGGCGCCTAGTTGTACCAACAAGGCTTAAATTTTAAGTTAGGCTTAAACAAAAAAATGTAAATCGAAATTTTGACTGCAATATACAGTGTCTGCTTATTACTAGAGCTTGGATTATATGCAAAATGCATATTAAGTGTATGCTTGCATATTTTTAAGAAAATCGAATAATGCATATCAAATAAAATAAGTGCATATTTTGCGAATTTTTGACAATTGATAATTTTAAATTGTTACTTCACAAAAAAAACTTAGTTACACAAGAGACTATAATACAGTTTTATGATCAACTACGTGGAATTTGTATTTACATTACCAGATATTTTCCAATGTTACCCAAGGATATTAATATATACACTCAATACACTGGATTGCTAAATTGTATGTTGTGCACGTAGTCACCTGTGAGGCAAGCAACTGGAAGGCAGCCATTTGCAGAAAAGGCAAAATACGCGCCAAACTTAAAATGACATATAGAAACAAATTATAAATGGGATGAATTAACAGATTTTTAAAATATTTATTGCGTATATTTTAAAAATTATAGTTACTATTTTAATAATATAATATACATACATACATACATACATACATACATACATACATACATACATACATAAAATCACGCATTTCCCACTAAGTGGGTTAGCACAAACCCGAAACAATAATAATAATATCAACTACACACAAATAATCACTCTCTCTTTCAACAACATTCTTACTAACCTGACACCATACAACAAATATTCCTCTCTTAACATATTAATGTGACCGATTTTCGGTAGCGAAATACCGTAACCAGACCACAGTAATAGTTACGAAACAATCATCCTTCGCCACACATTCCTGTCTAAGCACACTTCTTTCGCCTCGGTCACATTCATTCTCTCCACATGACCAAACCATCTCAACTGGCTCATTCCTACTCTCTTAACAACATTCTTCCTAACCATACATTCTTCATACACCAAATTATTGCTCACGCGATCTCGTCTTACATATCTACATACACCACGTAAATATCTCATTTCCACGGCAGACACTATTTTTATGCTTTCCCGTTTTTTGTATATTTATTATACATTTATTATATATATATATATATATATATATATATATATATATATATATATATATATATATATATATATATATATATATATATATATATATATATGTACAGCAAATTCACAATAAAATAGGACTAATACTTTAAAAATCATATTTGCTTATTAAATAGATGCCTTTTGCATATGTGGTGGAAAATTTGGAAATGCAGAAGATGCTGAGTCTGGTTTTAATCTTTTTATATATGTTCCAGGCTTTTTGAAATAATCAGTTTCAAGAAAATGATCACTGCAAATTTACGATGCTTTTGTAGTTGTGAAATCTTTTCTTTTTATGGCATCTATCCACAATCGTAATATACTATTATTTAAAGGAAATCTGTAAAATATTTAGAACAATAGTATGAATATATATATATATATATATATATATATATATATATATATATATATATATATATATATATATATTCTTGCAAAACTGTCGAGAATTATCCTTGTTATGTCTATTTGTGCACCCAAAAGCACTACAAGAAGACGGCATATTGCCCTTTAATATGGAAATATCTCACTTAAAGTATTTATTCAGTAAGAACACAACACAAACACCACTTTATTCAAGTAAACTACCATATAAAATAATGCAATAATAGACTAACGAACGTTTGACGTTTTGCCTTCTCTACAAATGGCGCCGTACCCCCACCACTTGCCTCACTTGTTAAACGTATGTCAGCTATCCAGTGTTTTATTAGAATATCCTTCATGTTACCACGCTAGTTCTGCCCCTATATTAGGAATTTTTTTTGAACATTTGTATGAAGCAGCAAAAAATAATAGAAATATAATTGTGTATTTAACAAAAATGCTGGATTTGAAAACTTACACAAATAATTAATGGCGAAGGCGATGTTGAGGTTAATGTTAATTTTAATTTAAACTTAATTGCAAATTTTAATTGAGACCCTAAAATTTATTGCGTCAAACGTATAGTCGGTGAAATGGAGAAGAATTGACCCATAGTTCATATGAACTTTTTTACCTCGCACTAACTTTGGTAAGGGAGCTATAGGGATCGTGCTAAAAATCGCATATCGAGAATTCGGTAAATGACCACGTTATAAAGTCCCTAGAATCCAATTTAAACATTTTCACGATGATGTCTGTGTGTATGTGTGGATTCTCCACTCTAACTCAAATACTATTATTCAGAAAATTTTGAAATCTTGTATTTCGAACTTTTTCTATTATGGAAAGAGCCCATTTGATTTTGGAGTAAATCGGATAACAGGAAATGGCACTTTACTGGAAGCTCAAAATAGTTTTTTTTTTCGAAAAATACTAAAATGTTATTTTTTCGAGATTAACGTTATTATAAAAATTTTTTTACATTTTTTACGTTTTAAACAAACAAAACTCCTTACGCAGTTACTCAAATGTATGTAACTGACAGATAAATGTCACTGTCAAAGAACTAATCATTTTAAATTAATAATAGTAACGTTTTAAAAGGAAAAAAGTAAATAGGAAAGGAAATTAAAATAGTTTCCAGCATAAGTAAATATGTAGGTATGTATTTAGATTAATAAAAATTAACGATTCGCAAAAATGTTCAAGCTAATTCTCATTATTGGATTAGTGTATTCTATTCTATCCCGGTATTTAAAATTTAATCTACATTTTATTATCAAAAAAGGTTGTAACGTGGATTAGATTAGATTATATTTTAAGAAATAAACTGCTAAATTAGAGTAAAATTCGCTAATCCAAAAATAAGGATTAGCTTAATCTTTTTTGTGACTCGGACTGTAATGGCGGGAGGTATTGTGTTGGCCACACCAGATTTTTTTACTTATAATGACCACTAAAATACATGGTGAAAGTTTATCAGTTTCTTTAGGGGACACCCATATTTATTTACACAATGCAAAAACCTGGAGAAATTCAAAATTATAGTATAATGCAACATAGTTGAAACAGTTTTTTTTTTGCATATGTTACATTCGTAACTAAGACATGTGTATATATTTTTATTTATCCATATTTCATAAAAGAATTTTTTCAATTTTCTCTCGATTTCAGTCGAAAAAAAATCTATCTTTGTACCATACTCAATGTAGCACAAACAACCTTTCTGATTCAAAGGTCCCATTTGACAAAATACAGAAATTGTTTACCCCGAAAATATTCAAAGGTCCCCGATTTCAGTAAATAACCGAAATGGTTCATATATTACAAATGTAATTCGTTTATTCACGGATAAAATATTCCAGTGAATACCAAACATCAATTGATGAAGTGCCTATTTCATCAAAGACGATATATCGCTACATTTTTGCATTTCTATTCATAGAAGGAGAGCAGTTCTAACTTTTCATCCTGAAACTTTTTTCTTCTAAATTGGTTATCAGAGAAGGGGAAAAGGAGGTCAAAACAGGGATTCTCAAACGTTTTGCCAATACATACGTCTGTTTAGATAGACCGTGGAAAACTAAATTTGCACTGAATTCTATTAAAAATCTATAAATATTAGACTAAATTTTAAACTAAAAATCTGGTGTGGCCAACACAATACCTCCCGCTATTTACAGCCCGAGTCACAAAAAAGATTAAGTTAATCCTTATTTTTAGATTAGCGAATTTTACTCTAATTTTGACAGTTTATTTCTTAAAATATAGTCTCATCTAATCCAAGTAACTACCTTATTTTTAAACCCCTCAACAGGATTAAATCCCAATTACATGCACAGTAGGTTCACATTCACACAAATCCATGCCTTGGTGGGATTCGAACCCAGAGCCCCGAGCGTTGCTCTAAACATTGAGCCACCGGAGCTATAATAAAATGAAGATTAAATTTCAAATACCGGGATAGAATAGAATTTACTAATTCAAAAATGAGGATTAGCTTAAACATTTTTGTAAATCGTTAATTTTTATTAATCTAAATACATACTTATGCTGGAAACTGTATTGAATTCCTTTTCTATTGTACTATTTACTTTTTTTTAAACGTTACTAATATTATTTTGACATGATTAGATCTACATATTTACTTATGCTGGAAACTATATTGAATTCCTTTTCTATTGTTATATTTACTTTTTTCTTTTTAAAACGTTACTAATATTATTTGAAATGATTAGTTCTTTGATAGTGACATTTATCTGTCAGTTACATACATTTGAATAACTACGTTTTGTTTGTTTAAAGCGTAGACTCTGGGATTTAAATTATAGATAATTTTATAAATTTGTCCCTAAAACATATAGAAAAAGTTTTTATGCAAATCTATAGTAAATTTAATAATCTTTAATTTTTATAATACCATTAATCTCGAAAAAATAACATTTATACCTTGTTCCATTTAAGCCATTCAGTATTGCGGAGCATAGGGAATAGTTTTGACCTCTCCTATTGGCTGAAATTATTAGAGACAAGAACCAGGTTTACCCAATGTAATTTCGGCTACTTCAGATTTGCGCTGTTGCCAGTGCCATCTACTGAATGGCTTAAATGGAACAGAGCATAAACGTATTTTTCGAAGAAAAACTATTTTGAGCTTCTAGTAAACTGCTATTTCCGGTTATCCGATTTTCACCAAAATCTAATGGGCTCTTTCCATTACAGAAAAAGTTCGAATTACAATGTTTCAAAATTTTCTGAATAATAGTATTTGAGTTAGAGTGGAGGATCCACACATACACACAGACATCATCGTGAAAATATTAAAATTGGATTCTAAGGACCTTAAAACGTGGTCATTTACCAAAATCTCGATATGTGATCCCTATACCCCCCTTACCAAGGGTAGCGGAAGGTAAAAAGTTCATATGAACTATGACATCATCGTGAAAATGTTAAAATTAAATTCTAGGGACCTTAAAATGTGGTCATTTACCAAAATCTCGATATGCAATTTTAGCACGATCCCTATACGTCCCTTACCAAGGGTAGCGGGAGGTAAAAGAAATACTTAGTGTACGTTTTCCCAGAAATTGATAAAATTGACATTGGCTCTTTAATTCAATTGCCTGTTGATTTTTAGTCATTATTGCACCGATAAAATAAAGATACTTAATACATAAATCATCACACCATCACCTATATTTCTAGAAATAGCGCATTTATTTATAGACAGATCTTGATAGAGATATATTTTATTCATGTAAGAGTTCCAAGCCGATGTCTCGAGGGTGCTTGCTGTGAGAGTGTACAGAGTACACTACTGCAGAATCTTAAGAACAGTTAACACAACTTGAATTGCACATAGATCAAAATATTCTTCGTTTCATACATGTATGAAATTTAAAATTTATTAATCTTCGGTTTATTTAAAAACTTATAATTCCAAAATTGCCATCTTTGGTCAAAATATGCAAAAATTTAAAAAATAAAAATAATTAAAAATATATCATCACGGCATATTACCGATTACTGGGTGTGCCAATCTGCTTTGTTCGCAGATATCGGTAATGGTGATGACATATTTATACCGTACGGACGTTTACCAGGCGTCACCTGACGGTCACTCATTGCTGGCGTGGAGAGTGCACCATAGGGGTCAAAAATCTTCTTTACATATATACTTTAGTTACATTTCAGCGTTCTGATTCTAAATTTGAAACTGTAAATTAATATCTTGTTTAGTTCCTGAGATATTTACGTTCAAACACGAACCACAAATATTTGTTTTTGGGCAATTACCCAAAAATGGGTGGAGATACATGCCTGGTGACTTCATCAGTCGATTCTACGGGAAAAATTACCCAATTTTGAATTATAACAAATGAATAACGCTTTAAATGTAAAAAATCTGATGTGGCCAACACCAAACCTCCCGCTATTTAATTTTTATTAATTTAAATATACATACTTACATATTTAGTTATTGCAGAAACTGTATTAAGATCCATTCCATATAACTATGGTTCTATTTACTATTTTCTTTATAAAACGTTACTATTATTAATTTGAAATGATTAGTTCTTTGACAGTGACATTTATCTGTCAGTTGCATACATTTAAGATATGAACTGCGTAACCAAGGAGTTTTGCTTGTTTAAAGCGTAGGCTCCGGGATTAAAATTATAGATAATTTTATAAATTTATCCATAAAATATATAGAAAAAGTATTTATGCAAATCTGTAGAAAATTTAATAATCTTTAATTTTTATAATAATATTAATCCGAAAAATAACATTTAAAGGTATTTTTCGAAGAAAAACTATTTTGAGCTTCAAGTAAAGTGCCATTTTTCGGTTATCTGATATACACCAAAATCTAATAGTCTCTTCCTATATAAGAATAAGATAGAAATACAAGGTTTCAAAATTTTCTGAATGATAGTATTTGCGGATCCACAGACATCATCGTGAAAATGTTAAAATTGGATTCTAGGACCTTAAAACTTGGTCATTTACCAAAATCTATATGCGATTTTAGCACGATCCCTATATCTCCTTTACCAAGGGTAGCGGGAGGTAAAAATCTGGTGTGGCCAACACTATACATCCCGCCATTATCAGCCCGAGTTTCAAAAAAAATTAAACTAATTCTTATTTTTGGATTAGCGAATTTTACTCTAATTTTGAAGTTTATTTCTTAAAATATATTCTAATATAATCCAAGTAACTACCTTTTTTGATAATAAAATGGAGATTAAATTTTAAATACCAGGATAGAATAGAATTCACTAATCCAAAAATTAGGATTAGCTTAAACTTTTTTGCGAATCGTTAATTTTTATTAATTTAAATACATACCTACATATTTACTTATGCTGGAAACTGTATTGATTTTTTTCCTATTGTTCTATTTACATTTTTCTTTTTAAAACGTTACTATTATTAATTTGAAATACATTTGAATTACTGCGAAACCAAGGAGTTTTGTTTGTTTAAAGCGTATGCTTCGGTATTTATATTATAGATAATGCTATATATTTATCCACAAAATATGTACAAAAAGTATTAATGCAAATCTGTAGAAAATTTAATAATCTTTAATTTTTATAATAACATTAATCTCGAAAAAATAACATTTAAAGGTATTTTTTGAAGAAAAACTATTTTGAGCTTCAAGTAAAGTGCCATTTTCGGTTATTCGATTTACATTAAAATCTAATGGGCTTTATTCATAATAGAAAAAGTCAAAATACAAGGTTTCAAAATTTTCTGATTTATAGAATTTGAGTTAGAGTGGAGGTTACACACATACATACACACAGACATTATCGTGAAAATGTTAAAACTGGACCTTAAAACGTGCTCATTTACAAAAATCTCAAAATGCGATTTTTAGTACGATCCCTATACGTCCCTAACCAAGGGTAGTGAGAGGTAAAAAAGATCGATTTGCGCTTTGAAAGTTTGGAATCAGCGCGTTGAGATGTATTTTAATAAAAGTGTAAAGATTTTGGGAAAAATGTATGTTTTGATTGTTAATTTTCAGTATGCCAACACGTTATCCAATTAATAAACAACATTTTTATCAATAATGATAACAAATTGTCCTTGTCACCATGGTAAATAAAGTAAATAATATATCTTTTTTCTTGTTTGGAATCCCTGGTTTCCGAGACCTTCGTCGTACCCCGAGGGCGCCACATTCGTAGAACTTTGACGTCAAATTTATAACACCCTGTAGAATACGAAATGCGTTCCATTCCTGATACATAATTGTGGTAACTCTTTCTTCTCTTGTCTGTTGGAAAGTTTCTTAATTTTTTCTTGTTTAGAACTGTCAAACAGTTGAAAAATTGTGTCGGTTTATCTTTCTTTACACGGTTGTTTATTTTGTTTGTTGTCCTTTACTCTTCTGCCGCTTTTAGCCATGTACGCTGTTTGATTTTGCCTCATTCGCAGAATAATTAGCGACTGATAAGCAAAGATAAATGCGTATAGGTGAAGATCTTGACGTTGTGGCAGTTTTTGTTGGAACCAAGTTAATAAATTGACGTGAAATATGGAGTATCTTTTTATCCTAAATCTGTTTCAAGTTCATTTAAACCGAACATGTTTAAATTTAATTTATCTTCAACCGACTGACAAAACAAAAACATATTGCAAGGACATCATTTTTACCTCCCGCTACCCTTGGTAACAGAGGTATAGGGAACGTGCTAAATATCGAATATAGAGATTTTGGTAAATGACCACGTTTTAAGGTCCTTAGAATCCAATTTTAACATTTTCACAATGATGTATGTGTTTATGTGTGGATCCTCCACTCTAACTCAAATACTATCATTCAGAAAATTTTGAAACCTTGTATTTCGAACTTTTCTGTAATGAAAAGAGCCCATTAGATTTTGGTGTAAATCGGATAACCGGAAATGGCACTTTACTAGAAGCTCAAAATAGTTTTTCCTTGAAAAATACCTTTAAATGTTATTTTTTTCGACATTAATGTTATTATAAAAATTAAGGATTATTAAATTTTCTACAGATTTGCATTAAAAATTTTTCTATATATTTTATGGATAAATTTAGAAAATTATCTATAATCTAAATCCCAGAGCCTACGCTATAAACAAACAAAACGCAGTTATTCAAATGTATGTATAACTAACAGATAAATGTCACCATCAAAGAACTAATCATTTCAAAATAATATTAGTAACATTTTAAAAGGAAAAAAAAATATAGAATAGAAAAGGAATTCAATACAGTTTCCAGCATAAGTAAATATGTAGGTACCTATGTATTTAGATTAATAAAAATTAACAATTCACAAAAATGTTTCAGCTAATCCTCATTTTTGGATTAGTGAATTCTATTCTATCCCGGTATTTAATATTTAATCTTCATTTTTTTATAGCTCCGTTGGCTAAATGGCTAGAGCAACGCCTCATGTCATGAGTGCCCTGAGGGCTCTGGGTTCGAATCCCACTAAGGCATGGATGTGTGTGAATGTGAACCCACTCTGTAATTGGGATTTAATCCTGTTGAGGAGTTTAAAAAAATAGTTACTTGGATTAGATTAGACTATATTATAAGAAATAAACTGCCAGGTAATGGTGGGAGGTATTGTGTTGGCCACACCAGATTTTTCAATGGGAGATTAACATTTTATCTATAATTTTAAACTAAAAGCAAATAATGATTCGTAGGGATATACGGTAATAAATAAATATCAGCAAAAATTTTGTATCGTAAAAATATATTTTCACTATCTAGATTTTCATTTGTGTATATATTATTTCAAAACATGGAAACCATTTCAAACTTATTGAAACTGAATATATTTTCAATAAATTGACATTAACTCGGATTCATAAATGCATAAAAAGTTATAAGATAAGCATTCTAACACATATGAATTCATTAAATATATAGAGAATTTCACTAAAGAAGTTGTATACAGGGTGAGTCTGGGAAGACGCCCCCCCCCCCCTTTAACTTTTTTATTATAAGTAATAGAAAAAAATGGCTCATATAAAAGTTTTATTATTTTGCATATACTATTTGATGGCAGATGTAGATATTTTTTATAAAGTCAGGTTTACAAGATACGACTATAAACTTTTCTTTTTCAAATGGCAACCTATAATTATTTTAATAAAATAGGAACCGCCATTTTTTTCTTTTTTCAGCGATGTATTATTTTTTATTAATGTATTTGAAAAATTTCGAGAAAAATGAGATAATTTAGAAATATTAGAAATAATTTTTAAACAAATATTATAGGTGGCTATGTGAAAATAAACAAAACTTAACAGTGCTATGCAACTTAGCAAACTAAAACAACAAATTTAGTAACAAACTCGGTTGCCGACGTTTAGGAAAGCGCTCCCGGTAAATTCTTTTTGCTCTTCTTATGATTCCAATCGATTTACGAATTATTAGAATCATATCAATTAATTCGTTCTTCGTAAACATTTCAAAATGTTTTTTTTTTTTGTTTACAAAATAAGTTAAATTAAATAACAAACAAATGTATACGTTTTTGACATTAATTTAATTGTTTTACATTGTTACGTTTTGTTTATTTTCACATAGCCACCTATAATATTTGTTTAAAAATTATTTCTAATATTTCTAAATTATCTCATTTTTCTCGAAATTTTTCAAATATAATAATAAAAAATCTGATGTGGCCAGCACATTACCTTCCGTCAGTTATATGAGGTATTTACGAAAATTCTACCGGTGAACTGTTACCGCTAAACAGGTTTTTTTTTATCAGGTTATAGCTACCGGAAACGATATTTTATGAACGCAAGTGGTAAACAGGGTAGATCCATAATCCATGAAAAAATTTGAAAATTTAAAACAGGTTAGAAATTTTACGTAGTTAACAAACTGAGCAGAGTCCTACTTTGAACACATTTCCACTTTTAAGACGTGCGCTTCGCTTTGCATCACTACCTTTTTTTGAGATTAGATTCTTCATGAATCCGGTAGATGGATCTTGGTAGATATTGAACAATTATCGAATACGGTGACTTTTTACCACTCGTGTTTTCGAACACAGTCGGTAGATGCAGTATCTACCGGTAGAATTTTCGTAAATTCGTTTATATTTTCTATAAAATCCATACACAAAGTTCCTTGCAAAAGATTCTAAATTTCTTGTATGTACATTACCTTTCGACAGTTGTATGTATATTATACAAATTCCATACAGAAAATTTCGAGCAAAAAGTTCCTAACACAAATATACTACGATTATGTCAACTGCACTTGACACTGACATCTTTCAATCTGAATTTTCTTAATATAGTAGCTGTTTCTAGCATAGCTGGCTAATTTATGAAATTTAATTTCTTTATAATTTTATAACTCTATATCCATTTAATGTGAAGTATAAAATGCAGTCAAATCGTATAGAGAATACAATGTTCTTTACTATATATAATAACATTAAATGTGAAAAAATGATATTTAACATCGTTTTTTCAAGAAAAACTGTTAAAATCTTCAAATTAGGGTACTTCCGGTTGACCAATTATAACCAAAAGCTAATCAGCTCTTCATATGGATGCAACGAAGAGGAATACGAAAGAATTATAATTTTTGAGTTGTAGTATTAGAGTTATCGCAGACGAAAATTTTGTTACACACACACACACACACATACAGACATCATCGTAAAAATAGTAAAATCGTATTCTAGGGACCTTAAAACGTGCTTATTCATTAAAAACTCACCACCGAATTTTTTGACCAAAGACAATACCTTCCTTACGTAAAGGTGACGGAAGGTAAAAATAATACATCGTTGAAAAGAGAAAAAATGGCGGTTTCTATTTCATTAAAATAATTATAGGTTGACAAAATCGAGGCCCGAACGACTTCACTACTTCCAAACAAAGGCGCAAAATGTCACAAATACATTATATGGACCGTAGAGACATCTCTCGACAAACTTTAGAGTAGACTTTATATATCTCTTGTATCTTTCCGTCCAGCCGAGAACATAACAAACAAGAGTGACGTATAGAGCATGTTTTGTCTAGTATATTTGTGGTCGTTGGTCGCGGTCAACACCCTGTATACATATAAAAATATGAACCATATGTGCCTTATGCTCACTTGCGAATCAAATACCACTCAGTATATCTGACAGTGGCGTAGTGAGGGGGGGGGGGCAAAGGGGGCTATGGTGCCCCAGGCGCCACTCGCAGGGGCGCTAAACTGTCCTCAGGACAAACAAGATTTTCTGGAAAATTTCAATTTTTATTTTGATTCGGAAATAATATTTGAGTTTCGGGAACGACACTGCCTTCCGTCAACTGTAAACAACCGACCATTCCAGGGCGGTTTCTATGACAATGGCGAAAATACGTTACTGCGCATGTGACGTCAGTCTAGGAACTAAAAGTTGGCTGTCTAGCTGTATTCGCTGTTCCGCTGCGGCAACAACCAGGCAACTACTTCCAACTATAAATTGACACATTGCATTCAGTGGGCTGGAGTAGGATGACCAGATGACCCGGTTTGCCGGGATTCGTCCCTGTTTTGAATTATATGTCCCGGTGTCCCAAACCAAATTTATTACTTATATCATCTATCGACTGATATATTTATTTCATTAATAAATTTTTAATTGTTTTATATATTCTAATGTTAATTCTTAATTCTTGCATTTTAATGTAAGTGCGTTTCTGCGCAAATTGTAAATTAAGGTAGTTTGCAATGTGTACGTGCGGCATGCGTATTCACAATTGTGTGTAAGTCTGTGGTACTGGTACTGTGCTTACGAAACGTGTGGGTTTTTGGATATTTTTACTTTAATTTATGAGTAAGAACAGATTAAATTATATGTATAAATATTATTTTTATTTAAGTCAACAATCCGTTAAATATATTCTCGCCTCACCAAAATTTTGGTGCACGAGCAGCCATTGGTTTTACAATTCTCTGAAAAATGTCCCGGTTTTGCAATTTATAAATCTGGTCACTGGAGTGAAATATAATAGTGTATTATATGTAATAAAATAATTGGAGAAAGATCACAGAAAACATAAATAAATAAAATAAATATATATATCATCACGGCTTATTACCCATTGCTGGGTGTGCCAATCTGCTTTGTAAGCAGATGCGGTAATGATGAAATATTTGCACCGTGCGGGCGCTTACCAGGCGTCACCTCACGGGCACTCATTGCTGGCGTGGAGAGTGCACCACAGGGGTCAATTTTGTGCCATATAAAATTCGAAATATTTGTCGTCGGTTGGGATCGAACCCGGTTCCCCAGATTCGCGGCCACGAGACCCCATACAGAAAACATACAGACAGAATATTGAAATTTTATGAATATATTACTTGCATTTGCTATAAAGTAAGTTATCCTTTTTATTTTATTTTATTTACTCTTATTTAAAAAGTAAGAAATTAAAATTTCTTTAAAATGTCTATAAAATATATTTGTATTTATAACCGTTTTTTGGTCAAATATCTGTAGTAAAATGCCCTAAAATGACATTTAAAGATTATTTTATGAAAAAATTTCTTACGGGAAAGGGGCGCCCAAAAGGTATTATACCCCAGGCGGCAATTATGCTCGCTACGCCACTGATATCTGAGAAAAGATATGTACAAAACGATGTCTGATATTTGATATCCTTCGTTATTGAACCCCATCTGGAATCCGTCTTTGTAAAATTTAATTTCTAATCGGCTCCATCTCCTCAATTTTGTCTAATATAATTCAACTCCTCCCCGTGTTAGTTTACTACGCCTGTTGCGTAGCCCTGCCCTGAACAACCTGAAACCGAGCTGAAGGGTGAAGGCTGATCCTGAAACATCGCGCCTTCAGTCTGAAATGAACTGACAAATGTTTTTCATAACCCTCCGATAAAGTTCGGCGGAAAGTCGATATGTGAGCAAAAATATAGGGAGAATTCCAGCGTAGACAGGGTTATTAAGTTTAAACAGTTGGCAATAGTTTCAGCGTAATTGAAGGGAATTATTTCAAGTATTTGTCATTAGAGTTTGGATGATATTACAATTTCATGTTTCAGTTTAGTTATAAACGGTTTTACATGTTTCTCTCATATCAGATTTAATTAGAAAGTTTGAAAATATAAATAAATATATTCACCAAATTTCTCTCCACGTTTTTAATGTATTCATAGATTTATTTGTATATAGAAATAAGTTTAATTGGCATGAACCCGTGAGAAGTTTTCAGACAGTTAATATATAAATAATTATTTATGTGCCAAAGTAATAATATTCATATATTCCTCTGTTTTTATACAGTTATTATTGTAACATTCAAAACCGCGAACAATTAAATGGAATGGAGATTTTAGAATTTTACTGTTATCATGTAATGAGTTCTAAAGCACTGATCTCTATACATTGTCCTAGATAAATAACTATTTAAATAAAAATTAAAAACTTTGTGATAGTTGCCTAAAAATGTTATGTGCACCTTGGCGTAAAAGTTTTTTGCCTCGTTTGATTTGTTTTCCTCGGTCTTCGCCATGGCTGTAAACTTCAGATTCGGCCAAAAATGATGACTTTTACACAGAGGCGTATTAAGCAATATAAGCGCCCAAAGCCCGTAAAATTTTGCGCCCTTTTTACCTCTCGCTAAGAGAGGTATTGAATTCATGCTAAAAATCGCATATCCAGATTTTAGTGAATAAACACGTTTTAAGGTCCCAAGAATCCGATTATAACATTTTTACGATGATGTCCGTATGTGTGTGTGGATGTGTGTGTGTGTGTGTGTGTGTGTGTGTGTGTGTGTGTGTGTGTGTGTGTGTGTGTGTGTGTGTGTGTGTGTGTGTGTGTGTGTGTGTGTGTGTGTGTGTGTGTGTGTGTGTGTGTGTGTGTGTGTGTGTGTGTGTGTGTGTGTGTGTGTGTGTGTGTGTGTGTGTGTGTGTGTGTGTGTGTGTGTGTGTGTGTGTGTGTGTGTGTGTGTGTGTGTGTGTGTGTGTGTGTGTGTGTGTGTGTGTGTGTGTGTGTGTGTGTGTGTGTGTGTGTGTGTGTGTGTGTGTGTGTGTGTGTGTGTGTGTGTGTGTGTGTGTGTGTGTGTGTGTGTGTGTGTGTGTGTGTGTGTGTGTGTGTGTGTGTGTGTGTGTGTGTGTGTGTGTGTGTGTGTGTGTGTGTGTGTGTGTGTGTGTGTGTGTGTGTGTGTGTGTGTGTGTGTGTGTGTGTGTGTGTGTGTGTGTGTGTGTGTGGATGTTGGTTCCACGATTTCTCAAATACTATAAAACTTAAGACATTTTTAACTACGTATTCCTCAATCTAACAATAATAGGAAGAGTTGATTAAGTTTTGGTAACAATTGGACAACCGGAAGTAGTAGTTACAAGAAAAAAATCATTTAAATATTATTTATCGAAAATTTATGTAAATACTTATATTAAAGAACGTTAAATTCTTTATTCGATAAATATAAATTCATTATTATATCTTCTATAGATTTAGAGATAAAGAAATGCAAATTAAATAATTTGATGTAAAAAATCTCAGATCAAACTACTTCAAGGCAAGAAATTCAAATGTTTGTAATTGACACATAAATGTCACTGTCAAAATATTTGTACTTTATTATAAAGAATATGAAAATAAAAAAAGTCAACAACGCAAAAGAATATATGTAAAAAAGAATATAAAAGGAATTTGCGAAAAAATGACGAATAAAAGAAAAAGAAAAGGAAAGTAGAAAAAAATTCAGGATATTGAATATAAAGAAAATGTATGTATCGTACATAATTGATATTAAAATAATTATTTTTTGAATTATTTTTTGTGCAACCGGACGCGAAATAAGCATTTCGCAGCCGCAATACAGGCCGCGAAATTAAATTTCGCAACCGTTGTTATGGTAACGGCTGTGAAATTCATTTCGCGGACGTTGTCATTGTAGCGGCCGCGAAATTAGGTAATTAATCACTTTGACACTTGAAAATTGCATGGTTTTGTTTATCAAATGTTAATCCCATAGCCACCGTGAAAGCTAACTTTCTATATACGATGAAACTGTTTAAAATTAATAAAATTTGTAATTACATATTTTTTACGGTTGCACAAAAAATATTGTGTACACCTTGTCCGCGAAATCCTTTAGCGCCCTCGAGATTGTCTTGCCTCGGCCGCAAGCGGCCTCGGCGACAATTTTTCTCTCGGTACGCTAAAGAGTGATTTCGCGGCCTTGATATACAAATAACTATTGTAGTGAGACATGAATATATGTATTTGTATTTAAAAATATTTTTCGTTTTATGCGTACAACCAGGTAAAATATCTGGCGAGAGGTTATGTGCTGGCCGCATCAGATTTTTTAATTTGGGACATAGTTTTTTTGCACTCTAGAATGCAAAAGTGACATTTCGCAATCAAGAATTATAAGTAACTATAGACGAGGTGGTCGTATACTACTAGAAAACATGAAAACAATTATATTTTTTTACAGAAATAATTATTCTTCAGAAAAGTCAAATAATTATATTATTATTTTCTTTTGTTAAGGTCAGCTTTGTTTGAAAAAAAAACTCTTTACTTTGTTGTTGTTAAACGACAGTAGTGTCCTTAAGCTTTACCTTCGGTCGGTCAATTTTATTTTTTGCTTTGTCCTTTCTGTCTAGCCAACCTTACATTTACGTCTAATTTAATAACTACAATTTCTCTTGATGGTGGAGAAGAGTACGTCAACAATCCCGGTGGGCATTCTGTTTTTCTAATCAAAAAATCCCAAACTACGCAATGCGTCAGCCGTCAGCTGTGAAATATGGAAATATCTTTTTATCTGAGATCTGTGTCGAGTTCATTTAAGCCAGACGTATTTAAATTTAATTTCAACAAAACTGCGATAACTTTTCAGACAATGGAAAAGCCCTCAGGAAAAATTTGATATAAAGTAACAGATTTAAATATTACGAGTCTACATTTTAGAACTTATATATTTATTGAAAATAAATTCTCAACAACCTTAAAGAATATTTAGACAAATTATATAAGATACTTACAAAATTTACGAGATTTCGTGTCTGGAATCATTCTTTATTATGTTTTCAAAAAAGGTTTAAGTTCTTATAAATAAGTACAAACAACGGGGTGTGACACGAGTATTGAGTTGAGGGACAAGGAAAAAAATGTGGTGTGGCCATCACAATACCTCCAGCTATTTACAGCCCGAGTCACAAAAAAGATTAAGTTAATACTTACTTTCGAATTAGGGCCGGTATTTCCAACTCCAGATAAAGTTCAGGATAACTAACCGTCAGATAAATGATAGAATATCGCATCGAAATGAAAGCATAAATGATGTAAATTATATTGAATGTCATTTTTACCTTCCGTCACCTTTAGGTAAGGAAGGTATTGTCTTTGGTCAAAAAATTCGGTGGTGAGTTTTTGATGAATAAGCACGTTTTAGGGTCACTAGAATGCGATTTTACTATTTTTACGATGATGTCTGTATGTATGTGTGTGTGTGTGTGTGTGTGTGTGTGTGTGTGTGTGTGTGTGTGTGTGTGTGTGTGTGTGTGTGTGTGTGTGTGTGTGTGTGTGTGTGTGTGTGTGTGTGTGTGTGTGTGTGTGTGTGTGTGTGTGTGTGTGTGTGTGTGTGTGTGTGTGTGTGTGTGTGTGTGTGTGTGTGTGTGTGTGTGTGTGTGTGTGTGTGTGTGTGTGTGTGTGTGTGTGTGTGTGTGTGTGTGTGTGTGTGTGTGTGTGTGTGTGTGTGTGTGTGTGTGTGTGTGTGTGTGTGTGTGTGTGTGTGTGTGTGTGTGTGTGTGTGTGTGTGTGTGTGTATGTATGTGTGTGTGTGTGTGTGTGTGTGTGTGTGTGTGTGTGTGTGTGTGTGTGTGTGTGTGTGTGTAACTAAATTTTCGTCTACGATAACTTCCATACTACAATTCTAAAAATTATAATTCTTTCGTATTTCTCTTCGTTACATCCATGTGAAGAGCTGATTAGATTTTGGTTAGAATTGGACAACCGGAAGTACCCTCATTTGAAGATTTTACAATTTTTCTTGAGAAAACTATGTTAAATATCATTTTTTCACATTTAATGTTATTATAAATATTAAAGAATATTTTATTCTCTATACGATTTGACTGCATTTTATACTTAATATTAAATGGATACAGAGTTAAAAAATTATAAAGAAATTAAATTTCATAAAGTAGCCATAGCTGTGGAAACAGCTACTATATTAAGAAAATTCTGATTGAAAGATGTCAGTGTCAAGTGAAATTGACATAGTGTGTTTGTCTTATAATTTTACTGTAAATATAGGATCTTTTGCTATTAATTTTCTGTATGGAATTTGCATAAAACACATGAAACTGCCGGAAGGTAATGTACAAGATATAGAATCTTTAGTAAGGAACTTTCTGTATGAAATTTGTATAAATTACATAGAACTGACGGAAGGTAATGTGCTGGCCACATCAGATTTTTTGATACGATATTGTTCATTTATCTGACAGATAAGTTATCCAGCACTTTATCCGAAGATGGAAATACCGGCCCTTAGCGAATTTTACTCTAATATTGGCAGTTAATTTCTTAAAATATAGTCTAATCTAATCCAAGTAACTACCTTTTTTTTAAATCCCTCAACAAGATTAAATCTCAATTACTGAGTGGGTTCACATTCACACACATCCATGCCTTAATGGGATTCGAACCCATAGCTTCGAAGGCACTGATGACATGAGGCGTTGCTTTAACCATTGGACACCGAAGATATAATAAAATAAAGATTAAATTTTAAATACCGGGATAGAGTAGAATTCACCCGTGGAATTCACTTATCCAAAAATGAGGATTAGCTTAAACATTTTTGCGAATCGTTAATTTTTATTATTCTAAATACATACCTACCTACATATTTAGTTATGCTGGAAACTGTATTGACTTCCTTTTCTATTGTTCTATTTACTTTTTTCTTTTTAAAACATTACTAATATTATTTTGAAATGATTAGTTCTTTGATAGCGACATTTATCTGTCAGTTACATACATTTGAATAATTGCATTTTGTTTGTTTAAAGCGTAGGCTCTGGGATTTAAATTATAGTTAATTTTATAAATTTATCCATAAAATATATAGAAAAAGCATTAATGCACATCTATAGAAAATTTAATAATCTTTAATTTTTATAATAACATTTAATCTCGAAAACATAAAATTTAAAGGTATTTTTCGAAGAAAAACTATTTTGAGCTTCTAGTAAAGTGCCATTTCCGGTTATCCGATTTTCACCAAAATCTCTTTCCATTACAGAAAAAGTTCGAAATACAAGGTTTCAAAATTGTCTGAATGATAGTATTTGAGTTAGAATGGAGGATCCACACACATACAAACAGACATCATGTTAAAATTGGATTCTAGGGACCTTAAAACGTGGTCATTTACCAAAATCTCGATATGCGATTGTTAGCACGATCCCTATACCTCCCTCCGGGAGTTAAAAAATGCTTTTTTGTATTAATCCATCCACCGTCAAAAAATAACTGTTATAGTAACTCAAAATAAATAAACTTACTTGGGGACGCTCATGATCCGAGTATACGGGGTCTATTAGAAAAGTATCCGACCTTTGGCCGTGGGGGGGGGGGGGCATCAACTTCAAAGTAGCCTCCTTGGGACTCCACACAGTTCTCCCACCGGTGCCGCAATTGTTGGAAGCATTCTGAGAAAACCTCTTTCAGAATGGAGTTTAGCTCGGCTGTCGTTGCAACCATAATGTCCTCTTTTGTCTGAAATCGCGTTCCTTTCAATGGTATCCTAATTTTGGGGAACAGTTAGAAGTGCAGGGGGCCATATCAGGAGAGTAAGGAGCCTGTTGAACCACAGGAGTCTTGTTCATCGCCAAAAAAGTCTGAATCAATTGCAAAGAATGTGCTGGAGCATTGTCGTGATGGAGGCGCCAATTTCCTGTTGACCACAACTCCGGTCTCTTGCGCTGCACAGCAGCACGTAGGCGACGGAGGACATCCCTGTAGTATAGCGTTCACTTTGGCAATGACCTGGTCATTTTGGCATGTTGATGGCCGGCCGGAGCGTGGCTCGTTCTCCACCGATGTAGAGCCGTCTTTAAACCGTTTGTACCACTCCTTAATTTGTGTGATACCCACCGAAAGCCGTCTGAATCTTCCGAATGGTTTCCACCTGGCTGTAGCCCAGTTTCAGGCAAAATTTGATGCAATAGCGCTGCTCCACTCGTTCCGTCATTTTCCTTGCAATGAAAAACCGACGAGAGCAACACACGCTATCGACAGGCGGGAAAAAAATCACGCATGGGTACGAAGGTTCAAAACTGTTGTGGAAGAAAGTTACTTTTAACAAATACATATTTCTTTCAAAACGTATTATTTTGTGGTATTCTTGAAAACTCTGTTATTTATTTTGATACCAATGTGTGTTCTTTCTGTTAAATATTCAATTAAAATAAAGAATTAAATCTTCCAGTTACTTTTCAAACACGTTGGGATCATTTGGACGTTTCCAAATGTGACACATAAATATCATATTGTTCTTTAATAGTTGTTTTGGCACAACATTTGCGTTTTAAATATAACTGCAATTCATTATTTTAATAAAGCTAAGGCGTTGACAAATATGATATGGTTAGATTAGGTTCATATATTTATAATGAAAGCTATTGTCAAATAATCTGGTTCATTCACAAGTATTATTTTGTAAAGATTGTCGATAATACCGACGTAGTTTCTGAATTGACAAATTAATAAAGATTGTTACAAATATGGGGTCTCGTAGCCGCGTGCCTGAGTGTCTGGTCGCGAATCTGGGGCACCGGGTTCGATCCCTACCGACGCCAAATATTTCGAATTTTAAATGGCACAAAATTGACCCCAGCAATGAGTGCCCGTGAGGTGACACCTGGTAAACGCTCGCACTGTACAAATATATCATCATTACTGATATCTGCGTACAAAGCAGATTGGCACACCCAGCATTGAGTAATATGCCGTGATGATATACAGGATGTCTTGGAAATAGTGGGACATGGCTTAACCACAGATTCCTGGGCTCAAAATAAGACGATTTAACTAAACTTACCTATATCCGACTGTGCACCGTTTAGCCAGTATTCTGCTATAAAGTATTTCTAAAAAAAAAAATATTGCTTACAATAACGAAACGCTTTGTTCGATTTGAATGAAATTTGGTATGACAATCCGTATGGATATAATTCATCTTTTAAGATGGTATATGTTATTGTTAGTGAACCACTAGTGTGTGAAACTTGGGTGTCGCGACAATGAATAGACCATAACTTTTTAAAGGCAACGCCAATAATTTAAATTTATTGTTTTTCAGAAAGATACATTCAATAGTAAACTTTCGTGTCTGTGCGTAAGTCATGATATCTGTAACGATTTAGTCAGAAAAAAATTAAATGTAAGTGATTGCGCCGTGTAATTTTTAAAATAAATTTTATCTAGTAGTCTATCCAAATGTCAAACTACTAATTTTTAATATCAGAAACAATTTTTTATGAGTTATCAATCTTCTAAAGTTGTTTAGGAGTAAGCTAACATTATTTAATTGTCTTATTATAAAAATAAAAGTAAAATACTATAAGACCGAAGGAACGGATATGTTACTAGTTTTAAAATATGGCAAAGGAAATTTTTGACAATCCATAAACAATTGTTACTGTCATTAAAAATTAGTTGTTTGACATTTGGAAAGACTGCTAGATAAAATTTATTTTAAAAATTATACGGCGCAATCACTTACATTTTTTTTCTGACTATTTCACTCATAAATTTATAAACCAATCCAAATTCCGGTTTTTTCCTAGTTAACGAGTTTCATTTCCACAAAACACCGTCACAAAAATTTTATCGCACCCTTTAAGCCAATAAGATGTCGTATTTTTACAAGTGAGTTTTGATAAGCGAAATTTTTTTGACGTTTTAGACACATATTGTTTACATACCTGTCAAAGTCTGTATATTTGCAGTGTTATCAATTTGTATTAAAAACGAGTCGATTCGGAAAGGAATATTTAAAACGTTGAAAAAGCAAACTTAAATATAACACCTTAAAACACAATAAAAATTACAAGATTTTTGTGAAGAAAAAAATTATATAAATGATTACCTGATTTTTATTTTGGAAATAGTCATCCGAATACCATTCGTGGTTAAATTTTATCCTGGAAAAATTTTCTGATTGCTTTACTCGAGCCTGTTGCCAATTTATCTCGTGACATTGATCAAAAATCACTCGTTTGACAACTCGTGATTTTTTGTCAATGTCACTCAATAAATTGCTAGGCAACCGGCTCTCGTAACAATCTGAAAATTTTTCCGGCAAAAATTTACCACTTATATGGTATTATATATGACTAAATCGTCGCATGAAATTACATTTTATTTTCTTCTGACTAAATCATTACAGATATCATAACATACGTTGAGACACGAAAGTTTACTATTGAATGTATCTTTCTGAAAAACAGTAAATTTACATTATTGGCGTTGCCATTAAAAAGTTATGGTTTAATCATGGTCGCGACACCTAAATTTCATACACTAGTGGTTCACTAACAATAACAAGTACCATCTTAAAAGATGAATGATATCCATATGGATTGTCATAACAAATTTCATTCAAATCGAACAAAGCGTTTCGGTATTATAAGCAATATTAATTTTTTTTAGAAAGACTTTAAAGCAGAATACTGGCTAAACGGTGCACAGTCGGATATAGGTAAGTTTACTTAAATTGTCTTATTTTGGTCCCAGGAATCTGTGGTTAAGCCATGTCCCACTATTTCCAAGACAGCCTGTATTTATTTATTTATTTATTTGTTACAAATATCTTTATGATAACAATCTTTATATACATACCAACCTTTATGACTATATTTCTCTGAAAAGGCCACATAAACAATATACATTCTAATTCCTCCAACTTTTATCAAACATCTTTCCCCTCACTCCCCGCACTGGCTTGCACATCTGCACCGGCACTCACTCCGCGGCCCGCACTGATTGCAGATGTCGCTGCAGGTGTCCTGGGTTCGACACCGAGACGTGCACCTCCTCACCGTAGGCCGCTACACCTACACGTCGGACCAGCGTTTCCGCGCCATCCACCACCCGCACTCGGAGGACTGGACCCTGCAAATCAAGTACCCCCAGCATAGAGACACGGGGATCTACGAGTGTCAGATTAGTACCACGCCGCATATGAGCCATTTCATACATCTCAACGTTATTGGTGAGTGGAATTTTACTTTTTATATATTGTTATGTTCTTGTTTATTAATTAATGGGAGGGTCTACTAAATTTATTAGGCAGAGTCCTAAAAAAATTAGTGAACTGTCGCACATGGACTAGACGGAATTTAGCGGCCACTTCTCGAACAGAACCTAAAAACAACTGTTGTGTTTAAATAATAAATACGTGTATTTGGATGATTATGTTTATTGATTAACAATGTTACACTAGATTGATTCGGTCTGAGCGTTTTTACAAGACTGTGTATGATAAGACTGTTAACAACGATAGTTTGAGTAAGACCTGCCACCAGAGCCGGATCTAGATATTTTACCACCTGAGGCAAAAGGAAAAATTACGCACATACAATGTCAAAAGAGAAAAAAAACAGTACTTCTGTATGAACTATAAGAAATAAATATACACTAATATAACACTTGACAAGAAACTCACAAGAAAAAAAAAATTAAGAACATATAACTTCTCATAATGATTATTACAGTACCAGTTTTCTGGATTTAATTGTTGCAAAGTCATCAATTATTGTATCAAAGTTTATGTCCTTACATATTCTTTGCTCAATCGACAAAATAGGCATATTTGACAATCTCTTTTGACTGAGCGTCGATCTTAGATAATTTTTAATCAACTTAGTTTAATAAAAGATCTTTCGCACGAAGCAACCGTAACGGGAATCGATAAAAAAATTCTTAAAGCTACCTCGACGTTGTGGTACGATTCTGTTAATCTATATGCCTGTATAATTTTTAAAGGTCTAAACTAGAAACTATAGTTATATTGGGAAGAATGGATAAAGCGCGTATCTTAAAACTCGAAATTACATCTGCTATTTCTACAGCATTTAACTCACTTATATTTTCCCACCAGAAAGAAATTCAATATCTGTTGCTATGTTGTTAAGTTTTTAATACCTCCAGTTTAAATGAAATATAAGAGCATCCAATGATTGATTTATTTCAATTACAAAAAGTTTCTGGTCAGAAAAAAAGCTTCTTTGGCCATGTGCTTCATACATATACAACCTCTTTGCCTCTCTCTTTTTTTTTATTTTTAAATTCAGACGTAATATTTAAACGTTCCGCGGTATTTTGTATTCCTCAAACGTCTTCGAAACCATGATCCCTCATTTCTTGCAAACACATTACCAGTCCTTTAATAAGTTGACTGTACTACTTTATCTACTTGAGTTAAAATATTATCACAAATTCATAGCATTCCCAAAAAATTGTAATTAATTTTTATTTTATGTCAATTATTTCTGAAAGATCAACTTACACAGGCGCATGCGGAGCACGAAGGCGCCCTGCCCTAGATGCTGATTGCATTATTTAAATTTACCTGCGCGGTCTGTGCAACATATAAATTCATTTAATGTAATTTTTATTATTACATATTGCAAATAAATAATCTTCGTTATTGAGGTAATTATCTCATTCAGGCGCTTTTATAAATAGGTAGTAAAAAATGCTCTTTTGGTCTTTTGGCTAGGCGCCCCTTTAAACTTTAAATCTGAGGCAAGTGCCTCGCTCGCCACACCCTAGATCCGGCCCTGCCTGCCACCCTTTAGCCTTAGCATGATAAGGGTGGGCGTGCAAAGAGTAAGTAGAGGTGGTTAACTCCACCCCGTAGATACATAAAAGTTGTTTAAATATATACATATACATAAAATGAAATATTCTGTAAATAAATTGCACAACAACTGTCTATCAATTATGAATTGTCAGTTAGGTATTGTGAGCGGTATTCAGAATAGGGTAGTCATATTACACTGGCGGTTTTCTCCATGTTTGCTCCTATCGATGCTTAATATAACATCCCTAACTTTTCAGGGACCGCAAGAACTATATTAACCGTGGTTTTAACTGGGATGAAGGAGGGGCTGGAATTTAATATTGGACAAAAATTAGTTCTGTTAGACTCTGTATCCTAGTAAATATTTTATTACTATATGAAACCATCAAATGGGGTCATACCACATTTTCCAATTTTATTTTTTTGTAAAAGTACACTTCAAACTACGTACTTAAATATACCGTGTGTCTATCTTAAAGGTATACATAGGAGATTAACATGGGAAATCAGTTTTTTGAAATTTCCTGCTCGCCTAATTATTTTAAGCAAAAAAGCGTCAAATAAAAGTTTTAGGGCATAAAATTCTGCATCTATATCAATAAACATAATTACCTTTACCTGCTTTGTAACGACAGAATTTAAATATGAAAATGTCAAAAATTACGTTGAAAATATCAACAGCCATGGAATTAGACAAAAAATAAATAAATGCATGACGTTTGATCTGTCACAACATTAGTTAACTTATTTGACGTTTCTGACAATTTGATTTTGTCTCTAGTTTTATTGCCTGAAATTATTTAAACATTAATATGTATACTAATGAAGAGCGTGTTTTCATAATTGCTAAATTCGTGACAAAATTTGAAAAGATTGCTAATGTGTCTTCAAAAAATACACGTTAGCCGCGTAATCAGAATATAGGACGAGCAGGAAAACGTGCGTTACTGGAAGAAAGAATGCTAGGAATAAGTGTAGACCCATTCTGTAGTACTAGATTTATTGGAAATGAGTTGGGAATACATCACAGCATCATACATAATTTTGTTACGCAATATAGAATTTTTAATAACTTCGTATTATGTAAAGAAAACTATATTTTTTAACTTTATTAATCCAGTATAATATTTCTATTATTCTCATAATTAATGATGTTTTTTCAAATCAAATTGTCAAACAGGTTGTTTACTTACGTTGTGACAAATAAAACGTCAAGCATTTATTTATTTTTTGTTCAATGGACCTTTCCAATTTAAGGGCTATCTCTTTCTATCGCTGCAAATAGTAAGAAAATGGCGCGAACAACTGCCAGTTGGGCTGTCAAACGAAACGTCAAAAATATTGCAGTCATTAAAATACCTGTATTCACAGTGAAAATTTGCATCGTTAGACATTTTACCTCCAATAAAAGCTTTTGTAACTTATTTCGATAAGATTTTTTAAAGTTATCCGAAATATTCTCACATTTTACGTCTAAATGTTTTAGAATCAAACGTCATAGATCTCAGTTGTTCTTACTATGCGCAGATCCCCGTAGCGCATGTCTTCTATCTCTTTAAATTGGAAAGGTCCATTCCATGGCTGTCGATATTTTTAACGTAATTTTCCATATTTTCATATTTAATTTCTGTCGTTACAAAGCATCTAAAGGTAATTCTGTTTATTAATTTAGATGCATAACTTTATGCCTTAAAACTTTTATTTGACGCGTTTTTGCTTAAAATAATTAGGCGAGCAGGAAATTCCAAAAAACTGATTTCCCATGTTAATCTCCAATGTACACCTTTAAAACAGACACACGGTATACCTACTTCCTATCAAATAAGTTTCTAGTCGTATAGACATAATGACGCCACAATTTTCCGACCTGCTTGTGTAGTCTCTCCCGTGCTGTATATACAAAATTATGACGTCACAACATCAGACTCGGAATCTTTATTAAAAAAATCATGAATAAAAACAAAGTATAATAATATGAAATATTTTTGATGAATATAAAGAAATATATATATATATATATATATATATATATATATATATATATATATATATATATATATATATATATATATATATATATATAGGATGTTCATTTTAAATGAGCCACCATTGCTCTCTCGAGAACTATAAGAGTTGCAAAGACGGTTAAATGGCCAAACACTTTCTATTTCTCAAGACAAATTTAAAGAAAAGAAAAATTATTTTTTTGGACCAGTTCTCAAAATACGGGACTTAACCTTTAAATTTTAAATGAGATCGTATATTTTTTATTTGCTCATTCGTTAGAGAATTTAATTCTGAATTCAGTGATATAATATTTTTATTTCCTTACATAATGATTTTTTTGAGAAAAATTCATGTAGTTTCATATTAATTTGATTAAAATATGGCTATAATAAGAGTGTCATGAATGGAAAAAATCTGATGTGGACACCACACGACTTCCTTGTACGCAAGACCAATATGAAGATGAAGTATAGACTCAGTTATAAAATTGCATGTATTTGACGTAATTTGACATTAACATCTATTTTAATTTTTTTGTTATTTTTTGTCCTAATCCATAGCAAGCTTCATTACAAAAACCAAAAGTATATAAGTTTTAAATTTACATATCTCGCTTATACAAAGGGTTAATTTAATAATATTTGATGTGCTAGCCGCAGAATTTAATTCTCTAAAACTTTTATTTGAAGCATTTATTTCTAAAATCAAAATGAAACCATTTTATTCAAGAAAAACTGTTAACAACTTCAGGTAATATATCACTTCCGGTTAGCCTGTTTTAACCAAATTCTGCTGTTATTCCAATTGATATAAAAGTCTTATATACTAAATTTGAAAAGTTTTGGATTATATTTTAATATAGTTTTTCATTAAAATCTATTATAGGCTTCAAATAAAGTACCATTTCTGGAAATTATGTAATGACCAAAAAGGAAAGTGCACAACTAGATGTTATAGAAGTCCTAAATACAAAATTTCAACTTTCTACGGCTTACCGTTTTTGAGTTATGCGAGATACGTACGTACGTACGTACGTACATACGTCAGGACGAAATTAGTCAGAATGGATTCAGGGATGGCCAAAATGGATATTTCCGTTGAAATCTGGAAACCGAAATTTTTCGCGAATACAATATTTCCTTTACTTTGTACAAGGAAGTAAAAACGAATACGTGTTAATTTACTTAACATGAAAGAAATACGTGAATATTTTGTTTACGTTTATTTATGATCACTTACAAGAACAAAACATTCACTTCTTTTTAGGTCAGGGCATTTTAATTATTTGCATTTCCGAAAATATTCCTCACTTATTTAAATAAATAAATTTTCTGTAGTATTTTTATGACGTTTTTATATATAATCAATTAAAATTCGTAAGATAAATTGTATCTGAGGTAATTAACAATGCAAAAATAAAAATAAAATAATTCTTATTGACCATGTTTAAAAAGGTAGGTACTACACATCCTCCAATGATATAATTCATTTTTACGAATTCAATTCAGTATCGGCACATCATTCATACCTATAATTATTATTCTGTGTGTCAATAATGTACTATATTAATCTCATGCAAACCAATATATCTACAATGTCAATTTTTTAAATTGTGATTTATATTAATCCTAATTAAATTAATATTCCTAATAGGATTACCTATTGAATGCTATGATTAATACAGTGCATTAATATGCTATTAATAGCAAATACACGAACATGTAGGTTGAAATCACCAGTTAGATGAAATACTAATTATTATTATTATTATTATTATTATTATTATTATTATTCGTGTACAAACCATATACATAATATAAATAATTAATACACAATAAATATATAAAACATTACAACAAATATTCCTCACTCCTTAGATACTGAAGTGACCGATTTTCGGTAGCGAAATACGAGTACGTTCCGCGCGGTCGAAATCCTACTCGATCGAAATGTACCCCCACCACTTTGTCCGTTCTACAGAAATTCAAATATTTCCACGCCGTCGAATCCCATCCGGTCGAAATGTTACACGATACAAATCCCTCGCTCCCGTACCGCTCTCTCTATCGATCGTATTGCATTCTAACAATCTATGCTTCGTGGTAGTTTCGCGTCAAAGATAATATATTAAAAAGAAATTTTAAAACATATTATATTATTATACAACGAACTATTTAATGAATGAAGCAGGAAAAGAATTTACCTATACATTTTAAGTAAATTATTGTTAGAATGCAATACCATCGATAAAGAGAGCGGTACGGGAGCGAGGGATTTGTATCGTGTAACATTTCGACCGGGTGGGATTCGACGATGTGGAAATATTTGAATTTCTGTAAAACGGACAAAGTGGTGGGGGTACATTTCGAGCTTGTTGTTATAACCATACAAATAGTCAAATTTGGAAATTATGGAAATAGGCCTTATGCATCACCCGGCATTAACTAGGACGGAGAGGATGCATTTTCTCCAAAGATGCTCTTCTTCATGCAAAAGAAAAACCGTCCGCAAAAACTGGCAGAGAAGTGGCCTATCTAAATAGTATTCATCCAAAAAATTGCACAGTTCATAGCAACTGGTGTTGCCTTATCCAGATCTTCTCTCGTGCATTCCTCTTCTAAGTTGGCGCACGTGACCAAGTGGCCTATTGTTTGTTCTTGGCCACAATGACATAAAGTGGGCTTGGTATCCCCAGTTGAACATGTTTACTGTACATTTTCCTACTTGACTTCGTAGGCGATTTAACGATTTCCAAATGGGCCATTTCTGATCATTACCTGGTGGTAGTTTCTCATCTGGAAGGATACCCATTGCTTTATCTTCTGGCTTTAATGTCTCATCCTACATAAGTACATATGTGCAAGTATTATGTATTAGAATTTATAATTCTACACAATTTTATACTATCACTTAAGCTATTATCTAAAATTACATACCTTGGTAGCAGGGGTAGGACTTTATCTTTCAACTAAAAATGAATTTATTTTGATAGCTTAATTCAAATAGTTCATCAAGCTTTCTCTCTTGCTGGGGTGGCCAAGGGCTTGCTGGGGTTGTGACGTCATGGCAAATTGCAAAATTCTTTTGTATTTTTCTTCCGTATAGTATAAATATATGTAAAATAAAAAAATATGGGTTTAATATTTGTATCTCCAGATTAACAAATTAAAAAAATCAAAAAATAGTGGGAAACCCTATTCCTATTTGAACTTGTAAGAAATTTATATTAATTTTTATACTAGCGTATTATAACAACAACTTTTCGATTGTCATTTCCGTTGTTGAATGAAGTACTTTTAAGCACTAGTGCTTAAAAATGACAGTTTAATGCGTAAAAGTAAAAGTACTAAATACCTATTATAACTGTTTATTTATGATAAATATTTACAACGCAAACTTAAATTACTAAATTGAACATTTGATGTCGTTCTTAATACTTCTTCTTGGTTAACTTCAATGTGGGTAGAAACTGAAGTAGATGTTCTGCTGGATTCTGATTCTTTGTCGACAATTTTTATTTTTTTAATTGCTGTTTCTTTTTCTCCCAAATTCTTCGTGAATTTTGTTTCTTATTTTCCAAAGAATTTTCAACGTAGCCTTCAGCAACAGAACTTGAACACCACCCTCCATGTCGCTTGAGCACTGTTATGTCTGCTCCCGAATCAGCCATAAATGTTGCAGAACACCGCCGAAAGCAATGCCCGGTATATTCTTTAGCATTTGGGAGGCCGAGGAACTCTGCAATTTTTTTTAGGTATACCACCTATGGTATTTATACCTACAGGAAGTGTGCAACACATAAATTTCTGTAGGTTAGAAAAAACCGTTGATGTTGAGTATGAGTAGGTCGACGTTGTAAGTACTTGCGAAACATTGCTAAATAGTTGATTCTATCGATAAACCCTTTAGTTTTCATAAAAAATCGTGAAATATTCGTTTTAGTATTTGGAATATTAATTTTTATGAAAGAAGTAGAATCTTCAATATCTCCTACACGTAAAAACGTAATTTCCTCCCGGCGACATGCCCCATAGATTCCAACAATTAACACAACCTTTACCAATAAATAATCCTTGTCATCAGCTTCCTTCATGAAACGAACTATCTCTTGCTTAGTGAATATTTTTGATTTTTTACGCTTATATCCACTATCTTTTCTTTTTAAGAATGCAATATGATTGGTAAATTTACTTATATCCACATTCTTATTAAGGTATATCATAGTTCGGAGCATAGAGTAATTACTCCATAAAGTGGATGGCTTATAAATGGATGATAATTTCGAAAAATAGGCTAAAACTACCTTTTCTGTAATGTGCCCAACGTTTTTCTCCGCACACCAACTGTACAATTTTTTTGATTTTCCTGGAACCAGTGTAACCAATGCAGCCTCTGCACCATTTTCAATATCAGAGTCAATCTCTGAGTCACTCATTTTAAGTAAATTTATTACCAAAAATTCTGAAGAAATAATTATAAACCGAGCACGTTGACATCAATGTTTATTAAACAACATATTGAATCCCATAGCAACAAAAAGATGAAACTGATGCCTGCCTACTTTTAAATTTTGAAAAAATCAAAATGTTGATATTTGGGAATAAATATAAATAATCTGTTTTAAAACGCTAGTATAAAAAATCTTGTATGGAATACGTTGCGAAATCGTGTTTTAAGCACTAGACATGTTATCCAACTCGGCTACGCCTCGTAGGATAATTTTTACGTCGCGTGCTTAAAACACATTTCTTTCGCAACTTATTACATAAATAACTATTTTATACCACATGTCCCTTAAGAATAACTTAGCTCATCTATGTTATAAAATACGTAAATATTTCATCAGCTTGTAGATTACTATCTTATATAACTCATCAAAAACTTTATCGCCGAGAAATTGTTACTCCCGAAGTCATTTCTGTCGGCTTGCTATAAAATTTGATACGTTTCGTATTATTTTTTCAAAGAGAAAATAAAAAATCCATAACCTGGTTGTTTGTTTTTTTGTAGAATCGTTGAGATATGACATTGAGATACAAATATTTTCTTTTATCTGTCAATTTTGCTCCAAAACACGAATTCAAACATGAAATTTACCAATGATATTTCTTTATTATTTCGGGAACAAGGAAATACAAACACAAAGGTAACCTAGATTTAGCTCAGTTACCAGGATAGGTAATTTAATACAGAGCTATCCTTTATAAATATTGATTCAAAAACGAGATACATGTTCGAATATTTATTTATATTGTAACTCGAGCCCCTGACTGGCG
This sequence comes from Harpalus rubripes, assembly GCA_963082715.1. Taxonomy (NCBI): domain Eukaryota; kingdom Metazoa; phylum Arthropoda; class Insecta; order Coleoptera; family Carabidae; genus Harpalus; species Harpalus rubripes. Next base: position 32,817,178 of record OY720461.1, on the reverse strand, counting down.
CGTGCGAACCGACGCTTATGAATACAAGCATTCTAGTAGGAGGAGGGGCCTAGGTAGGCGATCAATAACAGTGTAACGCGCGATAGGCGGGCGGTTAGGTAAATAAGGGGAGATAAGCGTAATACCCGTGTAATGTTATATAGTTTGAGTACGTTCCGCGCGGTCGAATTCCACGCGGTCGAAATCCTGCGCGATCGAAATTCCACGCGGTCGAAATCCCATGCGGTCGAAATGTACTCCCACCACTTTGTCCGTTATACAGAAATTCAAATATTTCCACGTCGTCGAATCCCTCCCGGTCGAAATGTTACACGATACAAATCCCTCGCCCCCGTACCGCTCTCTTTATCGATCTTAATGCATTCTAACAATCTATGCTTCGTGGTAGTTCCGCGTCAAAGATAATATATTAAAAGAAAATTTTAAAACATATTATATTATTATACAACGAACTATTTTATGAATGAAGCAGGAAAATAATTTACCTATACATTTTCAGTAAACAAGATAGATTACTAGTTATTTAATATTATAAAATAATCAAATTTATTTTCAAGTAGACAAGTATGTGTAGATACATCAAGTTACCGTTATTGTCAAAATATGCCGAGTGGAAGAAAATGTATTTGGAAATAAAAGAACATAAGATTTATAATAGACACAGTAATACATAATTTTACAACTTAAATAAAGAATGAACTGCTTATTCACATAATATGACAGCTAATCTAAAATAGCGGACCAGAAATATCAATAATTTTACTTAAAATGTATAGGTAATTTTTTTTCCTGCTTCATTCATTAAATAGTTTTTTGTATAATAATATATGTTTCCATTTTTTTTTAATATATTATCTTTGACGCGGAACTACCACGAAGCATAGATTGTTAGAATGCAATACGATCGATAAAGAGAGTGGTACGAAAGCGAGGGATTTGTATCGTGTAACATTTCGACCGGGTGGGATTCGATGGGGTGGAAATATTTGAATTTCTGTAGAACGGACAAAGTGGTGGGGGTACATTTCGACCAGTTGGGATTTCGACCGCGTGGAATTTCGATCGCATGGGATTTCGACCGCGCGGGATGCTTCGTATAGTTTGAGACGTCACGAGAATATTCGAATATTCCAGAAGGTGTTAAGAACAACTATATAAGCGACATACGTGTGTTCGATTCAGATATTCCCATAGAGTGTTAGTCCGTCAGAAAGACATTTACAAAGACAGTAAGAAGTAAGGTGTTCATGAAACACAGCAGCATCGTGGTGAGCTTATGCAGTTTGGTGTCGAGTGGAATACTCGGGAAGTTACTGGTATACTGGGATAGCTGTGAAAGTGAATAATCGGTAGTGTTTAGGAGTATTGGGAAGCTAGGTATACGGGAACAATAAGGGCAAGTAAAAGTAGATAGTCGACGGTGGTGTTGAAGAGCGGTGGCATACCTGATTTTGCAGATTATTTTTTTTTGTTCAATACCAAATACTTTTTATTATAATTTTTCATTCATTTGCTCGGTTTCGCCTCGCTTGATAATCTTCACGACTCGTACCATAATTGCCGTTACGATCCTCATAACAAAAAAAATCTGATGTGGCCAGCACATTACCTTCCGTCAGTTCCATACATTTTGTACATACAAATTCCATACAGAAAGTTTCTTGCTCAAGATTCCATATTTCAAGTACTACCGTCTGTCAGTTCTATGTATTTTTTTACGAATTCCATACAGAAAGTTTCGTGTACCTTAGAGATTATATATTTCCAGTAAAATTATAAAATAAACATGTCAATTGCATTTGACACTGGCAACTTTCAATCAGCATTTTTTTAAAAGGCGATTTCGGGCGACATACCCATTCACTTCTTCGGATTACTTACGGTTAGTTACGGTATGATATGGTTAATGGTGGCGCCAAAAATCGTTGGTTCACTTGTTGACACCGTGCTTGGTGGTTATGTATATTCTGCGACATTTAAAACTGTCAAAAATAGTGTCTGACAATTAAAATGCATTAACGGAGAAAGATAGTTTTTTCCATATTTGTCCAAAAAAGAGTCAACGAAAATAATGTCACCTGTTTGACATAAGACCACGACTCCGACTGTTTTGACTTTTGACATTTCAAAAAATACATGTTAAAAAGAGATAGAAATAGTGAACAGAGAGCTGACCCGACTCGCAAACCCGTTCAGCTGTGAGCACTGATCCAAGCATACCGGGTATGTTGTTCCTAGCGCCCGAATGTGTGAACGTACCTGAACGCAACATACCGCAAGTGAACGGTTGACGCCCGAAATCGCCTATAGTAGTAATTTCCATGATTATAGCATAGCTGGCTGCTTTATGAAATTTAATTTCTTTATAATTTTTAACTCTATATCCATTGAATATGAAGTATAAAATGTAATCAAATCGTATAGAGAATAAAATATTCTTTAATATTTATAATAACAGTAAATATGGAAAAATTATATTTAACAGTGTTTTTTCAAGAAAAACTGTTTAAATCTTAAAATTAGGGTATTTCCGGTTGAGCAATTATAACCAAAATCGAATCATCTCTTCATATGGATGTAACGAAGTAGAATATGAAAGAATTATAATTTATTGAATTGTAGTATTTGAGTTATCGGATCCGAAAGAATCGTCATACACACATACACATACATACATACATACATACATCATCGTAAAAATAGTAAAATCTTATTCCAGGGACTCTAAACCGTGCTTATTCATCAAAAACTCACCACCGAATTTTTTGGCCAAAGACAATACCTTCCTTACCTAAAGGTGACGGAAGGTAAAAACAAGTATAAGGACTCGAGTTTTGTGCGTTAACAATTGTTTTTGTTAGGATTAAAAAAAAATCCTTAAAAAATGTGTCTAATTTTCCACTCGAAAGACATCGTGTATCTTCGGTGGCCCTGCCGCCTTGATGGCTAGGCTCTTGTATTTTTTAGTTGCCCTAGCGTGTACCCTACGATTTTTTAAATATTTAATTCTACACTACTAAACATGAACACCACCAACATTTTAACAAAAAATTACAGAATTTCAAAGAAAGTTTCTCATAAAGCCCCAATATTTTTAAATTCTGATCCTTTTTCTTAAAAAAAATATTTTTGAAAAGTCTCTAGTTTAGCCGGAAAATGAAAGTTTTGCAAATTTTAATAAAATATGAGACCCTCACTGCAATCTACAGACAAAAATCAATACTACATACCTGGAAATTTTTATAAAATATTAATAATTATTTTTATGTTTCATAACTCATTCATATAGATTAAATATATTGTAGTTTAAAGTATTTTTTGGATATTTAATTTTTTTATTGAACAAAACCAATAAATCGATAGATTTTGCATTGGATGATCAAAAATCAATACATGTTCTGGCATCTGTATGGAATATCCTGAACTAATATGTTTATAATAGATTATTTAAACAAATGTATTTTAACTTATAAAATTATTTTTTAAATATATTTTTCAATTTTATGCTTTAAAAATCAAAAACAACTAATCTTTTGTAAAATGTTAATAACAATATTTATAACCTCAAATCTCAAATGACAACTGACGGCAATTGTTAAACAATTATACCTACAATGATTAGAACAGAAAACAAAACAAATTTAGGCAATTTTTATTTGACTTCATGGTGGTATTTGGTAAGAAAACATTTGTTTAAACTGCAGATATGCAAATAAGTTACATTTCAGGTGCTATAAACCGGTTTTCAAAATGTTATGGATAATAATCAGTTTGGAGTACCTACTAAACTTGAAAAACCGGTTTGTGGAAGTGAACTCATTATAAAAACAATATTTGATGTATTATAATAATAGGGTATGTTTATTTGGAAATAATAATCATTATATGGCATTGCCATTACTAAATATGCATTGTTTATAGAATTGCAAATCAGCTGATTACAAGATTCATCTAAATGCAAACATTACAAATGTTTGGAGTTATCCTGCGAAGAATATTTTTGTTTAAGGAATAAAATATCGTAGGACTAAACTTCAGGGGTTATTTGTATCTCAAATGTACTATTCGATGCAGAATATTTTGCAAAAGGTTGCCAAATTGTATTCGAAGACTCTACTAAGCATAACAGAAGTCAGAACTCAAAGAGATGACGTGAAAGAACAAAATATTGGGAAGAATTTCTTGAACATAGCGGACAATAATTTTATTGTTAATTTGGTATTTTTGTGCTAGAATTTAGTATCATTGTAAACTGAATCTGTTGATGTATAATTGATTTACTTTTGATGAAAATTTTGTATTTAAAATTTTAACCAAGAAAAAATATGTGTCAAATGAAATGTATAATATTTTAACGATATATTATAACTATAGTTTATAAATTTGATACTTTTGTACCCAGAATTTCATGCTGAGTCTTTTGATATGTCATTGTGATATAGGTATAATATTTTTTAATTTATTTCGTATTATATGTTTATTTCTGCAAACTACATTATAAGTACAATATTTACAAAAAGGTATTGTTAACAATTAATGTTTATAATATTCATAAACAATTAAAAAGTTCTTTTTTGTACACTTTTGTAATGGATATAACCAAATATAGTATTTATTAATATAAAAATTAGATAATATTTGTAATATTTTATTTATTAACCTCCTAGAAAACATATAATAACAATAATTAATATAAAAATCATAATACATTGTCAAAATTTGAAGAAATTCCAATGTTTTTATTTTGGTATTTAGGCGCCGGCGCTTCTCATATTTCACATACCACAAATAATTTGTTAATATAACACGAGACGTATTCAGGATTTTTTTTACTAACCAATTCTCGAGTACATCTTCTCTGAAAATAAAGTTCAATAATTTATTTTGTACTTTTTATAAACTATTGTGTTATATTTGTTGATTTACATATAAACAATAGCAAAAAAAACTATTGAACGATTTCTGAAAACAATTACTTTTAACTACGGTACTGGATTTGATGAAGGTCAGATGTTTGTTGAGAATAGGTAGAGACATCATGTGCAACGGTGGTTGCAATTAGTACTAACGACAAAAAGCAACATATTCATACTTTAAAACAATTAATACGAAATGGTTTATTTTAAAATATAGCTGTTTCAAATAATAAAATCTGAAAAAATAGTGTTATTTGTATATTTCCCCAATGCCCATTGTAAGTATATTTGTTTATCATTACTGTCATTTGACATTTAATATTATAATTATTGTTTATATTAATTAACAAGTAATTATTTGGTATTTTTTGAGGCTAAATGTAAATAAACTCATAAAAAAATATTACTTAAAAATCATTATTTATAAATTGTTTATAAAATCAGAGTTCATGTTATTGCCGAAAGATGTCTCAACTGGTATTGATTTTTGCTAATCCAATGCAAAATCAATCGATTTTTTGGTTTTACTCAATAAAAAATTATATTGTCAAAAAATATTTTAAACTACAATATATTTAATCTGTCTGAATAGGTTATGACACATAAAAATAATTATTAATATTTTATAAAAATTTCCAGGTATGTAGTATAGATATTTACCTGTAGATTGCAGTGGGGGTCTCATATTTCATTAAAATTTACAAAATTTTCATTTTCCGGCTAAATTAGGCACTTTTCAAAAACATTTATTTAAAGAAAAACACTTAGGATTTAAAATAAGTGAGTTATTATTTGAAACTTTTTTTGATATTCTTTAATTTTTTGATCTTAAATTCCGTTCAGTCAGCTGATTTTGTTGATATATAATAACAATAACAATACGTGGTGTAAAGAGTATAAATAAGTAAAGACTCAATTTAAGGGTGAAAAGGGAATCTAAGAAAAAAATCTGATGTGGCCAGCACATTACCTTCCGTCAGTTCTATGTATTTTGTACAAATTTCATACGGAAAGTTCCTTGCTAAATTAAATATTCTATTTCTTGTACATTACCTTCCGGCAGTTGCATGTATTTTATGCAAACATACAGAAAATTATTAATTTGTGACGTTTTCTATATACAGTGTAATGTATCTGCAGAAATAAAAGATTTATTATTATTATTTCTTGTACATTACCTTAAAGCAGTTGTATGTATTTTATACAAATTCCTTACGGAAAGCAAAAGATCCTATATTTGCAGTAAAATTATAAGACAAACACACTGTCAATTTCACTTGACACTGACATCTTTCAATCAGAATTTTCTTAATATAGTAGCTGTTTCCATAGCTATGGTTACTTTATGAAATTTAATTTCTTTATAATTTTTTAACTCTATATCCATTTAATATTAAGTATAAAATGCAGTCAAATCGTATAGAGAATAAAATATTCTTTAATATTTATAATAACATCAAATGTGAAAAATTTATATTTAACATAGTTTTTTCAAGAGAAACTGTTAAAGTCTTCAAATGATGGTACTTCCGGTTGACCAATTGTAACCAAAATCTAATCAGCTCTTCATATGGATGTAACGAAGAAGTGTACGAAAAAATTATAATTTTTGTAACTGTAGTATTAGAGTTATCGCAGACGAAAATTTTGTTACACACACACGCACACACACACACACACACTCACACACACACACACACACACACACACATACAAACACACACACACACACACACACACACACACACACACACACACACACACACACACACACACACACACACACACACACACACACACACACATATATATATATATATATATATATATATATATATATATATATATATATATATATATATATATATATATATATATATATATATATATGTATATATATATATATATACATACATACACACAGACATCATCGTGAAAATGTAAAAATTGGATTCTAGGGACCTTAAAACGTGCTCATTTACCAAAATCTCGATATGCGATTTTTTGCACGATCCCTATACCTCCTTTATCGAGGGTACCGGGAGGTAATAATAACTATTTTATAATTAAATAATATTTATTTATATTTTCTATATAAAAATATAAGTTAAAATAATAACATTTTCAATAAATTTTAAACCTACAAAAATGGCGAGAAATTTCTACAAAATTATTTCAACAATTTTAAATATAGACAAAACTTATAAAAACTATGGGCCAAAGTAAGTGTGGTAATAATCCGACCGAAATTTAAAGAGTCATCTTCTAGTACAGATATATCTTTTCTACCGACACCCTTTACTTTTGGCACAAAATGATTTTTTTTGTAAAAAATAGTTATTTATGATATAAGTGTTAAAAGTGACATTTTATTTTGTGAGAAGGAATTTTGGAACACGACGCGAAGCGGAGTGATCCAAACCTTCGAACAAAATAAAATCACTTTTAACACGTATATCATACACTATTTTTTCTACAAACACTATTTTTAAATTTGTTTTTCTAATAATTTTTTGACATTTACTTTTAACACTTGTGTCAAAAGTAACAATGATCTGTCACTTTTAACACTAGTGTCACAAAATGACATTTTTAACGCTAAAATCAAACATTAAAAAGCCCACTTTTAATAGATTTGTAGAAAAAAATAATTTATAAATGAACACAGATAATTTATTCGTGCGTATTAAAAAGTTAATTTAAAATTTACTAAAAATTCATTTGCCGTGTGTGAAATCCACTTTCAGTTTTCAGTTTTCACCTCCAATTACCTGAAAAGCAATAACCCTTCAGCGTCAGCATCCATCCCTGAAAGCAATTAGCTGAAAAACAAATACTTGTACATCAAATCCTAAAAAATTCCAAAAAGACAAGCAACATTTTCATAATTTCCAATCAATCAAATTGACGTGGAACGTGTACAAAGACAGGTCATCATCCCCCCACCACCTACGGTGTTTTGTTCTCGGAGAGCGAGTCGCTTTTGTTTTGCTCGGTTTGCAAAGCTGCAACTTTTGAAAATCGCTTGATATATTGAACACGGAACGCGAATCGACACTTTAAAGCAGGGATATCTGCTAGTGATGTTTACAGTGCCGGACAGTTGGCTGCAATGACCCTTACAGGATTGTATTCAGGGGATTGGCTTTGATGATCCCGAAAGTGAAATTCGAGGGCAATCTACTAGAGCATTTCAAACGGAGAATTAGCAGGGGGTTATTCAGAAAACAGAAATAATGAAAATAACAAAATTTGATTAATAAAAATTGTAATGGAACATGAATTATTATTTTTATAGAGTTAATTCTTTTTTTGCCACTTCAACCAGTGGCGGCGTTTGACTATATATAGGTAGGAGCTGTATTTATATTAAAAAAAATATTCACAAAGTAAAAAAGTAATTTTGATTAAAAAACTCTCTTAAATATCATTTTTCCAAATTTAATGTTATTATAAATATTAAAGAATATTTTATTCTCTATACGATTTGATTACAATTTATACTTCATATTCAATGGATATAGAGTTAAAAAATTATAAAGAAATTAAATTTCATAAATCAGCCAGCTGTGCTGTAAACATGGAAAGATCTACTATATTAAGAAAATTCTGATTGACAAATGTCAGTGTCAAAGAGCAATTTACATAGTATGTTTGAGTTATAATTTTAATGGAAATAATCTCTTAGGTACATGAAACTTTCTGTATGGGATTTGTACAAAATACATAGAACTGACTGAAGATTATGTACTGGAAATATGGAATCATTTATAAAAAAACTTTCTGTATGGAATTTGTACAAAATACATAGAACTGACGCAAGGTAATGTGCTGGCCACATCAGATTTTTATTATTGTAATCAAGATTCTATTAATGTAAATATGTATTTATTTGTTCTAATTAAAAATAATAATTTGAGGATTTCTTTGTAATAAAAAAAATATTTCAAAACCAAATCAATATTATTTTAATCCAATGTAGCGAGGCGCGGGGCTCCTAAAAGGCGCGGGGCCCATAGGCAATTGCCTAGTCTGCCTATTGGGTAATCCGGCACTGCTTCGTGGTAGTAGTTGAAGTACAAAAACAGTTGACGTTTGAATGTCACTAATTGCCTTAAGTACACATGCAGTTTAAAACAGAACCACGGGCCAGTAACCTAATTTGAACCATGATCTATGACTACGTTTATCTCGATGTTTGAAGCCGCTTGAATTTCGTAAATCCGTTTTCAATCTTCGAAATAAACGATCGAGATTAATATTTGAAGCCGCTTGAAAATGTCAAGTCAAGCTTATAAAGTAACAGGCTTGGACTTACGAAGCGGCTTGACTTCTGTCGAAATAAACAGTGACGCTTCAAATAATGTAACTACGCATGCGCACATCCGCAATATGTTGCAGTGTTACTAAATTCATATCAGTTGTTGGTTGTTTGCATTTTATCTCATTTTATAAGTCGCGAAATAAAACTTAGTAAAATTGTCGAAAAGCGAAATATTTGGAGTTATGAAGAAATAAATGTTTTTTTAATGTTTTTGAGAGAGAAAACAAATAACAACATAACAACTTTTAGATTTTGGGGTTATATATCCAGGATGAAATTAGATCATATACCTCTCCCTGTCTGTCTGCATAATAAAGTATTTAACTATCTTTTTTTAGTCAATACGAATTTAAAGAAGATTGAAAATAACTCAATCCTATTTTCAATCCGCTGAGATAAACCAACAGGATTTTTCAAGTCATAATGTACTTGAAGCCGGCTTGAATTATCGAGATAAACGTAGTCTATTACGTCATAAGAATGGAGGGTAGATTTCACCAAGAAATTTTGGTGCGATTTTTTTTTCTCTAATATTTTAAAAACTATGAAGATATTTTTCAAATTACTATAAATAAAGTACCAAACCCTTTCCATTAAAATTATTTTTTAAAAATGTACAACCACATTATTCGCAATTTAAAAGTAATAATAATAAAAAAAAACTAATTCCCTTCTTCATATAGGATAATTCCAAGTTGACTGTCGGAAACATGACACTGTAGTTTTTATAGAGTTTCATATGTAGTTGATTAGCATAAGCTAATGATATGGGAATAAACAAGTAAAGTAAACACGAGAAGTGCATGAAAATCGGATGGAAAATACGGAAACGAGGCCACATCGATGTAAACCATTAATACAACAGAATACTGATGAAGGCCGGCTTTTTTACAATATAGTTCAATTAAAAAATGTAAATTTCATTTATGAAAAAACCTGACCGAAATAATTTATTCCTACACATCGTAATCCACCATTTTCTCGATTAATCACGCTTTCAATTTCAAGATAAAGAGAAGTATGCCATTCTTCATACTTAATACAACACAATTTTCGAGAAAATTTGAAAAACAGAAAAAAATGGTTCATCTGCGTAATAAAAACACTTATACATAAAGAATGACATGTAAATATTTTCTTTTGTAATTAAAAATTGTAAAATTAATAATGTTTTTCTTTGTTTAATAATAATTATTCGAAACGAGTAAAAGCATACGGGGTTCGATAAAAAGTAACGAGAAAAAATTTTCATTTGTTTAAAAAATTATAAATTTATTTAACAATATCAATATTGTCCCTTAAGATTATTCCTCATTAGATATAATGCACTTATACATATATTATATACTATAAATACAGCCCTGCATAATTTACTTTAATTGCATATAAATTCGATTATTACTCATAAATTGGCTAAAATCTCATACACATTTATTTTACATCAAATCAAAATTTTTATACAAGGTGGTTCACGAATAGTGCCTGATTTAGCTCCTTTATTCCTGCAACAAAAATTACTTGGTCACAGGATGCTTTGTAGTTTATTTATTTAAATTTATTTTTTGCAATCAAAGTTATGTAATTTTGGAAAACGTCAAACTGAAGTGTGAAGGCCCTTAAACAATCGAAGTCTCGCCCCGCAACCAAAATAAGTTTACGATGTTACCACCTAATAATTTTAATAAAATAATTTTATTATACAAAAAAATATATTTATGTCTCACTAAAGTATTATGAAATGTTTATTGCTGGAAACTATGTATATAAACATATCTATAACAACCGGGGCATTATATATGAGGGCATAATATTTCATTATACCCTCATTATAATCAGATTATCTTTTATGAACGTTAAATTAGAAATAATATGAACGGTATATAGTGAAAATTATTTTCTTTTTAATTATAATTCATTACAATAATAATAAGGATTGATTACAACAATTAATACATTAATTGATCACAACAATTAATATAAGAAAACAGCTTTGAAAGCACAACACAGATATAATTTTTAATTTAATTATAATACTTAAAATTGATTATGAAAAGGGCCTAAAAAAGCAATTTACTTTCACCATACATGTAAATAGTAAGTACGTCGAATTGCAGACTGCAATGTTTCGCATTGATTTTTGACGGATCACTAATTTTTTTGGGGACGATATTTATCTACGTTTGAATTCATTTTTGATATTATTTATCGTCACATGTGACACATCCAAACCAGTACAAACTCTCTAAAATGTAATAATATTTAGAAATAAGTGTATAAGAAATAAAGAACTGAATTGTCATGTGAAAACGAACCTCAAAATATAATACTTCATCTTTTACAGAAGAGAATGGAATAATTAGAGGAACATTTATACATTTGTCTTCCGCAAAGTATGCACTCCTGGCATTATCATCATCGTAACGCCATTGGGACATACAATACTATTATAGACTTTTCGTTGTTTTTTTGCCTCTGTCACTTTTTAAAAACAGTTTTAAGTTGAAAATTATTATTACCCTATCTATACATTTTTTTTCTTTTTCAAAACTTGAAACTCTATTATTACGAATTTTTCGTTTTGTAGCATATCACATTATTAAAATAAGTCCTTCATTTATTGTAAATACAAAAAAATTGTAGCATCATTTTGCGAAAGAATTATTACGAAAATCAACATAAATGGTAAACACTGGTATTGGTGTAATAAAAATGTTTACCTAATAAATAATTTACAAAAAATAACAAATATAATACAAATGTAAATATACTGTTATTCACGAAAGATAACTATTCAAGGTCATTTGTGAGTCGTCTGATATAATATTACTTGCAGATAACTTCATTGTATTTCGTATGCATAGGTGTGCAACATGAAATATTTATGGACACATTTTAACAGAAAAAAATAAGAATAATTAATTTGAAAATTATGTTTCTTTCTAAATAATGCCTTCCCGAAAGATTTATGTTTTTCACTTATGTTTCTGCAAAGTACAAAAACATAGACTAAACTTATAAACCGAGGAATAATAATTTGATTTAAACGTCAACGCCACTGGGTAAATATTAGCACAGAGGGCAGTGTAGTAGATAGTTAGGTATCTGTAATTCTACGACATACGTCATTATTATTTATAGTGTGTTAGAAAGTAATGCCACTATTTACGTATATCTGTCACACCACATAAATTAAATAGGCATAGGTCAAATAATCTTTCTCTTTTTAATACAAAATGTTGCTAAGCTACTGCTGTAAGGTGATGTGTATTCTTTCTTCGAAAGAATGACCTTGAATAGTCATCTTTCGTGAATAATAGTGTATATCATATTTATTATAATTAGATAAAAGTTTTAATTTCATACAGATAACATAAGACATATATATATATATATATATATATATATATATATATATATATATATATATATATATATATATATATATATATTTACGTAAATATAGTGATCTATATTCTAATTATTGCACTATATCACTGTCAATGTAAAGTATAAATAGCGCTAACAATTTATTTTATCCCATCGAGTTGTAATAGTAGGGTCTTGTAATATTGATTGACATTGTAATTAAGCATTTCTTTGTTGTAATCAAACAATTTTTCATTTTCACGCGCGTTTGTAATCAAGTAGCCTACCGCTAAGTGACCGCAACGAGCCCGTTCGTGTTTTGTCAGTTTGTTTAAAAAAGTGAAAATGTGGACTCGCTCTGTGTTATTTTCATAAATTTTAGGGAAAATGTTTAGTTTTCTTATTGAAAGTGTATACATTAGATTTTATACATTATTCGGGTCATGTTGATATAAAATGCATATCGTGAGTGCTATTATTTTGGTGAAAAAGACAAACAAATTCGTGTTGCTGTGGATTGCAGAGTGACGGTTTCATAAAAAAAGGTATTTATATTTAGTTGTAGTATTTGCATGAAAAAAATATTAATTTATTCATCGATATTATTATTGTATTATTCGCCAAAACGTTGTTTCCAAACTCTAAACCACTTGTGAAATGCATTTTGTGGAATAGCCTGTAGTTTGTTCAGAAATTTTGTCTCAATTTCCTTCGTAATCCCAAAATGTTTTCTTCATATTACGGAAGTGGAAAAATGCTCAATGAGCAATATACAGGATGTCTCACAACTCGCCCCCAGACGAAACTGACACTTGCCGACGACAATAGGTTGCCAACAAATAGAAGAAAATAATTTGCGGCTGCTTGCAAAACGGAATTACAAGACTTTTTAATCCACCAATCCCGGAAGGATATCTTGAGGTGTGATGATATTATTACAAAATAAAACTGGTTGCTAGGTTTTAAAAATACTACTAGTGAGTTACAAAATTTGTTTGACTTACTGTAATTTTGATACTTTAGAGTTGACTTTTTACTGTCAACAAATTTAGGTTAGCGAAGGTGACATCCGAGATCGTCATTTATATCGTACAGTGCAACGTGTTGTAGCAGCTGTGTAAAATGTGTTAAACGAAAATATTATTGTCATTTGAATTCTTTGAGATTAAAACAACAAATGGTGGTTCTAAAAAGAACCGTTTTTATTATAATGCAATTTATACAATGGTAGTAACACCCACGGAACGATTCAATCAGAGCAGATGCTCAAAATGTCCTCCGTTCATTTAAAACAGCTTCTTCGTTCTCAACTGTACGAGCGATTCTGGGAGCACCACCAGTTTCTTTTCGATCTGGCATATTTTGACCGGTCTCATGCGTCCTTGCGATGGCTCTCAATATCACATTATGATCCATAAGATTTCTATCTGGACAACGTTCCGAATAGACTCGTGCTGCCTCTCTGGCGTTACGTCCACATTCTCCGAAAATTATAATCATTTCTAAGTAATCAGCGGCTGAATACATGGTAAGAATTTGTCTTTTTTATTCACCAATTCACCTTGTCAAATTTAATTTGACACTGACATTTTTCGAAAACTACAGTCGTCCACACATTTTAAAGAAGATTTTATTTGTATAAAACCCTAGTAACGTAAAATTACGGCAAACACACGTTAAAGGTGTAGGTCTCTGATTGGTCAATTTTAAGACGTCTTTTCTCGAATATCTTTTAAGCTAGATTTTTTTTTCGAAATTACACATCCGAATGCAGTCTCGTGTTTCCTCATTCGCTCTGGGGCGCGAGTTGTGAGACAGCCTGTATGTTGGTATATGAACTTTGAACCCATTATATCTAGTTTACAATGAAACATGTTAACAATAAGATCATTAATGTCTATCTTTTTGTTTTTACCTATTTTATTATATTAAATAGAACAATTAACAACAGAGAAGCTTCCACTGCTGACCTAGATCTGTTGTTTATTTTAAAATAAAACAAAAAAGGGATTAAACAATTAATACCCCCTACCTTTACAGCAACAAATCATTGTTACGTGGTTTTCTGGTCAAAAATTAATTTTTATTAATTGCTCTTTCGCTCCATTCCTTAGGGAGAACAGTACATGCAATATATAACTGCGAAACTCCCTAGATGTCAAATATTTTTTGATGAAGACAAATATGTTGCAGAAAAAGATAAAAGTAATACTAATTGCATTCTAAAACACGAAGATCAACCATGTCTTGACAGAAACAAATGAGGGGAGTGCTTGCGTTTCTAACTAGATGAAAAAATTGCAGTTTTCCGATTGCTGTACATTATAGGTGGTAAGGTGGTTCTATCATAGAAGCATTTACGATAGATTGATATGAAATTTAAATATGTTAAATGGGAACATACAATTCAAACTTTTCGGGCGTCATTTAGTGAATAAAAAAATCTGATGTGACCAACACAATACCTCCCGCTATTTAATTTTTGTTGATTTAAATATACATACACTTATTTAGTTATGCTGGAAACTGTATTAAGATCCATTCCATATAACTATCGTTCTATTTACTATTTTCCATTTAAAACGTCACAATTATTAATTTGAAATGATAAATTATTTAACAGTGACATTTATCTGTCAGTTACATACATTAGTGATATGACCCGTGTAACCAAAGAGTTGTGTTTGCTGTTTGTTTAAAGCGTAAGCTCCGGGATTTAAATTACAGATAATTTTATAAATTTATCCATAAATACCTATATAGAAAAAGTATTAATGCAAATCTGTAGAAAATTTAATAATTTTTAATTTTTATAATAACACAAATCTCGAAAAAATAGCATTTGAAGTTAGTTTTTGAAGAAGAACTATTTTGAGCTTCAAGTAAAGTACCATTTCCGGTTATCTGATTTACACTAAAATCTAATGGCTTCTTCCCATAATGTAGAAATACAAGGTTACAAAATTTTCTGAATGATAGTATTTGAGTTAGAATGGAGGATCTACACACATATACACAGACACATACACACACACACACACACACACACACACACACACACACACACACATATATATATATATATATATATATATATATATATATATATATATACACATACACATACACACACGTACACACATACACACAGACATCATCGTGAAAATGTTAAAATTGGATTCTAGGGACATTGAAACGTGGTCATTTACCAAAATCTCGCTATGCGATTTTTAGCACGATCCCTATACCTCCCTAACCAAGGCTATGTATTTTGTATAAATGTCAAACAGAAAGTTCCTTGTAAAAGATTCTATTTCTTGTACATTACCTTAAGGCAGTTGTATGTATTTTATACAAATTCTATACAGAAAGATCCTATATTTTCAGTAAAATTATAACACAACCATACTGTCAACTGCACTTGACACTGACACCTTTCAATCAGAATTTTCTTAATATAGCAACTGTTATAGCATAGCTGGCTAATATATGATATTTAATTTCTTTATAATTTTTTAACTCTATATCCATTTAATATGAAGTATAAAATGCATTGAAATCGTATAGAGAATACAATATTCTTTAATATTTATAACATTAAATGTGAAAAAATGATATTTAACACACACACACACACACACACACACACACACACACACACACACACACACACACACACACACACACACACACACACACACACACACACACACACACACACACACACACACACACACACACACACACACACACACACACACACACACACACACACACACACACACACACACACACACACACACACACACACACACACACACACACACACACACACACACACACACATACACACAAATACATATACATACACACACTCACACGCACGCACAGACTTAATCGTAAAAATAGTTAAATCATATTCTAGGGACCCTTAAACGTGCTTATTCATCAAAAACTCACCACCGAATTTTTTGACCAAAGACAATAGTTTCCTTACCTAAAGGTGACGGAAGGTAAAAATAACTAGACACCAACTACTTTTGTAGTGATTCCCTTCAAAAGTTGGAAAATATACGAGCCCAGTCTCATAACTTATATAACAAAAGTTTTTAGAAAATGTTTAGACCTCTTCATCATTCATCAAATAGAAAGAAATCTAATACGACTACAATCAATCATTAAATTCAAATTATACAAATAAGAAATTATTTTTCGCAATTTTTAATTTCTCACGAGGTAAAAATTAAATTAAAAGTCATGCTAAATATATTTTATTTTTGTGCTTTATTAAATTCACAAAATTATTTTCTCGACCAAAAATCTCGTATTCCCCAAACGGTGAACTTATTTAAATTATTAAATTAAAAAATTTCAGCAATTACTTTATGAAATTAAATATGGTTGGTACGGCCCTGGCGACATAATCACACAGGGCTGGGAAATTAGGTCACGAGACGAGAACCTGCTGACAGGATATTACGGATTAAATTTTTGGGTAGGAGAAAGAATTTTTATTTTTTAAAAAGATATTCGTAGGTTTAAAGGTGCTAAAGTATGACAAAAATAATCTCGTGATTTTTTGTACTGTATTTGAATGTGGGATATTAAATTTAATTTAAAATATATACCACGAAACAGGACTGTATTCTATATTTTTCCAATATGAGCTGAGTAACCGCCCCAAAGTCTCACGAAAAATGCCGGATTACCCAATAGGCAGACTACATTGGATTGATTTGATTTGAAATTTTTTTTTTATCACAAAGAAATCTTTAAATAATTTTTTTTATTACAATAAAGAAATGCTTATTTACAATAATGGAATCTTGATTACAATAATAAAAAATACTACAAGACCCTACTACCACTCGATAGGATAAAATAGCACTATCTATACTTTACATTGACAGTGATTTAATGCAATAATTTGAATATAGATCACTATATTTATGTAAATATGTATCTTTTGTTATCTGTTTGAAATTAAAACTTTTATCTAATTATAATAAATATTTACATTTGTATTATATTTATTTATATTATTTTTTGTAAATTTGTATTTGCATTTTTATGATACCAATACCAGTGTTTAGCATTTATGTTGATTTTCGTAATACGTAGTAATAAAGTTTCAAGTTTTGAAAGAGAAAAAATTGTATAAATAGGGTAATAATAATTTTTAACTTAAAACTGTTTTTAAAAAGTGGCAGAGGCAAAAAAAAACAACGAAAAACCTTTAATAGTATTTTATGTACCAAGGGCGTTACGATGATGATAATGACAGGAGGACGACGAGGATCTAGCCCGAGGGCCTCCGGCCCGAGGGATAGATGATAGATGTCGTCCGATGGGCATTATCATCTAGTAACGGTCGTGGTGCATACAAGATTTTATGTCTCATTAGAATATGTGAAATAAGTTTTCATTTATAGTAATTTTGATTACAATAATGCTTAAGCTTCGGCGTTACTAAGGATGTTGTTTGATTGTTTTCTTTATCAACATTCATTTATTTTTAAAACATCAACGTTCTATATCGTTGGAGATGATGAAATGGGTAAATTTGATATTTTATCGAAACGGTGAAAAGAAATTATTTTGAATGCTTCTGCATACATGACAGATTTCAGTACTTTATATCTTATTCTTAATGCACTTATTTCTGAATATTATTACATTTTAGAGAGTTTGTACTGCTTGGGATATCACATGCGACGGTAAATAATATCAAAAATGAATTCAAACGTGGATAAATATCGTCCCCAAAAAAATTAGTGATCCGTCATCCGTTAAAAATCAATGCGAAACATTGCAGTATGCAATTCGACGTACTTACTTTACATGTGCGGTGAATGTAAATTGCTTTTAAGGCCCTTTTCATAATCAATTTTAAGTATTATAGTTAAATTAAAAATGATTTTTGTGTTGTGCTTTCAAAGCTGTGTACTTATTATATTAATTGTTATAATCAATTAATGTATTAATTGTTGCAATCAATCCTTATTATTATTATTGCAATGAATTATAATTAAAAAGAAAATAATTTTCATTATATACCGTTTATATTATTTCTAATTTAAAGTCCATAAACGACGATTGGATAATGAATGATTATGCCCTTATATAATGCCCCGATTGTTATAGATACGTTTATATACACCGTATCCTAGCAATAAACAGTTCATAATACTTTAGTGAGACATAAAAAATATTTATTTCAAAATAATGTCGCTTATCATGTTATTGCACAAACTTAATTAAAACGAAACACTTGATTTTTTTGCAAAAACATGACAAGCCACTCATATTGTTATTATTTTATAATAAAATTATTTTATTAAAGTTGTTGGATGGTAAAATCGTAAACTTATTAGGGGGGGTTCCGACATTTCGATTGCCTAAGGCGTCCAAATGGTTTAATCCGGCAATGCTCATGAATAAAGATCTCCACATCCACAATTAATAATATTTTATTTCATATTCGCGCGCGTTTGGAATCAAGGTAGCCTACCGCTAGGCGACAGCAACGAGCTTGTTCGTGTTTTGTTAGTTTGTTTATAACAGTGAAAAATAGCGCTTCGCTCTGTGATTTTTTTACAAATTGTAGAGAAAAATGTTTAGTTATATTATTAAAAGTGTATACAATAGATTCTGTACATTGTTCGGGTCATGTTGATATAAAATACATAGTGAGTGTCATTGTTTTGGTGTAAAAAACAAACAATTTCGTGTTGCTGTGAATTGCAGAATGATGGTTTGCACAAAAAAGGTATTTATTTATATTTAGTTCTATTATTTGTATGAAAATATGTATATATTTCATTTTGTTGATTTATTATAACGCAAAAAATAGATTGCTTCATATCCAAATATATTTATCTCCGGATAAATATTCACAGTTTAAATAATTTTTTCAATATTATAAATAAATCAATGACAGAAAAAATACTCAATTTTAATAACACATGTAGGTTGTTAAAATAATATTCATGAATATCGATAACTATTTATTCGCTTAATTGCAACGTTTATTCTAACAATAATAACGGTTTTTATTTATATAATAAATTAATATTTACAAAATTCTAAATAGACAGACAATTGTCAAGATTTTACCGACATGTTGTTGGTTATTATTGCAATCAATAATAACAAAGGTAAATTGTTTGGTTGTATTGCAGTTTATCCAGAATTTTAGCTAAAATATAATAAGTAAACATAAAATTGGAGCGCGGAAACAGGTATTTATATATTTTTTTGGAAAAATAAATATTTTAAAAAATCTTGACAAAAACAATACCTAACGCACAGTAATGTTTTAAGAAATTTTTAAAAACTCCTGGCAAAAACAATACCTTACGCACACGCATTTTTCAAGAAATTTAAAAAAAATCCTGACCAAAACAATACCTAACGCACACCAGGCACACACATTCGACATCGCTCGGCCCACTATCTTCATGTTAGTTTACAATAGTTTGACAGATGAACGCAAAATTATAAATAAAAAATGTTATAAAACGTAGGATAAGAAGGAAAATAAGACATAATTTTGCAAATATACATTAATTGAAACAGTATTATTCGTATGAAAGCGTAAGTACCTACTGAAACATGGAAATATATGTAGTCCATCTAACCTAATTTTTTTCAGAAAAAATGCCAAAATCTCTATAAATATAGCTTTCCGCACCCAATTTTTCGCGGTATTTAGTGTTTTTTAATAGTTTACCAAGTATATATAATCATTAATATAAAATTCTTGAATACTGGATAAACTGAAATTTAGCCTTTATATTATCAGAACAGATATTGTTGGACTAATATTTGTCTTTTACATTAATTTTTATTCAAAACATTTTAAATATCCTATTTTATGGGGTCTCGTCGCACTCTTAGAAATTGCTGAATTCTATGTCGCTAGTCAAGCTTTATTTACTAGTTTCTAATGTTATTCTAACTAAGTATAAATAAGTAAAAATTGATTTTACTTTTTGTAATATCATTTTAACATGTTACCTAGTAATACATAATAAAACATTTGTACAATGTCAATTTGTCTTTAAAAAAAGTTAAAATTTAAATTGACTAAAATTTAATGTAAAGTTTACTGAAAGTATAGTATGCTGCACTGGTTACCATAGTCATTAAATGAAACAAGTTTGAACGAGTTTAAAATATACTATCAACCCTAGTAAATTTTATTAGTGTACCTAGACAAATTTAAACTAGTGTGAACGAGCATGGTTTTCACTTTATTTTTATTTGATGATCAGTACACTGTGCTCGTGTGTCGCATGTATTTTAGTAGATAAAATGGACCCAAATTCTGAATTAATTTCTGGTAATTTGTAATTATGTTATGATTTTTATAGTTAGTAATTATTACATTATTTTCAGACTGGAATCTTTATACAAAAGGGTTTATAGCTCTATTATTTTTATTGCCACCAACAGCGCGAGGTGGTGCAAGTGCAACACACAATCCAGTCCAGTGTAGATCGGCTAATTATATTCCACAAGGTACATAGATATTTCATTACACTGTTGGATGGAACGTTTATTATATAAAAAATATAATATTTTTAGACTGGACTTTCAATGACAGATGTTCTCAATAAAAAAAAGCCAAATCAACCCGTTCTGATTGCCCGTGGGCCAACTAAAGGAGCAATAGATCAGTATTTAATTTGCATTGATAAAAGGTTTATTGACTGTCGTACATCAAATACTGTAAGTGCTTTTCACCAATTGTTCATGTCTCATACGGTATTTGGAGCACATTTTGATCCCAACCTAGTACCATTTTATTCGTTTTTACAAATTGAATTCTTATACGGTATTATTAGATGATAATTATAATATATAACTTAGTAGTTAATAATTGATTTTTTATAAAAGTTTTTTTAAACGTATGATATATTATATGTTATTTATCGAATGTATGATTATTTTTATTAAAATAAAAAAATGCATATATATCTGTTTTATATTTGTACCCTGTGACAAAAATCTCTAGTTAAATAAAATAGAATCATAGTCAAATTGACAGTTTTTTAACAGTCAATATGGTAAAACTGCATAGATAAAAGGGCAAAATTAAAATAGTCAAAATGACATTCTACAAAGTAAAAGTGACGATTTCCAAAGAGTAAATATTGTCTTTAAACCCAGTAAATTATTTACAAGCTAAATTGTAAAAATATCTACTTTAAACAAGACAAAATGACTATGATTCAAGTAAAGAATTTTACATTGATTAAATAGTAAAAATTGTCTAGAATCATATACTCATTTTTTTGTCATATTGGCTAGTAAAATGTTGACTTTTTATATTTTAGACAATATGTCTAGAATATCATAGTGGACCTGCTGGGACTAGGATAATAGATTTTCGTGCGTGTTATTTTTCCTATCTGTTTCTAAGAGCGCGCCGCGTGCCTGAGTGTCAGGTCGCGAATCTGGGGAACCGGGTTCGATCCCGACCGACGCCAAATATTTTCCAATTTTAAATGGCACAAAATTGACCCCTGTGGTGCACTCTCCACGCCAGCAATGAGTGCCCGTGAGGTGACGCCTGGTAAGCGCCCGCACGGTGCAAATATTTCATCATTACCGATATCTGTATACAAAGCAGATTGGCACACCCAGCAATGGGTAATAAGCCGTGATGATATATTTATCTTATTTAAATATCCTGGCTTAGAAATTTTGTAAATGTAATTTGTCAGGCCAAATAAAACAAATTAATTCGATTTGAAACAATAGACAACATTCTAAAAATAGAACCCCCAATATTTCAGCTTAGTGAAAACACAAATGCATGATTTTTCAATTTAATTTAATTGATTTTATAATATTTTAGATTGTTTTGTATTTAAATGTCCTATTGTTGAAAAAAATAATCTCATCCAATTAAAAATGCAACAGAATTTTTATTACATATGAAAAATGATTATAATGAAATGTCAATAACAATTACCAATATTATAATTTAGTTCATATGTATCAACTGACCTATTTAAACCTTTTATGCTGTATCCTGATTTCATTTGGTTAATTGGATATTCTGTACTTCTCTAATTATCTATTTACTAATTAATATACCAATGATGCTATGTTATTTGTGCGATTTCTTTTATTTTATATTTTATCACAAATGTAAATCTGGCTCCTAAAAATACTGTCTCTAGTTTAAAATATGTGCTTACCGGTTACCAATGTATAAAACAAAATATTACGCCCAGAAATGGGTACATAATCGACAGAAATATGTATCTACAGAATTAATCAAATGTTGTCGTTTTACTAATGTATTTCAGAAATCTTTACTATAAATTCAGTGTGTTTACATTAATTCAAAAATTATAATTTGTGAATCAAAATACGTAATATTTTTTTATTTATCTAAAAACTACAAAGAAAATCTTAAAACAAATGCTATAATTATTTTTGTTTTTGATTTTTCACAAAATGCTAATATTAAAATATTGATGAAATTTCCATTGTTGAATTCCTTATTATAATCAATATATTTGGGCTATGATAAAATATGCTTTGTTGTAATCAACAATTATATAGAATTTACTAGGACCCGTGTCATGTCTATTAGTTTTTTTCTGTTAAATTTTAATAGTAAATCAGGGTAATCATAGGTACACATGAGAGCTGATTCAAGGTTGTCCACGGCTGTCATCAAAATTACAATAGATTTTAATACAGTGAAAAAATGTCAAAATCAGTATAAATTTTGCTTTACGTTCTAATTTTTGTGGAATTTAATATTTTTCATGGATTTGCAACTATATATCTATATAACCTGCAAAATAAAATTCTTGAGGGGTGGATTTTCTAGACTAGATTAAAATTCAAATATGTTTTTGTTGTATTTGTTATTAATAAACCCTGTTTTCAAAAAATCTTATATGTATTTGTATTATTATTATTATTTACTCATAATCTAGAGTGCGTGCTACAGTAAAATGTACGTGTAAAAAGCTTACTATAATGGTACTGAATATATTTAAGGGAAGGGGGGTTAGGGGGGCCTCAAAATCATTGCGTATTATATAAATGGACGCAACGTAGGTACTGCTTTACTGTGTAAGCATTGACGCACACCTTAGAAAAGGATGGAGCTACGTTAGGGGCAAAGTCAAAAGATGAATAATAATATTCATCTCATTCATAATAAATGACAATGTAAAATATAGTTCATATTCGATTTAACATAAAATATTTCATTCGTATATTAAATTATTTGTAAAAATTACAAATATCGAGACAAATATAGAAAAGTACTTTTGCTTTAGCTAATATTATTTATTTAAAACTATTTTTATATACATTTTAGGTATAGTCCGTCGATTGAAAGTGATTTCTGCATCACAGAATGTTTGGATGGCTTGAGATTGTGTCTTCTAACTGCAATAAGCCAGTCTCAGTTCATCTTTCGGAAATCTACTCGAAAAACATTCATATAAGATATGACAGTTTAGTTTACGGCGAGTAAGAAAGACTTGTGAAATTTTATGTCTTTTTGATAACGAACTGTGCATCCATTTACACTGCATGACATTACCATTTTAAAAGAATTCTGAAATATAAATGAAATCACACTTATATGCATAGCATGAACGACAGAACATAACCTGAATTACCAGCAAACTACATTCAAATTATTTTTATTTCACATTAAATCAAAATTACTTACTTTGTAATGTAAGTAACTCTTAGTTAGAGATATGAATATTATTTTTACTAATATTCTGAGGAAATATATTGCACTTTTACTAGCTGTCACTACTGTCAGACCAGCAAACAAAACAACAGACCGCAACAATGTTCTTGTTTGACGTTGCCCCGCTTATCTATCTTTTCTTTTCTAAGGTGAGCGTCAATTCCTCTCTCTCTACGTTGGGTCCATTTATGTAATATGTCAATGCTCAAAATTGAATTGCGCTTGGGGCCTCCAAAGTACTATATCCGCCATTAGTCCGCGATAAAACATTGTGCCTCAAACTTATGAAGGTGGAAATACGGCCCTGGTTATACAAGTACAAGTAGGTACTAGAAAAAGAATCGTACGTGTTTAATATGTATTTAAACAGAGGAGATAAAAATATTTAAAAATGGTGTAGCTATTGCTATTTTTTTTTGCAAAACACTTGTTGTTGAATAAGTTTAAACATAAAAATGTTGCCAACTAATTATTAGCATTCAAAATGAAACTTATTATTTAACATTACGTTTCACATTTAATTCACCCAACTTATTTTATATTTTGGTATAATTTTCATTCCTGAAAGCGTCCATTTTAATGCAGAAACTTTCAGCCCCTACACATCGTGAGTCCAGCACGTTCTAGGCTTTGTATGAGGGTAAAAACTCATACGCAAGGGTTAAACCAGACAGAGAAAACTTGTAATAATGCGCGTTTAGTAATGGGAGTGTTGTGTCTAACACCAGTTCGCGACAGCTTTAATACAGAAAATACAGGGGAGTAATTAGGATAATTTTAAAAATAGGACTAGTTTCGCAGTTTTTTGCGTGTTAACATAAAAATCCCACTACTTCCTACAATGTGGGTCGTCGATATTCATCCTTCAATAATTCAGGGCCGGCGCTAGGCGGTAAGCGAGGTAAGCGTGGCAGAAGGGCGCCAACACGTGAAGGGCGCCGAAATTTTTAAAAAATTAAAAAACTTATAGGTTTATCAAGAAAATTACGTGTAATTCTTCAAATCTAATACATCTCTTAAAATACTTTTATAAAAAGCAAATGAAAAATGATGTTAAGTATGTTTTTCCAATTCGAAATTTAAACGCCCAAACACAGTTTTACACTTTGAAACACCCCAACACAGCGTTACTTTGATTTTTTACCTCCCGCTACCCTTGGTACGGGAGGTATAGGGATCGTGCTAAAAATCGCATATGGAGATTTTGATAAATGACCACGTTTTAAGGTCCCTAGAATCCAATTTTAACATTTTCACGATGATGTCTTGTGTGTATGTGTGTGTGGATCCTCCACTCTAACTCAAATACTAGCATTCAGAAAATGTTGAAATCTTGTATTTCGAACTTTTTCTGTATTGGAAAGAGCCCATTAGATTTTGGTGAAAATCGGATAACCGGAAATGGCACTTTACTAGAAGCGCAAAATAGTTTTTCTTCGAAAAATACCTTTAAATGTTATTTTTTCGAGATTAATGTTATTATAAAAATTAAAGATTATTAAATTTTCTATAGATTTGCATTAATACTTTTTCTATATATTTTATGGATAAATTTATAAAAATATCTATAATTTAAATCCCAGAGTCTACGCTTTAAACAAACAAAACGCAGTTTGCAGTTATTCAAATATATGTAACTGACAGATAAATGTCACTATCAAAGAACTAATCATTTCAAAATAATATTAGTAACGTTTTAAAAAGGAAAAAGTAAATAGAACAATAGAAAAGGAATTCAATACAGTTTCCAGCATAAGTAAATATGTAGGTATGTATATAGATTAATAAAAATTAAAGATTCACAAAAATATTTAAGCCAATCCTCATTTTTGGATTAGTGAATTCTATTCTATCCCGGTATTTAAAATTTAATCTTCATTTTATTATAGTTCCGGTTCAATGGTTAGAGCAACGCGTCATGTCATGAGTGCCTTCGGGGCTCTGGGTTCGAATCCCACTAAGGCATGGATGTGTGTGAATGTGAACCAACTCTGTAATTGGGATTTAATCCTGTTGAGGAGTTTAGAAATAGGTAGCTACTTGGATTAGATTAGACTATATTTTAAGAAATAAACTGTCAAAATTAGAGCAAAATTCGCTAATACAAAAAACAATCTTTTTTCTCTGGCTGAAAATGGCGGGAAGTATTGTGTTGGCCACACCAGATTTTTATTATTGTCTTGCTTTCTTATCTTTTTTCTTTCAGGCAACAATGTGGAGTATTTGCATTAAAAAGTAAAACTAGGTCAGAATTAGGAAAAATTCTAAATGTTAACTTTGGACTGGAAATAAGTAAAATAGATTGATTTTGTTTCTATATGCAATAAATCATAAGAATGCTCATCATCGTTCGAAAATGTATGAAAAAGTTTTCTAATGAAGTGCAACCAAAATTCTATTCTATATAATATTTAGAAGTTACATGTAAAGCAAAAATAAGTAATTCCGGGAGAGATGGCTTACCGGGTGAGATGACTCTTTTGCCAATATCCAAAGAATAATAGAACACATCGTTTCGTTCTACTATTATTTAATTTTGGCAAAAGAGTCATCTCATCCGACAAGCTATCCCTCTCGGAATTACTCATTTGGATGTCATAAAGAAGTACTTTATGATATCCAAATGGGTTTCATAAAGTACATATTAAAGAACCATAATAGAAAAACTTAATTTAAAATACTTTTTGAAAAATGTGAAACAGCCTCATTCTAAAGCAAGCACATTTTACTGTGCAACTACGGTCCCTCGGAACTCCAATAAAACTTTTTCCTATTTAAATAGTTTCAAGCAATTTTCAAATTTCATAGACATATAATGGGCCCTATTCGTAATTCGGTGATTAATTTTGAACCACTGGTTAAATTTTGTATCCAATAGATATTGATTTGACAACTAAAAATCCCTCTTTTTGTTATATGTCAACATACTTGATTAGTTAAAAATTTACCACTGAGTTACAAAATAGACCCCAATGTACACTGAAAAGAAATGATATTTGCGTGAAACGCAAAATTTTTCACAGAAACAACGATTAGTATTAATACAGATTTGTTCAATGATCTATACTCCATGTACTAGGGTTGCGCCTGCGTACACTGATATTAAAAGCTGTAATAAGAATAGATACAAAGAAATATTTGTTCATTTCATTTATGTGGTGCCGCTGCATGTAAGGACCTACCGTTCCAGTATAAATATTGAGTTCAGTGGATTTTCATGTATTTGAATGTTCCATTTCCACCAATCACCACTTCATTTAAAATAATGTAAAAATCGCCAATTACCCTCCTCGTCACTGTATTGCTTTACAATGGGCTTAATAAGCCTTCCATTGTTCTACAGTGCGTAGGTCAACCGAAATCAAAATGTATTGTTCAGTTGGCATCGATCAAGCAAGCTACGCCAGTGCTGTGAAACAGATGAGAGTGTAGAGAGCAGAACTCTTCGAGGGTGCTGAATTATTGGCTGAGTCTGTCGATTCTGATTCTTTATTTCCAGAAATTGCACTTCACTTAAGTGGAGATTACTTTGTGCTTATTTTGTTAATTGGCGAGGAAAATGCAAGGAAATCTGTATCGGGAAAGATGTTTGTATTCAAGTATATATTTCAAAATAAACTTTATACAAGCAAATCATTTTTATAAAAGAAAATATAGAAAATCAGTGTTATATTAGCTCTAGGAAACCTTTCAAAGGCGATAACTTAATTAACTTGTAACAAAATATTTCAAACAACTTGAGTTGTGTTACATACTTCTTAATTAAATTATGAAAAATATTTCTAGAGAGACATCCAATCATTTTCAATTTCCACTAAAATATTCACTAAGAAACGTTAAAACTATGTATTGACCGTTAGTATAAACAAATGATTAAGTGTGATTAGCGAACAGTTAACTAGTAGGTATCTATTATTTTTTTCCGTTTATGAATAGACCAAAAAAATGTAACGGTCAAATTTAGGCGCCAAATTCAAACTCAGTTCTTAATTAAATTTTTTTACAGTAGGTAATTATTTGAATAAAAATCTGATGTGGCCAACACAACACCTCTTGCTATTTAATTTTCATTAATTTAAATATACATACATACTTACATATTTAGTTATACTAGAAACTGTATTAAAATCCATTCCATATAACTATGGTTCTATTTACTATTTTCTTTTTATGACGTTACTATTATTAATATTAAATGATAGTTCTATGACAGTGACATTTATCTGTCAGTTACATACATTTCAGATATGAACTGTCTAATCAAGTAGTTGTGTTTGTTTAAAGCGCAGCTCCCATAAAATATATGTATGTTCGGGGAAAAACTATTTCGAGCTTCAAGTAAAGTGCTATTTCCGGTTATCTGATTTACACCAAAATCTAATGGCTTCTTTCCATATTAAAATAAGGTATAAATACAAGGTTTCAAAATTTTCTGAATGATAGTATTTGAGTTCGAGCGTAAACAGAATACACACACACACACACACACACACACACACACACACACACCACATATATATATATATATATATATATATATATATATATATATATATATATATATATATATATATATATATATATATATACAGGCTGGTGACTTGGACGACGCAGCATAGCGGTTTCAATACTAAAATTTTAATGTGCAGTTATTTGCTCCCCTAATTAGATTAGAACAAAATTGTATTTAGGTTTTTTCTACAGGAAAAAATACTGCATCCGCATATGCTAATATTAATAATTTTTCAATTCCCGGAACCGTAAAAATAGTCGGAAATAATAATAACATTTTTACAAAAATCATTGATGCCATGGAATAAAAATTTAATTAAAAGCGGAAACATCTGTCGCTACTTAAAGAAATCCTAAATTTGATTCTCGTCAATCTACATTGTTGTAATCAACAACTATTACATCGTTGTCATCAACTACAATAAAGATGTTTTCATTTTCCTCGTTTTAAACAAAAGTGCAAACATCTGACATTTTCAAAAAAAGGATAAAGAAAACACCTTCATTGTAGTGTAGATGACAACAATGTAATAGTTGATTACAACTATGTAATTTGACAAGAACGAAAGTAGTGACAGAAGTTTGCGCTTTTGTTCCATGGCATCATTGATTTTTGCAAAAATGTTATTATTGTTTTCGACCATTTTTACGCTTCCTGAAATTGAAAAATTATTAACATTATAGCATATTCGGATGCGGTATTTTTTGCCGTAGCAAAAACCTACATGCAATTTTGCTCTAAAATAATTAGGGGCGCAAATAACTGCATATTAAGATTTTACCATTGAAACCCCTATGCTGCGTCGTTCAAGTCACCGTCCTGTACATATATACATACAGACACACAATCATCATCGTGAAAATGTTAAAATTGGATTCTAGGGACCTTAAAACGTGGTCATTTATCAATATCTCGATATGCGATTTTTTGGCACGATCCCTATACCTCCCTTACCAAGGGTAGCGGGAGGTAAAAATGCAACACTACAAATTCAATGAGCGTATGTCTCGATTTGATCTTACAACTTCGATACGCTGCATTAGCTTGTGCTGCCTATTTACGGGCGGGTGAAAAACTATTAACAACATACTGTATTTTAACTTACACGTAGCATATTAATTTCTAATAATTTTTTTAATTTACCTTTTCAAGCGTTTTAAACTGTTGCATTCTTTTACTGAATAAACAAACTATCCAAAAAGATTATACTCGTAAAATGTTGTTTTTCATCGCATTGTGTTCTCGTTTAAAATCCAATGTGAATTCAAAGAGTTGAGATGCATTTGACAGTTGCTGATAGTTCTAAAGTACATTCAATTCAGTTATTTGAAATTCAATTTGCAAAAGGTCAGTGAACACAACATTCACGTTTTCTCTTCAATGTTTCTGAAAAAACACATTCTGTTGTTTCACAAAACATTATTAATTGCTTTTCCACGTGCTCTTCAAACTCCAAATTATCACCGCAAGCGGCTAAAAGAGCAAAATTGTTTGTTTCCCTCGATATGCAAAAAAAAAAAACTTAGACAATACATTCAGGAATACGAAATAACATGCTTTGCAATTATATTTTCTCTGCCAATAAGGTTTTCATTTGTTGGCAAAAAATAAAGTTTTGTAGTATTAGAGTTATCGCATTAGAAAATTTTGTCACACACAGACACAAACACACACACACACACACACACACACACACACACACACACACACACACACACACACACACACACATACACGCACACCTACAGATACCATCGTAAAAATAATAAAATCGTATTCTAGGGACCCTAAAACGTACTTGTTCATCAAAAACTCACGACCGAATTTTTTGACCAAAGATAATACCTTCCTTACCTAAAGGTGACGGATTTTTTTTTCGGTGCTACCCTCGTATATACTATTTTTTCCATGCCCGGGAAAACGTTAATTTTGTAAGAAATAAATAATTTTGAAAGTATGTGTCATATTTAATAGGCTTTGAAATGTTGTAAAAGACAACAGGAATTTGTTGACTATTTTTCCTTATTCGTAGTAACCAATTTATGTCCAAACTATCTAACTTAATGTATTGTAATATGGGACGCCCGCCGTCGCCGCCACTGTGAGCAAGTGTCTATTTATAGCGTTGACGTAATCGCGCTAGTAGCCGGCCGATGTAAACAGACTGGTCGCGACGTGTTTAATTATTTTCGGTCGCCTGAACCTTTTGTGTTCATTGTTATTACGTGTTCGAATATTCTAGACTTTTCTAGAAAATAATGGGAGCTGTATATAAGGGACGTAGCTATGCTCGAGAGTTAGTTAGCTCAGTTGAGTCCCTGATCACACAACATTAGTTTTCTGATCGGGGGTTGACTTACATAGTTCCATTAATGCAGATGGACAGACACTTACATTAGTGCACCGAGATAGTTAGTTAGTTACATGGAGAGACATAGAGATGTTCATATAGAGTGTTAGTGAGTTTGAGAAGCAGAGCAGTATCGTAGTGAGCGTATGCAGTTGGTGTCGAGTAGGTACTCGAGAAGTTACTGGTATTATATTGGGATAGCTGCGGATGTAAATACTCGATAGTGTTGACGAGTATATAGTGTGCAAGAACAGTAGCGGGAAGTCGGAAAGTTACTGGTATACCGGGATAGCTGTTAAAGAGAATACTCGGTAGTGTTGAAGAGTATTGGGAAGCTAGGTATATGGGGACAGTAACGACAAGTGGAAGCTAATACTCGGCATTGGTGTTGAAGATTATGGCATACGAATAATTGGTGATACTGAGGCTGTGGAAGGAGTGAAAGAGTTACCTAAATAGACACACAGTGAAGTGAAAGCTGTGACTTGTCCGAGCAGTTGAATATACAGACGCTGTTGAGTCAGTTGAGTATATAGACGCTGTGGATGTCGGTAGGCGGACAGTTGAACATGATATAAGTATATAGTGATATAAATATCGCGTAAACAGTCTACAAGAGTCTGCAACAGACCGGCAGTCTAAGATTGGAACGCGTAGTGAAATAAATAATTGTAATATCGTGGAAATAAATAGTAGTGTTAATTGGGTGAATAAATAGTGTTAGTCTTATATAGTTAATTATAGTTTTAATCTTAATTAGTTTTTAATAATTGTTTAACATAATTAATAGTAACATTCTTTATAGTTTAATAAACACTTAATTTTAATTAGTAATAATTGTCTCATATTTACACTTCACCCAGATAAATATAAAAACGTTACAGTATGTTCCGATCCAATGTGTTAACTTATAAGTAACCACTCCTTCAACGGAAATGCGCTACCCAAGTGTAATTCCTAATTGTCTGTGTGAATTCGCTAGCCTTGAGGTCTAAGAACAAGAGCATCTTAACTGTTTCTGTGATCACATCTGGACCAACCGCACCTCGCCTTCCAATTAGTGTGTCAAAGGCCCTAGGCCGACCCTGCACAAAGCCCTAGCAACGTGTAAACAAATAACAACACATTGCTGCATTTCCATACACAGACTAGAACTAGAGAGTTAAATAATTATGTTTTATTTTGTGCAACGCAAGCATTAAGATGAAATATGAGTTTTAGAGGGCTCAAATTATTTGAATTTACTTTATAATTAACTTTTGTTACAATGAGCCTGTTTTACATTTTTCAAATAGTTATTTGTATATCAAGGCCGCTAAATCACTCTTTCGCATACCGAGAGAAAAACTGTCGCCGAGGCCGCTTGCGGCCGAGGCAAGACAGTTTCGAGGGCGCTAAAGGATTTCGCGGACAATGTGTACACAAAATATTTTTTGTGCAACCGTAAAAAATATATAATTACAAATTTTATTAATTTTAAACAGTTTCAATGTAAAAAGTTAGCTTTCAAGGTGGCTATGGGATTAACATTTGATAAACAAAACCATGCAACTCTCAAGTCTCAAAGTGGTTGTTTACCTAATTTCGCGGCCGCTACCATGATAACGGCCGCGAAATTCATTTCGCAGCCGTTACCATAACAACGGTCGCGAAATTGAATTTCGCGGCCTGTATTGCGGCTGAGAAATGCTTATTTCGCGTCCGGTTGCACAAAAAAGTATTTTAAATGAAAGTTTATGCAATATTTTCCTTATTAATAATTTTTTTTTTTTAATAATTATCTCCCGCTACCCTTGGTAAGGGAGGCATAGGGATCGTGCTAATAATCGCATATCGAGATTTTGATAAATGACCACGTTTTAAGGTTCTTAGAATTCAATTTTAGCATTTTCACGATGATGTCTGGGTGTATGTATGTATGTGTGTATGTGTATGTAAGTATGTGTGTGTGAGTCCTCCACTCTAACTCAAATACCATCATTTAGAAAATTTTGAAACCTTGTATTTATATATATATATATATATATAAAAAAATGTTAAAAAATGATATTTAACTGCGCTTTTTAAAGAAAAACTGTTAAGACCTGTAAATAAGGGTACTTCCTGTTGAACAATTATAACCAAAATCTAATCAGCTCTTCACATGAATATCGTCACACATACATTCATACACACATACAGACATCATCGTAAAAATAGTGAAATCGTATTCTAGGGACCCTAAATCGTACTTATTCGCTAAGAACTCACTACCGAAATTTTTGACCAAAGACAATACCTTCCCTACCTCAAGGTGACGGAAGGTAAAAAAGTACATAAATTGTTTCAAACCTGCATTATTTAAATCAGCGTTTCTTAACCTATGGGTCGCGATGAGGTTTGATTGGGTCGCGTAAACTATTCAAAAATTTATAATTTTGATTACAAAATGGCATATTTTTCTAAAATGTATATAAAATTTCACTAAAATGTTACTAATGTAAGCAATGCAATGTAGAATTGTTACTGCAACCCACGGTGTAGTATCTATAGGTGAGAGCACGAGATGTGTTGACATGGCTAAGTAACTGGGAAACAAAATGGCGTTAACGCGACCCGTTACCATTTGACAAAAAATGTTTTGCTACAAGATGCACAATAGGGTATGGATCAAATAAAGACAAATATAGTCTTTTTAAGGTGCCATAATGTGCAATTTAGTGGCAGCCAGCTACATTATAATCACAGAAACAGGTACTAAAATAAATTTCTGATTGAAAGGTGTCAAGTGCATTTGACATATGTTGTTTTATAATTTTACTGGAAGTATAGAAACGTTTTTGTATGGAATTTGTACAAAATACATACATACATAGAACTGATAAAAGATAAAAGGTAATGATTGAAAATATAAAATATGCGTTATATAAGAATAATTTAATATTTTAAATATTTTGTGTAAAAACCGGGTCGCAACAAAACCTGACATCTAGCGGCACACTGTATGAACTAGCCCAGTTAGTTAGCCATTCTTCGTAATGCATTGGAATACGTCGTGCACTCACCTATAGATACTACACCGTGCTGCAACCCTACCTAGACTGAGTTCATTTTGGTTAAAAAAAAGACAAACCAATCTTGGAATTACTAAAACTAAATTTTAGGAACAGCCGTGATTCAAATATAGGAATGTAATATTTATGTTTCGAACATTTGACTATCAGACAGGATTAGATTTGTATCAAATTCATATAATTTCCAAATTGTAACAAATTTCGTTTTATTTGAAATTGTTGATCTTGTTATGGTGTTAAATTTTTATTATTTTTTTTTTATAAATAAGACTATTTTATAATAAGACATGTGTTTTTTTTTAAATTTTCTATATAGCGGGTCGCGAAACCAATATAATAGATAAAGTTGGGTCGCGCCTTGAAAAGGTTAAGAAATGCTGATTTAAATAATACATTTCTGCGTATGTAATACGCAGTTATCTTTTGAACCCGTACTGTTAGGTCCTTATCGATAGCCCCTCGTAAATTTCGAATAATTAACAGCCCATACATCCTCGCTATTTAAATCCATGTTGTCTATATCAAGATTTAGAGTCCATTGGATTATTTATCCTCATTTTCACTCCTTTAAAACCCAATCCCCTCAAACGAAATCCCAATTAATCCCAAAAAGATCATCTGATCCGAACATCCTGCAATAAAACATTAGTGTGTAAGTAGAGTCACACACACATGAGATGGTATTGACATAGGCCGGGTCAGCAGCAGCAGCAGGACTCTGTGCCCTGCAGCAGGGCGCGACAATACCGGCCCATAATTCAACGGCCTGTAATACCGGCCGACACGGTCCACGGCTCTGCCTCCTGCTATCTCAAAGCCAAATTACCCAAACACATGAGAGGTTAGGTTTTAATGGGGAAACACTCAACTTGCTAGGATGGCATACAAATAAAAATTGTCTCGTATTCACAAATTAACAATGCTGTATTTATTTCTAGTATATTTCGTTAATGATGTCTCAGAGCGTAATGTAACGTTTTTATTTATTTGGATGAAGTGTAAATATTAGACAATAATTTTTAATCAAAATTAAGTGTTTATTAAACTATAATGAAAGTTACTATTACTAATATTAAACAGTTATTCAAATCTAATTAAGAATAAAACTATAATTAACTAGATAACACTAACACTATTTATATAACCAATTAAAACTACTATTTATTTCCACGATATTACAAATTATTTATTCCTGCCGGTCTGTTGCAGACTCTTGTAGACTGTTTACGCGATATTTATATCACTATATACTTATATCACGTTCAACTGTCCGCCTACCGACCTCCACAGCGCCTGTATACTTAACTGCTCGGACAGAAGTAACCTCTTTAATAACACTATCTGTCTATTTATGTAACTCTCTGTCTAACTTCCACAGCCTCAGTATCACCGACTGTCCGTATGCCACAATTCTTCAACACCACAGCCGAGTATTCACTTCCATTTGCCGTTACTGTCCCCGTATACTTAGCTTCCCAATACTCTTCAACATTACCGAGTATTTTCTTTAACATCTATCCCGGTATACCAGTAACTTCCCGACTCGCCGTTACTGTCCTTGTACACTATAGCTTCCCAATACTCGTCAACACTACCGAGTATTCACATCCCCAGCTATCCCAATATACCAGTAACTTCCCGAGTACCTACTCGACACCAACTGCATACGCTCACTACGATACTGCTCACTAACACTACTCTCTAACACTCCATGTTACTAACTTACTCCCGAGCACAGCTGCGTCTCTTTTATACAGCTGTTATTACCTTCTAGAAAAGCTCTAGAATGTTCGGCCGCATAATAACAATGATCACATAAGGTTCAGGCGACCGGAAGTAATTAAACACGTCGCGACGTGTTTGCCTACATCGCCCGACTGCTAGCGCGATTACGTCACCGCTATATATAGCCACTCGCTTACAGCGGCTGCGACGGCGGGCGTTCCACGTTAAAGTAAAATTTGATGTGGCTAACACAACACCTCCCGCTATTTAATTTTTATTAATTTAAATATACATACTTACATATTTAGTTATACTAGAAACTGTATTAAAATCCATTCCATATAACTATGGTTCTATTTACATACTATTTTCCTTTTAAAACGTTACTATTATTAATTTGAAATGATTAGTTCTTTGACAGTGACATTTATCTGTCAGTTACATATATTTGAGATATGAGCTGTCTAATCAAGTAGTTGTTTTTGTTTAAAGCGCAGTTATGTAATTTAAATTATAGATAATTTTATAAATTAAAAAACAAAAAAAAATATCATCCCGGCATATTACCCATTGCTGGGTGTGCCAATCTCCTTTGTACGCAGATATCGGTAATGATGATGACATATTTCTACCGTGCGAGAGTTTACCAGGCATCACCTCACGAGCACTCATTGCTGGCGTGGAGAGTGCACCACACGGGTCAATTTTGTGCCATTTAAAATTCAAAATATTTGGCGTCGGTCGGGATCGAACCCGGTTCCCCAGATTCGCGACCAGGCCATCGGCCAAGAGACCCCCCATAAAATATATAGAAAAAGTATTAATGCAAACCAATAGAAACTTTAATAATTTTTATTTTTTATAATAACAAAAAACTCTAGAAAAAATAACATTTAAATGTAGGTTTCGGAGAAAAACTATTTTGAGTTTCAAGTAAAATGCCATTTCCGCCTGGTTATCTGATTTACACCAAAAACTAATGGCTTCTTTCCATATTAGAATAAGGTATAAATACAAGGTTACAAAATTTTCTGAATGATAGTACAGTGGACCCCCGGTACTCCGACAAACGTTTTGCAGGGCAGTGTCGGACTATCGAATTTGTCGGATTATAGAGTACTGCCTAAGACCCCCTATAGTCCGGAATTTTTTACAAACGAGTACCTTGTAATCCGACAAATTACAGATCCAGTGATAAGATTCTATATGTTATACTCTGAAGTACAAATCATACTTCATTATGTATGTGAAATTTAGTAAATTAAACAAGACAATAGAGAGCTTACGTTTTATTATGAAATTAACGTCATTAAGGCTATAGAACTTACAAACAATAATAACTTTACATTAGGAAATATGTAATTGTGTACAAACAAATGCACATACTAAAATAATCAAAAACTATTAATAAAAATAACCTGCTCAATCATGCATTATCTACATTAGCAAAGACTGTCAAAAAATATTTAATAATAATAGTCATGTCGGATTACAGGGGGTGCCGGATTAGACAGGGGCCGGATTACCGGGGGTCCACTGTATTTGAGTTAGAGCGTAAACAGGAACCACATCCACACATACACACATTCACACAGACATCGTCGTGAAAATGTTAAAATTGGATTCTATGGACCTTAAAACGTGGTCATTTACCAAAATCTCGATATGAGATATTTAGCACAATCCCTATACCTCCCTTACCAAGGGCAGCGGGAGGTAAAATACCCTTTTAACTTAATTTTAAGCTTTTTGAAACGCCAGGCTTGATTTTTGAAACTTTTTCAAGCCAAGCCCGTGAGTCTTTAGTAAGATAGTTACGTTTTTCTAATACTCGTATCTAATAAAATAAAATTTAACTTTATAACATTATCATCAATTTAAATTCTTGTAATACCTCCCTCCAATTTAATTATTCACCCTCGCAATATTCCCGACATTTAGCATAAAACCCCCATTCCTCCCTTCTACAAAAAGCATCAAATCTTTAACTTTGAGACAACAATAAATGTTCGGTCGTAAAACTAGCGTAAACAGAACTCATAAAATCGCAAACGTGATTGGCGAAGAGTTGCCAGCACGTGTTATGTATTCCGCTTCAGACAACAGACAACGCTTCTGGTGCAGGATGAAAGAACTACAGAGTATAGTACGAGCTGAATACAGAGGGTGACATACTGACTTACAAAAATAGAAGAAAACAGAGGAAATGGATTTGATGTTAGATTGTGTATTTAATTTAAACGTAGTTGATAGTTCTTTGTTTTTTATGATAGTGCAACATTGTAGTGCATACATACGTACGAAGGGGTATTGTTAAGTTTTAGCCTCAACATGTATGTAGATCGTCAAAATTATTCTGTTACTGCAATGCAATTGTTTATGCGTTGAAAAAATATACTCCTGAAAATGTCAGCCATTTTTGACGCTTATAGTTATTGTATGAGACCTATTTGTGTTAGTCAAATTCAGTGTTTTAATAAAAATGAAATAATAAAAAGATTTAACAACTTTATTAAAAAATAAAGGTGAATAATGCATTATACTGTAAGCTGCTACATTCACAGCTACTTTTATAATGCTTAACGTTAATACATTGAACTATTTATAATATATAGTGTGGGATTAAAGCATGGAATGTTTAAAAAAATCTTATGTGGCCAGCACATTACCTTCCGTCAGTTCTATGTATTTTGTATAAATGTCATACAGAAATTTCCTTGCAAAAGATTCTATTTCTTGTACATTACCTTAAGGCAGTTGTATGTATTTTATACAAATTCCATACAGAAAGTTTCTAGCAAAAAATCCTATATTTCCAGTAAAATTTTAACGCAAACATAGTGTCAACTGCACTTGACACTGACACCTTTCAATCAGTTTTTTTTTAATAAGCAGCTGTTATAGCGTATCTAGCTAATATATGATATTTAATTTCTTTATAATTTTTTAACTCTATATCCATTTAATATGAAGTATAAAATGCATTCAAATCGTACCTATAGAGAATAAAATATTCTTCAATATTTATAATAACATTAAATGTGAAATAATGATATTTAACATCGTTTTTTCGAGAAAAACTGTTAAAATCTTCAAATAAGAGTACTTCCGGTTGACCAATTATAACCAAAATCTAATCAGCTCTTCATATGGATGTAACGAAGAGGAATACGAAAGAATTATAATTTTTAGAATTGTAGTATTAGAGTTATCGGATTAGAAAATTTTGTCACACACACAAGCGCGCGCGCACACCCACACACATACACATACAGACATCATAGTGAAAATAGTAAAAAACATATTCTAGGGACAATAAAACGTGCTTATTCATCAAAAACTCACCACTGAATTTTTTGACCAAAGACAATACCTTCCTTACCCAAGGAAGGTAAAAACAGCCAACTCAACCAGTTTTTTTTAAAACGCTGTAACTGATATAAACACAGATGTCAACTATCAATTAAATTTTGTTATAGAAAATGTTATGTTTTTCTTAACCTTACGATTGGCCTTAAGATTGGCCGGTACAGACGTTGTAATAAGACGAGGGTAAGCGCACTAACAGATAAATAACTTTTTATAAACTTTTCTAAATTTTAGTTTTAATAATCATATTTTAACTCTGTTTATTCTTATCGTATTATGATAGTCACGACATTTATTTGTTGGCCATTAGGTTT
Organism: Harpalus rubripes; assembly: GCA_963082715.1. Classification (NCBI taxonomy): domain Eukaryota; kingdom Metazoa; phylum Arthropoda; class Insecta; order Coleoptera; family Carabidae; genus Harpalus; species Harpalus rubripes. The sequence continues at coordinate 32,777,508 of OY720461.1, read as the reverse complement.
AGAAATTATTATGTATACCTGCGTGACTTTGAATGCTCTAGCCTATGCACCCCGTACCCCTAAGATAATCCTGTCCTGAATATAGCGGTTTGTTTTTAAGATAGTCAGTCGAGTTGAGATACTCATGGAGTAAATATGTAAGAGTCGAAGATTAGTTCATCGAGTCGTGCAGATGTTTCTTGTTTTTGGACATGTAGTGTCTTTTAGGTTTGGGGCGCGTGCTGCCCGCCTGCTGGGTTACAGAATGTAACATGTTAGGTTTAGTTTAATCATGTAAATAAAGTTAGTAAATTCACAAGTATTTGTCAATGTCCGTAGTGTTCATCAGTGTAAAGTGTAAGTGTATGTGTGTTCTTCCTTCACACGAAGTCTTCCTTCTCATCAAGTCGTGGACGCCACCCATCCGAGGCGTCCACCAGTCAGTTAGAGTCAGGAGTAAGCATCAACCAGATCCACCCCCCTCGTGTTACAACGTATCGTTGCCGAGGGGACGCCCGAATGTATTCTCACACTCACCGGGAGACTCTTTCCATGTCCCATTATAAATATTAAAGAATATTTTATTCTCTTATCTATACGATTTGACTGCATTTTATACTTAATATTAAATGTATATAGAGTTAAAAAAAATATAAAGAAATTAAATTTCATAAAGTAGCCAGCTATGGAAACAGCTACTATATTGGCGACTAAAATGTCCTATAGAGGCGCTGCGTTCATTTAAAATGGCCGACTTAGTTGGTAATTTTCTGAGGTATGATTGGCTGCTATTACCAATTCGGAGGGTTCGCAAGTTTGCCGCTAGGTGGCTACGTGTTAATTTCTGTTGCGACTTAAGAAAATTCTGATAGAAAAATGTCAGTGTCAAGTGCAATTGACAAGTGTGTTTGTCTTGTAATTTCCTGGAAATATAGGATCTTTTGCTAGAAATTGATTGTATGGAATTTATAAAAAATACATACAACTGCCGGAAGGTAATGTACAACAAATAGAATCTTTTGCAAGGAACTTTCTTTATGAAATTTGTACAAAATACATAGAACTGACAGAATGTTATGAGCTGATCGCATCAGATTTTTCGTTTCTGTAAACTAAATAAAAATTGCGATTGATTTTAATCTCAATTTTGTGTAGATTTTATTGTTTAGAACTACAGCAAAAATAATAATAATAATATTGTATTTCCTATAGGTAACAGAGTTTATGTAGACCCCCCAGTATATTAACAGAGGCTTTGAAAGCTATCGCTTCGAGAGCACCACCAAAATAAATATGAAAAACCATGTAAGCTCCATTTATGTCCTAATTTTTATGTAAAATACTTTACTACCACAAACTCCTATACCATTTTAATGTGGGCTATAACAATAACAACATATCCTACCTAAATTACCTCTAGCTTTTGAAGAAACCATAGCACACTTTTCCAATTCTTTCCCAGGTTGTCACGTCCCAGTTGTACGTGCAAAACGAGTTTTATTGCCGCCAGAAATTCATACAAACAGTTTTATTTTGGCGCTGTTCGAAGTCTTTCGACAGCAAATTGTTGTGCAGTATTACAGAGATAAATTCTCCGGTGGAATTTTGTGTCGCTGGCGTAGGGGTTGGGTTACGAATTGGGTGGGGATGTACTCGTAATTGTTGCGTTATCTAGGTGTCGCTAGGGAATACAATGCTGAATGCTTTAATTATGGTTAGTTAGTCCATTGAACGTAATGGCATTGATGGAACAATTTGATATTGAGATAGCAGGTGATTGCTTTGAGAGTTTTACAGAGGGATAGCTAAAAGCAATGAAAGTTCAAACTAAAAAATCGAACTTTTTATTGTATTAACAACTTACAATATTTCACTTCTTAACAAACTTTAAGCTACATTCACAGCTACTTTTTTAATGCGTTATGATAATGCATAAGACAACTTTAATGTGAAAAGGCCTATGGTACACTTGTCGATGAGCATCAAGGAGCATCGATATGCTCATCGATGAAACAACAGTACGCACCCGTCATCGATGAAAAATACGGCGCCGCTATTTTCATCGAAGAGCATCGATGAAACGAACGTATCTCATTTCAGACGTATCTTTTGAGTCTCATTTCAAGTTAACGTCAAAATAAATAATAAAGTGTCAAGTGTCAAATAAAAAACTGTGTTTTGAAAACCAAAACCGCTAGCCGCTTCCTTTTTATCAAAAAGATCAACTCCGAGTAGAACACATCTACCCTAAATCGTTCTTTTTAAAAGGGGATAAATGATCTTGTACTACCCATTTTCTTCGTCCCCTCCCGCGCGAAGCACCACCTTTGAAACAGGATCATATAGATTCTGAACTGATCCCGATGGCAATGTCCCGTCAATATGACTGACTGCTATGTATTTTGTCTTTTTTGTAAGTATTTGATATTAAAATGGCATGAATAGAAGAAATTTATTAGTTTGAAACGTTATATAATGCTTAATTACCATAAGAAATACAACCATATTTAAATATTCAGAGGTAAAAGAATTTAATATGTCAAAATCAAATCACATCGACAACAGACTATAACCACAAGCAAATTCATCATATTATTATATTATAAATATAATGCTATATATGTTTTTATCTTCTAATTCTTATTTTAAAAAATATACTGTTCTTTTTAGGAGTAGTTTAATTCAGTTCAGTACGAGATAAGATCACTTCATTTTCCCCCTAAAAAGAAAGCGCCTTCACAGCAACAATAAACGGGAAATATTCGTATAGTAACATTTCACTGGTAATATTACCAACATAACTTTTTTACGTCATAGAAAAAATCGCTGTATTTGTCATCGATGAAATTGAAAACCATCGATGACGGGTGCGTACTGTTGTTTCATCGATGGGCTCATCGATGCTCCTTGATGCTCATCGACAAGTGTGCCATAGGCTTAAGGTTAAGAAAAACAATAATTTCTGCCACAAAATTTAATTGATAGTTGACATCTGTATTTATTCAAATTACCTGTCAAAATTGAAGTTTATCATGGCTCGAAAGGATTGTTGAAGGGTATTTCCTTGTTTAATTTTATTTGAGCACATGGTATTACAAATGTAGCACTAGATACTGATGCTGCTATATGTTTTCTTCAAAATTGAAGATTTTGAGATTTCTCGCAAATTAATTTTGACAGCTGTCACAAATTTACTTAATGCATAATGCGTAATGCATAAAAGTTTGGTATTTGCAAACTTTTGCTGCTATGCATTGTGTTTATGCATTATGCGTTAATATTAAAACTAACTGTGAATGGTCCTGGGCGTTGCCATATATCAAACTTCGTTACGCATTATCTATTAGCACTATCCATTGTTGTGCATTAAAAACGTAGCCGTGAATGAGGCTTTAGAATTCCGTCTTTGATATTATATACAGGGTGTAAATGAAATGATGTCTGTATTTATGGATCCATGGATGGATGTACGTATGTATGTGTGTGTGTGTGACGATTCTTTCGGATCGCATATTTCCAATACCACCTTTCCAAAAATTATAGTTTTTGCGTATTCCTTTTTTTATATCTATATAAAGAGTTGATTTGTTATAATTGCTTGAACGGAAGTAACCCAATTTGAAAATTTTTAACAGTTTTTATTGAAAAAACTATGTTAAATATCATTTTTTCACATTTAATGTTATTATAAATATTAAAGAATTTTTGATTACATTTTATACTTCATATTCAATGGATATAGAGTTAAAAAAATTAAAGAAATTGAATTCCAAAAAGCAGCCAGCTGTGCTATTATCATGGAAACATCTACTATATTTATAGTGTGTTCCGTAACGCAACCGGTTCGATCAGGTTTACGGTTTCGTGTTCCGTAAGTCCTGAAATTATTTACCGGTTTCTATTCGGAACATGGTTCCTGAAAAAGGTTGATAAAAAGTTGGATCACGGCAACCACAAAATAATCCTAGTTTCTCTGGTATTTTTATCCCCACTACCGCTACTTTCAAACATCATCATAACAAAATCAAACGGTATACGTCCATGTCAAATTTCTAAACCGCATTAGTGGTATTACTAATAATTATTATAGATGTAAGTATTTACTCATTTATAATTTGGCAATTCTCAACAGGGTTTGCAACCCAATTACAGAGAAGCACTTAGTTACAAAGAAATTTACACATATTAACAAGCAGTAGAAGGTAAATATACACATATATAAATTAGACAATAATATAGGAAAAAGTAAATAATTAGTACATGATTTACAGATACCCAAATTATAAAAGAATTAATTAGATATTGATTAGAATTCGACTTATACAGTTTTTGAAACTAGGTAAAGATACGTTGAATATGTCAGGAAAATGGTTGGAATTGGACAACTTATTACCTATATAATAATGGTACGATTCATAATAGAATTGATTGCTGAATTTGTGTTTAAGAAATGTAATGCGAAAACGAAAAGTTCATTTGATCTCGTAGCATGAACTTGCACGCGAAATGAAAGCTGAGCTAATAACTCAGGACAATCAATTTTATTATTAATTAATTTAAATAAAAAGACAATATCTAACAAACTACGCCTGTTTTGCAAAGACAAAAGATTCAGGTTGTAATTTGGAAATTTATTCATAAAATATCTTCAAAATTTCCTTTGAATACCCTCAATGCGATTTATATAAGTTGAATATAAGTATGAAAACATGTTGGTTATATTGTTGGTTGTGTTATTATTATTATTATTGGCATTAAATGTAATAAAATGTTCAATTTCGTTGTCATATTGCTGGCAACATTAGATTTTTTAATTCTTGTATTGCAATTTCTAAAACCTATATCTTAGGACTACTACCTTTTTTGTCTTCTTTAAATATACCATTTGAAAGCCCCACCTTCAGTCTATTAATAGGAGACATCATCTCATATTGCTAGAAAATTGACATTGATGTATCAATAATTTTCTATGATTCCCACTTCCTATTTTCTTTCTACACATAAAATAACCCCACCTTTTCGATCCATTATCCCAGTTTCCACCTGTTTGGCGCCACTGGTTCGACGCAGAAGCATTCACTAGTGAATGATAAGACAAGTTCCGTCTCTGACGCTTCATACAGGAATGAATGCCTTGGAATGGAATCGAAATGTAAATATCGAAATTTTAAATGTGAAATCGAGAACGTAAAATCGCGTTAAAGTGACGCCGAGACGAAGGCGATGCGAACACTCTCTGCGGGTGCTTTTTGCACTACCACAGCGAGGTTTATGGCTTTTTTGTATTTGGGAAGATGTAACTGAGAAAGGGGGAAATATTTTCACAATGTAAAAAAAATGTAGGGTGTAAGTGAAATAAGTACATCAAATTTAACCAGTAATGTAACTCGTCGAGGGCAACAATATTTCTTAATAACATTTTTTTCTAAATTTTTAAGTTTTTGAGTCAAAATTCTTTAAAGATTTATTAGATATTTAGTTACCCGCCTACAATCGTATGGCTAGCATGGCTGCTGCCGTCTGCTGCTCTTAGAGTTGTTAGGACTTCTAGCATGGTTGACATGTTGAGTAATCTTGACTACTCTATTTAACTTTCCCTTGCTGTACTACTGATGATGAGAACTTAGTTCTCGAAATACGTATTTAGTTTTTATTAAATTTAATTTTAAGGTTAAGGAGTAATTATATTAGTTTTAGTTATATTTAACCTTAGACTCATCTATTATTAATTTTTAATATGACTTCCCGGTCAACGGAGTTAAATAACTACTTTAAACTTAAAATCAGAGTTGTTAGGACCTCTGGCATGGTTGACATGTTGAGAAATCTTGACTACTCTGTTTAACTTTCCCTTGTTGTAATATTGATGATGAGAACTTAATTCTCGAAATACGTGTTTAGTTTTTATTAAATTTAATTTTAAGGTTAAGGGGTAATTATATTAGATTTAGATACCTACATCAAAATGATCTTCACAATACAATGTTCTGGTTTTGGTAATTTTATTGTCATCACATATGGACCGTACACTGCTTCGAACCACATTTTTCTAATTGTATGTATACTTGGAACGTGAAAAAATATTTTCGTAGGCGTATCTTCAGAATTATTAAAACAGCCAGGTACAAAACAATTACGTATTGCAGACATTATAAAACGCTGGCGAAAAGAGTACAAATCTCTTTCGTCACAATAAATAAACTAATCTCTCTGCCACAGTTGAATTGCTAAACATATGTCTCCCAAACGTCAAAACTAATCATGCTCTTTCCCTTTTCCGTGTCTTTCTAATGTCTGTGATTGTGACGTCACAGCTTTCAAAGATATTCTATAGAGAGCAAAAATAACAATTTTCGGAAATTATTAAAATATATCAAGAAATTTATTTGATTAAATTTTAAATATTTTCTTTCATTATTTAGATGTGAACTAATGAATTGTATTATTAAAAACACTAAATTCGTTTATGGTAAATGCTTGCAGTAATTTATAAACGATCCACGATAAAGAAATTTAAATTTTGAAAAAAAATTATAAAATTGTGTATTAAAACAGGCTTGTAAACATATGTGAATAGAGGCTTAGCATAGTTATTATGAGAATCATAATATTTTAAAGTAGAAGTGATACCAGGACATGTAAAGCACAAATAGGCAGTCAGAAGTTTTGAAACTTGTTTGAAGGAATTAGAACACCACATTCTAATTCTATCGGAAATGAAAAAATCTGATGTGGCCAGCACATTACCTTCCGTCAGTTCTATATATTTTGTACAAATTTCATACGGAAAGTTCCTTGCTAAATTAAATATTCTATTTCTTGTACATTAGCTTCGGGCAGTTGCATGTATTTTATGCAAATTTCATAAAGAAAATTATTATTTTGTGACGTTTTCTATATACAGTGTAATGTATCTGCAGAAAAAAAAAGATTTATTATTATTATTTCTTGTACATTACCTTAAAGCAGTTGTATGTATTTTATACAAATTCCATAGAGAAAGCAAAAGATCCTATATTTCCAGTAAAATTATAAAACAGACACACTATGTCAATTTCACTTGACACTGACATCATCAAAATAGTAAATTCGTATTCTAGGGACTCTAAAACGTGCTTATTGAGTAAAAACTCATCATCGAATTTTTTGACCAAAGACAATACCTTCCTTACCTAAAGGTGACGGAAGGTAAAAACGAGCCAAAAAGGCAGAAGAACATTAAACAGAGGAAAATCACCGAATTTTTCACAGTTTCTTAGATTTACTATTGATTTTAATATAGGTTTATGTAATATGCCTATATGTACTTTATTTTGTTATTCATATGTAGTAAGTACAGTTGTTTATTAATTTTATATTTGAAAATAAAGCACCTAAGAAATATGTTTTTGTAATCACAATCCAAGAGGCACGTATTTATTTACATTATAATTTGACCTACTTGTGGAAGAAATTTTATTTTGTAGGGTTTCCGGTGAATTAAAATCGTAGTAGAGCAAGTTGAAATATTTTAATATTTCATTGTGAAGTGCAAACACCGTTTGCAAGAAGGCAAATACAAAAAATAAAAATTCTTACAATCCCTTTTGAATACCACACCGGTTAAAGACAAACAGAACAAAAAATGAAATCTTCGTTACAAAGTATTCAAATCGCCATTACACTTTTTTCAGCGGTGAAAAAACCCTCCAATATGAAGTCGGATAAAATGGCGGTGTATTTATTTGGAATAATGAATATGCTTTATTTGAGCGACTGCTCCACTTCGTAAATAATAAATTCCTACACAAACACGGCCAAGAATACTGAACGGAGTGTGCCATGACGCCAAGATCGAATGAATAAATTATGCCCTGAGAAACCAACACAGAAAAGAGAAAATGTGGTTGCTATGGCGACGCCGACGCAACTTAAATGTTCGATTCTGCGATGCGCGATTTTTTATGTTCAGGCTGAATTAATTACTTGGAAAACTGACTGTTTTTGAAAGGCTACAAAATATGTGTTGATTTATCTTTGAGGTTTTCGAGACAAATTGTATAGCCGGCAGTGACAAAAGTACCTACTGCCACTGCCTCTTCTATTTCTGTTTATTGTTTAAATTTTTCAACAACCACTTCCACACGTATTAAATATGTAATATTGGAAGAAAAAGAACGTGTATGAATGCGATTATGAAAGTAGCCGAGGCGAAAGAAGTGTGCTTAGACAGGAATGTGTGGCGAAGGATGATTGTTTCGTAACTATTATTGTGGTTCGGTTGCGGTATTTCGCTACCGAAAATCGGTCACTTTAATATGTTAAGAGTGAGGAATATATGTTGTACCTAATATGTCAGGTTAGTAATAATGTTGTTGAAAGAGAGAGTGGTTATTTTTTGGTTGATGTTATTTTTATTCTTTCGGGTTTGTGCTAACCCACTAAGGGGCACTTTTACAATCATTAGATAAACTTCGTATGACGCTATACCAGGTATAAAATTAGAAATTGTATTTTACAAACCTCGGATAAACCTTAGATAGAATAAACACCAGTATTTCTTATCCCATAGAAATCGGTCGTATAAACATCGGATAACTTTATCCATGGTTCTTATGGATACCACGTAAACACAAACGTTGTTTTGCTATTCATACGTTTGACAGATGTCAATCCAGTATTTGAACATCGCTCTCCGAATCAAAAATAACATTTTTCTACAGTCTATATACAAAGTAGCCATTTGCGCTCTCTTTTGTCAACGCAAAATGTCACTTTGCCGCTCTAGAGCGACAAAGTAGAAAAAACGCTCGCTCCTCAAATTTCTAACTATACAATGTTGAGAAATGTTACTTGGCTACATTTTTAATGGAAACGTTTAATCAGGAATTAATGACACTGTAGTTACACATTACCCACTTACATAACCAAACAAAATGCCGCACTGCTGTGAAAATAAAATAGGGCATTCATTTACAAAAACGAAAGTATAAAATGCTTAGATTAGATTGAAGTAATAACTCAAGAAGAATGGAAAATACCGATAAGTAAAAATAAATAAAAAATATTTTTTTGTTATGGTGGAGGACCCCATTGTGGCCACTGTAGAAAAAAATCTTGTGTGTGTTTCGAGCGCAATTGGACATTGTCGATTTCGAGAGAATGCCTCGCTCCGGCGTCGCTCGGCAACAACCTCTCAATCGACAATGTCCCATTTTGCGCTCTTAATACACAAATAGCTATTATATCATCTAACATCGTGAAAAATGCAAATTAGAAAGCAGAAATAATAATAATATTGAAGAAAAATAGTCTAACAAGATAATTTTATTGTGCCAATACCAACCTAAAGTGATTTAACGTAATTCCTGACAGATAAAAATGCATTGTAAAAGACAGTCTTGTTTATCGTAGGTATAATTGCTAGGATAAAGTTATACCTTCGATAGCTATACCATAGTTTATCCATCAATTGTAAAAGTGGGCCTAAGTGGGAAATGCGTGATTTTATGTATGTATGTATGTATGAATGTATGTTTAATTGTATCAAAATTTTGAATGAAAAATACGAACTAAGCCGATATTCAGATGTTAAAACTGTAGAGGAACTTAAATAAATAAAATAAATATATCATCGCGGCATATTACTCATTGTTGGGTGTGACAATTTGCTTTTAGAGGAATTTCATCTAAGTTTAAATTGTTAGTAACTCAAGAACCGCTTATCGTTTTGTAACGTTTTTATTTATTTAGGTGAAGTGTAAAAATCAAAGAATTATTATTAATTAAAATAGATGTTTATTAAACATAACGAACGAAATCCCACTCGGTCGAAACCCAACGGTCGAAGTCCCACGCGGCCGAAATCCCGCGCATAAGATTTATAATAGACACAGTAACTGAGTTTACATGCAGTTTTGAAACTGTTTTTAAAACGTTTTTAGTTTTGAAAACGCCATGTATACAGTGTCAAAATTATCTCAAACCAAAACTAAAATTCATGGGTTGGACTTGAAAACTAGTTTCAAAACTACTCATGTAAACACTTAAAATTCAGTTTCGATGCTGCGCATGCGTACAGAGCATAACGTTTCTGTCGCTTTGTGTTGCTAACTTTCAAATATACTGATAGTTGTGCAGTTTTAGTGCGTAGTGGTACGAAGTATAAAAAATAATTGGAATAATAGCAAAACGAAGTATTTGGTGTGAAGAGGATCTGTCACTTACATCAGCTAAATGCGCATGCGTCGAAACTGATTTCAAATCAATTTTTAAATTTGTTTTGAAAACTGCATGTAAACAGTTTTGCATAATTTTGACTGAAAACTGAAACCATTTTCAAAACTGCATGTAAACGTAGTGAGTAATACATAATTTTACAACTGAAATAAAGAATGAACTGCTTATTCACATGATATGACAGCTAATCTAAAATGGCGGACCAGAAATATCAATAATTTTACTTAGAATATATAGGAAAATTTTCCTGCTTTATTCATTAAATAATTTGTTGTATAATAATATAATGTTTAATTTTTTTTAATATATTATCTTTGACGCGAAACTACCACGAAGCATAGATTGTTAGAATGCAAAACGATCGATAAAGAGAGCGGTACGGGAGCGAGGGATTTGTATCGTGCAACATTTCGACCGGGTGGGATTCGACGGCGTGGAAATATTTGAATTTCTGTAGAACGGATAAAGTGGTGGGGCTACATTTCGACCGCGTGGAATTCGATCGTGCGGGATTCTTCGGTTGTTCTTACTATGCGCAGATCCCCATTGCGCATATCTTCTATCTCTTTAAATTGAAAAGGTCTATTTTCGGGAGGTTCTCATGGACTAATTTCCTGAAACTTTTGATATGTTCAGCGCATGTTTCTGAACAGAATTCCATAAAAAACCTTTTGTTGCAATTTCTTTGAGGTAAAATCGTAGGTTTCCTATAGAGAGATTCTATTAAATTATTACAGTAATGTACAGAATATATTACATTTTATATATGATTTCCCATTTGCTTTGTTTCATATTTAAAAACTCTAACATCCCTTCTAAATTACAACACTCGCATATAACTATTTCTTCCACGCAGTGCTTGCTATGTTTTGTAGGTAAATTCGAATATAATTTAGCACAATAGCTAGATAGAATACTAAACAGGCCGACTTGTACAATACAAAGCGAGGCATAATGTAAGCCGTTGGAGTTGGAGATAATGTTCTTCTCAACCAATGCTACCGTGGAAACGTAAATAAAATACGGCACATTATAGACGCATTGTTTTCTTTGCTATTATCTAATAAACTATTATGTGAGCTGGAGAACTGAACACAGAACATGTTACTGTTTTTTTTTTATAAATGATATCGCAGAGTTGGAAGAGTGGATGTGTAAAGGCAGATGGTTAAAAATACACATACATGGAGCTAGTAATGTTTCCTTGTGAGCTGGTATTATTATACAGAGGAATTGTATACTGTATATATGTTACTATTTATTATTTCTGTCAATAATCTAATATTGTTTATTTATCTGGACAGTTAATAATTTTATGTCTCACTAAAGTATTATGAACTGTTTATTGCTAGGATACGGTGTATATAAACATATCTATAACAACCGGGGCATTATATGAGGGCATAATAATTCATTATGCCCTCATTAAAATCCGATCATCGTTTATGGACTTTAAATTAGAAATAATATGAGCGGTATACAATAAAATTATTTTCTTTTTGATTGTAATTCATTAGAATAATAATAAGAATTGATTACAACAATTAATATAATAAAAAAACAGCTTTGAATACACAACACAGACATCATTTTTAATTTAATTATAATACTTAAAATTGATTATGAGAAGGGCCTTAAAAATTAATTTACTTTCACCACACATGTAAATAATAAGTACGTCGAATTGCAGACTGCATTGTTTCGCATTGATTTTTGACGGATGACGTAACACTAATTTTTTTGGGGACGATATTTATCCACGTTTAATTTTATTTTTAATATTACTTACAGTCACATGTGACACATCCAGAACAGTACAAACTCTCTAAAATGTAATAATATTCAGAAATATTTACATCTTCTACAGACGAGAATGAAATAATTAGGGGAATATTTATGCGTTTGTCTTCCTCAAAGTATGCAGAAGCATACAAAATAATTTCCTTACACCGTTTCGATAAAATATCAAATTCACCCATTCCATCATCTCCAACAATATATAACGTTGATGTTTTAAAAATAAATAAATGTTGATAATAAACAAAACAATTAAACAACATCCTTAACAACGTCAAAGCTTAAGCATTATTGTAATCAAAATTATTATAAATGAAAACATTTCACATATTCTAGTGAGAGAGCGTTACTAGATGATAATGCCCATCGGACATCTATCCTTCGTGCCTAGATCCTCGTCGCCCTCCAGGCATTATCATCATCGTAACGCCCTTGGTACATAAAATACTATTTTAGTCCTTTCATAATTGTTATATAACAAATAACGCCCAAGGGCATTATGAGTTGTAGCTATGGTAATGTTGTCAAGAAATTGAAATTGATGAAACCAAAAAAAAAACAGGCAGAAGCATTCATAGCCTACCTACTTCGTAAATTTTATTAAAACTTTCTGATCCGTAATCCGTAGAATATTAAAAATTTATAGTCAGACATTAAATGTTGAAGGCACCACAGAAGTTAAACGGACAATAAAACAAATATTATCCTTATACTATAATTAAGAAATATGATATGGCCAGCACATTACCTTCCGTCAGTTCTATTTTGTATAAATTCCAGACAGAAAGTTTGTTGCAAAAGATTCCATATTTCCATACCTTCAGTCAGTTCTATGTATTTTGTACAAATTCCATACAGAAAGTTTCTTATAAGAGATTGTATATATTTCCAGTAAAATTATAACACAAACATTGCACTTGACACTGACATTTGTCAATCACAATTTTCTTAATATATACTATTATTCACGAAAGATTACTATTCAAGATCATTTGTTCGAAGAAAGAATACACATCACTTTACAGCAGTAGCTTAGCAACATTTTGTATTAGATTATTTGACCTATGTCTATTTAATTTATGTAGTGTCACATATATGTAAATAGTGGCATTACTTTCTAACACACTATAAATAATAAATGACATATACGTCGTAGAATTACAGATACCTAATTATCTATTACACTGCCCTCTGTTCTAATACCAAGTTAGGGGAAGAGCCTACTACCAATGGAAGTAGAGAAATTCAAATCGGTGAGGCGTGGCTATCAGTCTAGTACTGCAAATCTCAAACAGTTTTTATTTGAATATAAATGTTTTGCATTAAACTTAATAATTTAAATACACTTCAAATTATAAATCATGTAGACTTGTACACTATAATAATATTCATTTATTTTTTATAAATATAATTTAGAAATAGCATATATTTCAAGAACATTTGGGTCCATGAAGAAATCAGTTTGATATAAAAACTTATATTCGTGACGTCATTTCCGTATTTTAAATATATATACTTACATATTTAGTTATTGCGGAAACTGTATTAAGATCCATTCCATATAACTAGGATTCTATATAACTAGGATTCTATTTACTAAATCGTTACTGTTATTAATTTGAAATGATTAGTTCTTTGACAGTTACATACATTTAAGATATGAACTGTGTGACCAAGGAGATTCGCTTGTTTAAAGCGTAGGCTCCGGGATTAAATTTATAGATAATTTTATGAATTTATTCATAAAATATATAGAAAAAGTATTAATGCAAATCTGTAGAAAATTTAATAATCTTTTTACCTTCCGTCACCTTTAGGTAAGGAAGGTATTGTCTTTGGTCAAAAAATTCGGTGGTGAGTTTTTGATGAATAAGCACGTTTTAGGGTCCCTACAATACGATTTTACTATTTTTACGATGATGTCTGTATGTGTGTGTGTGTGTATGTATGTATGTATACTATTATTCACGAAAGATGACTATTCAAGGTCATTTGTTCGAAGAAAGAATACACATCACTTTACAGCAGTAGCTTAGCAACATTTTGTATTAGAAAGAGAAAGATTATTTGACCTATGTCTATTTAATTTATGTGGTGTGACAGATATACGTAAATAGTGGCATTACTTTCTAACACACTATAAATAATAATGACATATGTCGTAGAATTACAGATACCTAATTATCTACTGCACTGCCCTCTGTGCTAATAATTACCCAGTGGCGTTGATGTTTAAATCAAATTATTATTCCTTGGTTTATAAGTTAAGTCTATGTTTTTGTATTTTGCAAAAACATAAGTGAAGAACATAAATCTTTCAGAAAGGCATTATTTAGAAAGAAACATAATTTTCAAATAAATTAGTCTTACTTTTTCTGTTAAAATGTGTCCATTAATATTTAATGTTGCACGCCTGTGCATACGAAATGCAATGAAGTTATCTGCAAGTAATATTGTATCAGACGGCTCACAAATGACCTTGAATAGTCATCTTTCGTGAATAATAGTTTATGTGTGTCCGTGTGTGTGTGTGTGTAACAAAATTTTCGTCTACGATAACTTCCATACTACAATTCTAAAAATTATAGTTCTTTCGTATTTCTCTTCGTTACATCCATGCGAAGAGCTGATTAGATTTTGGTTAGAATTGGACAACCGGAAGTACCCTCATTTGAAGATTTTAACAGTTTTTCTTGAAAAAACTATGTTAAATATCATTTTTTCACATTTAATGTTATTATAAGTATTAAAGATTATTTTATTTTCTATACGGTTTGACTGCATTTTATACCTAATATTAAATGGATATAGAGTTAAAAAATTATAAAGAAATTAAATTTCATAAAATAGCCATAGCTGTGGAAACAGCTACTATATTAAGAAAATTTTGATTGAAAGATGTCAGTGTCAAGTGAAATTGACATAGTGTGTTTGTCTTATAATTTTACGGGAAATAGGTATAGGATCTTTTGCTTTCTGTATGGAATTTGTATAAAATACATACAACTGCTTTAAGGTAATGTACAAGAAATAATAATAATAAATCTTTTATTTCTGCAGATACATTACACTGTATATAGAAAACGTCACAAAATAATAATTTTCTGTATGAAATTTGCATAAAATACATGCAACTGCCGGAAGGTAATGTACAAGAAATAGAATATTTAATTTAGCAAGGAACTTTCCGTATGAAATTTGTACAAAATACATAGAACTGACGGAAGGTAATGTGCTGGCCACATCAGATTTTTTATAATAACATTAATCTCCAAAAAATAACATTTAAAGGTATTTTTCGAAGAAAAACTATTTTGAGCTTCTAGTAAAGTGCCATTTCCGGTTATCCGATTTACAACAAAATCTAAAGGGCTCTTTCCATTACAGAAAAAGTTCGAAATACAAGGTTTCAAAATTTTCTGAATGATAGTATTTGAGTTAGAGTAAAGGATCCACACACATATACACATACATACATACACACATACATACTCACAGACATCATCGTGAAAATGTTAAAATTGGATTCTAGGGACCTTAAAACGTGGTCATTTAGCAAAATCTCGTAATGCGATTTTTAGCACGATCCCTATACCTCCCTTACCAAGGGTAGCGGGAGGTAAGAATGGTGGAATCCCCTATTTGTACAAAATACGAGTACATAGAATTGATTGAAGGTAATGTACTGGAAATATGGAATCTTTTGCAAGAAACTTTCTGTGTTGAATTGGTACAAAATACATATAACCGATGGAAGGTAATGTGCTGGCCACATCAGATTTTATAAATATTACAATAAAATTAGGGATGCATCATGCACTTAATTTCAAGCTTTGGCCCAGCCTGGTTCGATTTCTAGTCAATCACACCAGAAAGTTATTTTATCGGATTCGGATTCTTCATTCAATAAAATGGAACTTTCCTAATTTGCTACGTTAATATGTAGCTAGTGTATAATGTTTAGTTTAAAATTATAAACTTAACTTGTGTAAATCCAGTGAATAAATCAGGGCAATAACAAGTTATTTAATTCGGATTTAATTTGCAAGATGCAAACTAACCAAGCATTTAGTAGTTACACTAAAATATATTCAACACTAATAAACAGTGTTACTAACTTGAGTAATACATTCAAGTCTGCAACAAAACCAACTACGAGTAGAATTCACATTCACATTTCACCATTACAACGTATATAGTTCTACAACAATTAGAGATCTCTCCCACTCTCCCTATTCTTCTAGACATGTTAGCAAGAAACGTTCAGTGTAAGGGCGTGGCAAGAGATGTATGAATTTTAGGCCGGAAAGTTTTAAGCCGCCCTTGTGCCCTTGAAATGTGGAAATCCGAAGGGCATACGGTATGGAGTTAATGGAGGCAAATAAGCACAGTATTGTATTAACTGAAAAAGTTTTCTCGTTTCCGAGATTTAAAAAGGGGGTTAAAGCGTACGGTATGTAAACATGTTGTAAACGAGTATTTGAGCGCCTTCACCAAATTTTAAAGTATGAGAAAATTACAATATCGTTTTAGATTTTTTTTTTGTATAGCAAATTCACGTAAACTTTTATTCACGAAAGATGACTATTCAAGGTCATTTGTGAGCCGTCTAATATAATATTACTTGCAGATAACTTCATTGCATTTCGTTTGCATAGGCGTGCAACATGAAATATGTATGGACACATTTTAACTGAAAAAATAGGAGTAATTTATTTGAAAATTATGTTTCTTTCTAAATAATGTCTTTCTGAAAGATTTATGTTCTTCACTTATGTTTTTGCAAAATACAAAAACATAGACTTAACTTATAAACCAAGGAATAATAATTTGATTTAAACGTCAACGTCACTGGGTAAATATTAGAACAGAGGGCAGTGTAGTAGATAATTAGGTATCTGTAATTCTACGACATATGTCATTATTATTTATAGTTTGTTAGAAAGTAATGCCACTATTTACGTATATCTGTCACACCACATAAATTAAATAGACATAGGTCAAATAATCTTTCTCTTTATAATACGAAATGTTGCTAAGCTACTGCTATAAAGTGGTGTGTATTCTTTCTTCGAACAAATGACCTTGAATAGTCATCTTTCGTGAATAATAGTGTACTTGCTGATTTCGATAATAACAATTTATATTAACGTATGTATCAGAAGTTTTGAGAAAAAGTTTAGACTTCTTCATATAGAAATATTATTTTTATTGAAACTTTGACATGAGGGATTGTTTATGTAAACTAAGAAGATAAGAAATCGGCACTAAATCGGTCTTTTTCGCTCATTTTACTTTTGTATTAATAACTATCTGACCCATGTCAACAAAAATAAAAGCTGCAGAGATTATTCCCGGTAAGGATTGACGCATAAATGTCACTGTCAAAAATATGTGTATGCCACTGTCAAAAATATTTGTACATCATTATGAAAATAAAAAAAAGTCAACAACGCAAAAGAATATACGTAAAAAAGAATATAAAAGGAATTTGCGAAAAAATGACGAATATAAAGAAAAAGAAAAGGAAAGTAGAAAAAAAATTCAGGATATTTAATATAAAGAAAATGTATGTATTGTACATAATTTATATTAAAATATCCTATAGATTTTGCAAATATATGTGACAATTATTTTGTAGTGAGACATGAATATATATATATATATATATATATATATATATATATATATATATATATATATATATATATATATATATATATATATATATATACAGGGTGAAAATGAAATAAGTGCATTAAATTTAACCAGTAATATAACTCGGCGAGAGCAACAATATTTCTTAATAACTTTTTCTCGAAATCGCATATTTTTTTAGCATTTTTACCACCCCGTAAATTGACGAGTCGTTCCAAATATTTTTGTGATAATTGAATGCAGTAACAATAGCTATGAAAAATTTTGTTTTAGCAATTGACAGTCCTGGCAATTGTTGCAATTAAATTTTGACATTAGTAATAAACTTGTTAATAAGGTAAAATTCTGTCAAAATGCGAGTTCACAGACATTGTAATTACTTACCTATGGTTTATTTATTTATTTTTTTACTCGTATCTGTACTATATTTTACTTGCCATCGCGGTTGACATAAAGACAGTGTCATGGAGTTGCCAGCGCATTTACACGGAGCGTTTCCAAATCATCACCAAATCATTCTGTTCTTAATATTCGCACATTTGTTAATCTTGTACATCTTTATCACATCACAATACGGAGTGTCACATATGACAATTTTAAAAAAAGCAACAGTTATATCCATATATATATATATATATATATATATATATATATATATATATATATATATATATATATATATATTTCTATTTAAAAATATTTTTTATTTTATGCGTACAACCAGGTAAAATATCTGGTGAGAGGTTATGTGCTGGCCACATCAGATTTTTTTATTTAACATTTTTCAAGAGACGATAAAAACTTGCTACCCATATTTTTTCTTTTGGCATTTTCATTAATTGGCCAGAAAAAAATTACTGAAATTTTAGTATTTAAATTACCGCTATGTATGACGTAGAATTACGCCGAACGAATGAATGGCCGTAAATTCATAGCATCGGTACGCTCCATATCAACGGCATGTCTGGGTAATTTAAAAATGACAGATCACCTGTTTGACGTTTGAAAAATAGTTTGGAGGTTAATATTTTAGTTTGTCATTTTAATCTTGTACGAGTATAAGCTAAGTTAAAATCCTTCAAAATCCTGCATAACAAATCGAAATACTTAATAAAAGTAACAGAAACTACGCAAATTGCAAATAATAAAGAAGAGAAACAGTGAGAGAACAATGAACTAATGTCAAAATCAAATTAATACTCGCACTCGCTCGCCATCTAACAGGTTACATTCTTAAATATGCTTCCCTTTCTTTCTTAATTTATTAAAAAATATATATATTTTTTTAAATAAAATTTATATTTTTACATACGTTTTTAACATTACTTTAGGCATATAGTGAGAGATATCAGATTTTCAGTACCACGCAAGTAGCCTATTGTAACCATTTATATAGATTTTATTTGTTGAAAATGTAAACCGTCCGAATTATTTCTTGAGTATTTTGACAAGTTTGTCATGCTGTCAATGCGTTTTTATATAAAAATATGTATTTTTAAATATATTTTTATTCTGCTCTAAATTACATTATTTGTATGAAAACTAGTGTGTAACCAATAAATTGTACTCGCATAGTCGTATATCGGTCATTTATATTTAATACATCAATACACAAACTACGAAATTCTGTCGTACAGTGATATGATTATTTTATGTACCTACCTACAATTTGTTTGCTAATAAATTATATATCTCTCGTAATAATATGATTGGTGGGGTGTACTTAATTCTAAATACGAAATTCCTGGAATCGAATCTAGGATATAGGTCATAGAATACTATAACACATGCAAAATACTTGATAGATACAGAAATGGACTGTATTTTATAAGTGGATTTAATTATAGTTTGAAAATTGAGAATAATTGCTTCAAGATTAAATAGTATGATTCCATAAATAATTTTCTTTTTACCAATTAATCATATGGATTATTTTACATGATTGTAAAGCAAGTATGATGTACTTTTCAAATTTGTAAAAAATATAGTATGTTCCATTTGAAATTTTAAAGTGGATATTAATTACTAATAAACCGGAAGTGGTATTAGGAACGTACATCCGTCATCAAGTACCTTACATGTTGCTGCTAAATCTTGTTATATGAAAGAAATTACCATATATATATATATATATATATATATATATATATATATATATATATATATATATATTATATATATATATATATATATATATATATATATATATATATATATATATATATATATATATATATATATATATATATATATATATATATATATATGTAGGGTGTTATATTTTAATGGACTCAGCAAATATCTCGCTTATTTATTAAGTTGGCAATTTTTTTCATATAACATGATTTATACAGGAACATGTAAGCTACTTGACGACGGATGTACATTCCTGATACCACTTCCGGTTTATGAGTAATTAATATCTACTTTGAAATTTCAAATGGAACATACTATATTTTTTTACAAATTTGAAAAGTGCATCAAATTTGCTTTACAATCATGTAAAATAATCCATATGTTACATTATTAAAAATTAAAATGGCGGGCACTTTTTATACACCTAATTGGAAAGAGAATAGTGAGCCATGACTGTATATATATTACTTATTTATTTATTTATTTATTTTATTTACGGTTAAAATCTTCAAATGAGGATACTTCCGGTTGACCAATTATAACCAAAATCTAATCAGCTCTTCATATGGATGCAACGAAGAGGAATACGAAAGAATTATAATTTTTGGAATTGTAGTTTTAGAGTTATCGTAGACGAAAATTATGTTATACACACACACACACACACACATACATACATACGAGGTGTGTTCAAAAAATATCGCGAATTTTGTGTTTTTTCAAAAATTATTTATTTATTCATGAATATCTATTTTGTCCCCTTCAAAGTAATCCCCATGAGATATTATACACTTGTGCCAACGGTTTTTCCAATCTTCAAAGCACTTCAAAAAATCATTTTTTTTTTATCTTGTTCAGCTCCTCCTTCGATGCCGTCTTTTTCTCGTCAAGCGTAGCGTAACGTCGTCCTTTCATGGGCCTCTTCAGTTTAGGGAACAAGAAAAAGTCACAGGGGGCCAGATCTGGGGAATACGGTGGCTGCGGCATCATTAGTGTGTTGTTTTTGGCTAAAAAGTCGCGCACAAGCAACGATGTGTGAGCAGGGGCGTTATCGTGGTGCAAAAGCCAATTTTTGTTCTTCCACAAATCCGGGCGTTTCTGGCGGATTGCTTCGCGCAAATTGCGCATAACTTGCAGGTAATATTCCTTATTGACCGTTCTACCCTGTGGCAAGAACTCATGATGCACCACGCCCCTGCAATCGAAGAAAACTGTCAGCAAAACTTTCACATTCGACCGAACTTGGCGCGCTTTTTTCGGTCTTGGTTCGTGCGGCAGCTTCCATTGAGATGATTGAACTTTGGTTTCCACGTCATAACCATAAACCCACGATTCGTCACCAGTTATGACCCTTTGGAGCAAATTTGGGTCGTCGCGGACAGAGTCCAACATCTCATTAGCAATGTTCATGCGATGCTGTTTTTGGTCGCAATTGAGAAATTTTGGTACAAATTTCGCGGCGACCCGTCTCATGCCCAAATCATTGATGGCACGAGCCAATCGATATGTTTAGGTCCTCAGCAACTTCTCTAACGGTGATTCGACGATTGGCCAATATCATTTTCTCCACTTCATTAATTTTTTCGTCTGTTGTTGAAGTGCTCGGGCGTCCGGCACGCTTTTCGTCGTTCACATCTTCTCGGCCTTCTGAGAACATTTTGTACCACCGATAAACGTTGCTTTGGTCCAAGGTAGCTTCTCCGTATGCCACAGTCAACATTCGGAATGCATCCGCGCACTTAATTTCGTTTTTCACACAAAATTTGATACAGGTTCTTTGTTCCATTTTTTTGAATAGGTAAAAATCGAAGACGATCCAAAACACGTGCAAGCAAAGCAGCTGTCAACAATTAAGTGAACATTCAAAATGGCCGAGCTTGTCGACATAAGTGAGAGACATGAGTACCAACATAAAGCCACAAAAAGATCGAAATTCGAATATACGTAACCCGCGAAAATTCAAAATTCGCGATAGTTTTTGAACACACCTCGTACATACATACATACATACATACATACATACATACATACATACATACATACATACATACATACACACACACACACACACACACACACACACATGCATACAGACATCATCGTAAAAATAGTAAAATCGTATTCTAGGGACCTAAAAACGTGCTTATTCATTAAAAAAACACCGAATTTTTTGACCAAAGACAATGCCTTCCTTACCTAAAGGTGACGGAATGTAAAAAGATGAACAATTCTCACCGTGCCATAATGCAACACCCTGTATATGTGAAAATAATTTAACATTATGCTCCTTGAGTAGACGAATAAATTCTGTTAATAAATTTATGCTGTATTTCTAACGACAAGGGAGATATCAAAGACGGTCATTTCAAAGACTCACCCGGTATAAATGGAAAACGCTAAAAGTAAACGACATTACTCAATTTGACACAATGAGCGCAGCTAAAATCTTAACTCATACGATTCGAAGATGATCTTGATCAGACACTTAAAAAATAAAATAAACTGTGATCTGCTAATTTGGTAAACAATAATCGGTGCTATTCTGTAACTTTATCATTATCTGTTATCGATCGTTAAATTAATGACAATCGTTTATTTTTAATAATCAAGATATCGATTGTCTCAATTTTCGTGTTCTACAACTACAATCATTTTCTTTGTCATATATTTGACAATTTTGCGCATTTCTCGCTTATATGAACTTAGCATAACAGTCATTTACCAATAAGTGTTTTAATTATCTAATTATTCATTTACACAATTGCGAAAAAAAATATAGTTTTAACAATATAAAATGTACGTACCTAAAAACAGTAACTAATTTAAGAAGAGTAACATAAAATATTTTTTAGTTTTAAATAATTATGTAGGCACACACTGTTCTATTCAGGGGCGCACACAGGGGGGCGGTCCAGTAGGTCCGGACCGCCCCTAAAATTTGACAACTATTAAATAAAAACTATAAATACATATTGAAAACTGCTAAATAGAGTATAAATAAATAATAAAAAATCTGATGTGGACACTACACGACTTCCTTGTACGCAAGACCAACATGAAATATAGACTCAATTATAAAATTGCACGTATTTGACGTAATTTGACATTAACATTATTTTTTTTATTTTTTTGAACTTTTTTATCCTAATCCATAGCAATAAGCTGTATTACAAAAACCAAAAAGAATATAATTTTTAAATTTACATATCTCGCTTATACAAAGGGCTAATTTAATAATATTGGATGTGCTAAACACAGAATTTAATTCTCTAAAACTGTTATTTGAAGCATTTATTTCTAAAATCAAAATAAAACCATTTTATTCAAGAAAAACTGCAGGTAATATATCACTTCCGGTTAGTCTATTTTAACCTAAATCTACTAAGTTTTTCCCATTGACATAAAAGTCTTTTATACCAAATTTGAAAAGTTTTGGATTATATTTTAAAATAGTTTTTCATTAAAATCTATTATAAGCTTCAAGGAAAGGACAACTTCTGGAAATTATGTACTGACCAAAAAGAAAGGGGCACAACTAAATGTTATAATAGTCCTAAATACAAAATTTCAACTTTCTATGGCTTAACGTTTTTGATATATGCGAGGTACGTACGTACGTACAGACGTCACGACGAAATTAGTCAAAATGTATTCAGGGATGGTCAAAATGGATATTTTCGTTGAAATCTGAAAACCGAAATTTTTCACGATTAAAATACTTCCTTTACAAGGAAGTAAAAACCACCAAATCTGACTACTTTTCACCAAAAATTAACCCACAGTCCCGAATTAAAAAAAAATAGCACCAAAGCGGACTTTTATTCCTGGGTGGTCAGCCGGACCGCCCCTAAAAAAATAACCTGTGTGCGTCCCTGGTTCTATTGAGCCCCTTAATACTATTATTTTTTATTGATTACAACAAATGGTATTTTGATTATTGCTCAAGAATACTCATTGCACAAATTAATCGTACAAAAGGATTATTATGTTGTATTTTGCGAAGAATAATTATAATTTTCTTTCATATATATTTTATTCATTTAAAAACTACGGTAGAATTTTGAAAGCTGAGTAATTTCTTTTCTTTTTCTTCGATATTCCCCTGATGTACTATTAAAATTTAGTAGAAAAAATGTAAAAGAAATATTCTTCCAAACGCATATTTCTCTGGCATTGTTATACTGAAAACTATAACTGTAAAATGATTGATTACAACAAAGAATATTTTATTGATTACAAGAATGAATCCAACAAAGGAAATTTCATCAATATTTTAATAATAGCAATTTGCGAAGAAAAAATGCAATAAAATTGTGGTGAAAATTATAAATGTATAGTTTCGAAGGGGCCTCGCATGTCGTAGTAATTGCTCTGGACGTCGAGGTTTCTAGCAGTGGCGCGGCCCCCGGATGTCATTTCTACTATTTGGCGGATGAGGCTTGAGTGTTATGATTAAATATTGGGCGAGTTCTAGGATTACTTAAAAGATTTGTTTGAAATTTTCATCGCGTAAAGGGTCATTTGCATTTCTTAGTGCCTTGTTACGAATACATAACCTAAATCTATAAACAATATAAAAATGTAAATACTACGAATTATATTATACAGGGCCGGGCCGATGCCTTGTGGCGCCTGAGGCAAGTTTCAAAACGGCGCTTTTTATTTTTTTTAAAAAGAACTCATATTGTTATTGATTAACAATAGAAGCAAGAACGAAAATTGTATTGAGCAAAAAAAAAAATAAACCTCATCTACTTATTATTTTCAGGTGACCCATCCCAATATTTTGAAATACCATATTCAAATTAATATGGCAACCCGGGCCGCTCCGTGGGTATAAGGCGCCTTTATGTTATGTTATATTTTAGCGCCCCTTCCGCCTAATGATGTAAAATTTGCAAATTAAAGTTTAAACTATACTTTTTGTTCTTCAAAAATGTTAGATTTAATATATTGATGAAATTTTTCTATATTCATTCTTGTAACCAATAGGTTATAATCTAAATCGTTTGTTGTAATCAACAATTTTACAACAGATTTCAGGATTTATGTGCATTTGATTCTTCGGAAAATGATAGTAGGTATTTAAATATAGTATTTATTGTGGGATCCATTCATGTAATCAATATTCTTCGGTTATAATCAATATATTCATTGTTGTAATCAACATTTACATATTTATTTCAATATAACAATGCTAGAATAATAACGAACTGATCGGTACGATAATTATTTTACTTATAACTAGAGCTCTAATGCGAACAAATTAAAAAATATATTTTCACTTCTATCACGTTAATTTATAAGTTTTATAGCAATTTTGTCATTACGAATAAAAGCATTTTATAAAAATTTGCTATTATTTACTTTACTGTCTTGAAACAGCGCCCCTCAAAGTCTAGGCGCCTTTGAGCAGGGCACAACCTGCCCACCCGCATGGAGCGGCCCTGATGGCAACGGGTGTAAGAGTAAAATTATGACTTAATTAACATGAAATTTCTATGTATTTCAAAAAATATTTAATATTTAAATATAAAAAGTCACTAAACATCAAGAATGCAGAAAAAGGAACAAATGTTATAAGTGCATTAAATTTTTAAGAAATTTTTCGGTTGTTTATTAAAATTGTATATTTTTAGTATGTCTTTTTGGAGCCTGTTTCAATCTGGCGCCTGAGGCGGTCGCCTCACCGCCTCGCCTATCGGGCCGGCCCTGATATTATATGATATAAAATGCTTACTTGTATTTTCTTTCAATTATGGATATTGCATGGAAAGTACGGGCGATATATAATTCTAACTGATACTTTTATCTGATTTTGACATTTGTTATCGATCATTAATATGATAACGACAGCATATTACTGATCGCTAATTTTCAGTGTGTTATCGACCATCATTAACCAATTTTAATGATCAAGTAACTTACAGAATCCCAATTTGAATTGCAATCGATCATTACCTCGATAATGATCGATAAATGATAATGATTGAGTTACAGAATAGCCCCGATTGTTTGGGTTGCTTTATTCGAACTGTATACATTTCGTAATTTGCTTTCCAAACGGAGTGTATATGGCAAATATAAAGGAAATCTTGTTAAAATTTCTCGGTTCATCTGAAATATGAAACCAAGTTTCATTGTACTGGTTTTAATTAAAATTCCCTTCACGATTCAACCTCGCAACATATTGTCTGCAAGTTTTTCGAGATAAGTGTTGTGAGTAATTCTCTTAACAAGTTCGTTCCATGAGTGAATAATCATCAAACTAAAGTTCCTTCTCTAGTTCTTGAAACCAAGAACGATACTCTCTCGCGAGCTTTTCAAGTCTGGCGAACACAAAACAGAATTACCCAAATAAAGCAGGTAGCATTTAAAGCGACCGCGTTTCGTAATCCCCGCATTTACATCGTTTCTCCGTTAGCACGGACACGAACCCCAATGATAAGGGAACTCGAGACACCATCTATTATTTCACTTTTGAAATGCGAGACTGACAAGATGGTAGCTCCCTCTCTCTTGCTAGATGGCAAGACGGTGGGTTGTTGTGCACAGGGATTTAGTTAGTTAAATGAGAGTCGAATTGCTTGGATGGAATTATGCGGAGTAGGGTTGCTGTGTCTTACATACCACTTACAAAAGAGAATAGTGTGCGTAGATATTTCAATTATTTTAAATACAGATGCCATGTTGAATGTAAACACAACAAGAAGAAATACTGTTTCTAATTAATATTACGTATCGCGTTTTCCATTTATATATTTAGCTTTGCACTTAGTGCAGGTAATGACGTCATGCCAGGCACTAGTTGTTGTTACAACACATGCGTAGTGCATTATAAATAAAACATGTTACAAAAGTCAAGCTGGGCTGGACTGGAAATATGTTTAGTACCGGGAAATCCGGATGGGGTCAGGCCAGGCGAGTCATTTGAACCGATTTTTTTTATTTTATAATTTTAATCATTTTGTTTAATAATTTACTTTTTACCTCCCGTTACCCTTGGTAAAGGAGGTATAGGGATCGTGCTAAAAATCACATATCGAGATTTTGGTAAATGGCCACGTTTTAAGGCCCTTAGAATCCAATTTTAACATTTTCACGATGATGTCTGTGTGTTAATGTGTATGGATTATGGATCCTCCACTCTAACTCAAATACTATCATTCAGAAAATTTTGAAACCTTGTATTGCTATCGTATTCTCTAATATGAAACGAGCCATTAGATTTTGGTGTAAATCAGATAACCGGAAATGACACTCAAAATAGATTTTGATAAAATAAATAATGGATTTCTCGGCGGTGATTGGCAGGAATTATATTAATAATCCATTTAGTTGTTAATTTTATTTAAAATTCCAATATTTCGTTACTAATTTTGTAACTTCATCAGGGAATACTAAAATGTACATTAATTTTGTATAACTTGTTTGTTACATGTTGAAGTTTTTTTTTAAAATACTTACAAATATGTTTAACAGTTTTAAATTGGAGAATAATAGGACGTAGAAACATCTATCTTCATTAAATTTTTGTTATAAACATGTTATTTTTTTTAAATTTGGAAAAGTTTTTTTGTTACATATTACACAGTTTAAACTAAACACTTTAAAAGTTATTTTACTAATTTTGCTGTTTGATTAAAGAAAAATGATTTTTAAAATTTTGAAACACATGTCGGCCGAAACGTGTTTCAAAATTTTAAAAATCATTTTTCTTTAATCAAACAGCAAAATTAGTAAAATAACTTTTAAAGTGTTTAGTTTAAACTGTGTAATATGTAACAAAAAACTTTTCCAAATTTAAAAAAAATAACATGTTTATAACAAAAATTTAATGAAGATAGATGTTTCTACGTCCTATTATTCTCCAATTTAAAACTGTTAAACATATTTGTAAGTATTTTAAAAAAAAACTTCAACATGTAACAAACAAGTTATACAAAATTAATGTACATTTTAGTATTCCCTGATGAAGTTACAAAATTAGTAACGAAATATTGGAATTTTAAATAAAATTAACAACTAAATGGGTTATTAATATAATTCCTGCCAATCACCGCCGAGAAATCCATTATTTATTTTATCAATCAACAAGTACGGCGTTACTTCTTCCTAACAAAATAGATTTTCTTCGAAAAATACCTTTAAATGTTATTTTATCGCAATTTATATTATGAAAATTAAAGATTGAATTTTCTATAGGTTTGCATTAATACTTTTTATATACATTTTATGGATAAATTTATAAAATAATGTACAATTTAAATCCCGGAGCAAAACAAAATTCCTTCTCTTAAATGTATGTAACTGTCAGATAACTGTCACTGTCAAAATACTAATCATTTCAAATTAATAGTGGTAACGTTTTGAAAAGAAAATAGTAAACTGAACAGTTATATGAAAAAGAACTAAATATAGTTTCCAACATGAGTAAATATGTGAGTACCTATGTATTTAAATTAATAAAAATTAAATGGCGGGAGGTATTGTGTTGGCCACATCAGATTTTTTTCTTTCAAAACGTCTATAATTTGCTCATTTTTGATATTCTTTGTGTTGATAACAAAGTGACAATAAATTTGTACATTGAAAATAAATTTTAATATGCTAACGTATATAATAGTTATTTATGCAACAAGAGTGTAAACAGAAGCTTGATGCCATGAGGTCAAGTACTTCGTGACGAAGCTTACCGAGTCACGAAAATTATTGACCGAATTTCATCCGTCTTTATATTTTTGTCAATTTTTTTATTGATTAAATCAATTATTATATGAAAAGGTGTAGCAGGTATGTTATTATTTATCATTTGATAAAAGTTATTTGGATCTAAATAAAATACATCCTTATATAAATGATCATTTCATGTGTAGGTATGATGTCGGTAATACAAAAAATAAGTATGTAGGTATTGCGAATTTAACAATTGGTTGTCAAAAAGAAAAATAGCTATAAATATTGGCGCACATTCAAGAGTAGTAGGGAATTATTTCAAAATCAAGAATTTATGTTATTTTTGTATTGATTTATTTGTTTGTTCAACTTTAAATTTTTATAATTTATTTTTTAAGTTCGTCAGGCCACGAGCCGTCACGGGCCACGGGGAAATTCCCGGTATCCCGCCGGGCCAGTCCAGCCCTGAAATCAAGTACATCAAGTTTGTTAATAGGAAATAGGGGGACATGGTTTAACCACGGATTCCTGGGCCCAAAATAAGACGATATAACTAAGCTTGCATATATCCGACAGTGAACCGTTTAGCCAGTATTCTGCTTCAAAGTATCCAAGTACTGACGATCGTAGTAAGTGCAAGAAAGTGCGCACTCAATAATGTTCAGTTCACTCGAAAAGAACAAATAAAATACGTAAAACTCAGCTATTACCCACTGATTGTATATATTGGAAACGAGTTATACACTCAGTGCAAAAAAATCGCACTAAATACATAAATGGAAAACTCTGTAAAACATAGGGTGTAGGTACTGAGTAGCACCTCCACCAAATTTCATTACATATTCTAATCAAAAATCCCTAATGAGTGATTTTAATTTTCAAATATTTATTTTAAATCTGCTATTCGTGTATCATGATTTTATCGTTGTCCTATTTAAAATTCTGTAACAGTTTAATCTGAGTTGCCAAGTTTTATTACCCATTAAAAGTTATATGAAATTTATTGCTGTGGCATTTCTACTAGCTTAGATACATTTTAAATAATAAAATTAGTCCAAATTGAAACAGAATTAGACTGTTTTCTCCTTACCAAACATGAATTTAGAACAATTGAAATACACTAGATAAAATACTAAAAAGAATTTACAGAGCTATTTTATAAATTACCTATTTTGTACATTCATACAAACGAGCGTAAATGATTACTTTATAGTGTTTATAGGCTTCATTTGAGTGCTTAAAGTGTTACTTTACTGCTCTGTTTACGTATATACTACAAGAATTGTGAGTACGTTCCGCGCGGTCGAATTCCGCGCGGTCGAATTCCACGCGGTCGAAATCCCAGGCGGTCGAAATGTACCCCCCACAACTTTCTCCAGAAATTCAAATATTTCCACGCCGTCGAATCCCACCCGGTCGAAATGTTGCACGATACAAATCCCTCGCTCCCATACAGCTCTATTTATCGATCGTATTGCATTCTAACAATCTATGCTTCGTGGTAGTTCTGCGTGAAAGATAAAAAGAAATTTTAAAACATATTATATTATTATACAACGAACTATTTAATGAGTGAAGCAGGAAAAGAATTTACCTATACATTTTAAGTAAACATGATAGTTTACTAGTTATTTAATATTATAAAATAATTAAATTTATTTTCAAGTAGACAAGTATGTGTAGATACATCAAGTTACCGTTATTGTCAAAATATGCCGAGTGGAAGTAAATATATTTGGAAATAAAAGCAACATAAGATTTATAATAGACACAGTAATACATAATTTTACAACTGAAATAAGGAATGAACTGCATATTCACATAGTATGACAGCTAATCTAAAATGGCAGACCAACAATATCAATAATTTTACTTAAAATGTATAAGTAAACTCTTTTCCTGCTTCATTCATTAAATAGTTTGTTGTATAATAATATAATATGTTTTATTTTTTTTTAATATATTATCTTTGACGCGGAACTACCACGAAGCAAAGATTGTTAGAATGCAATACGATCGATAAAGAGAGCGGTATGGGAGCGAGGGATTTGTATCGTGTAACATTTCGACCGGGTGGGATTCGACGGCGTGGAAATATTTGAATTTCTGTAGAACGGACAAAGTAGTGGGGGTACATTTCGACCGCGTGGAATTTCGACCGCGTGGGATTTCGACCGCGTGGAATTCGACCGCGCGGTATGCTTCGAGAATTGTCATCGAGATAAAATAGGGCTGTTGCAAGAAATTTTTTATTAATTATAAGTAGCAAATTTTAAAAGATATTGTTCTTTAAAGTGCCTCTAATTTGAAATTATCACGAAATATCCATTAGATATTTTACAATTAATTATTGAAATTTGAAATTGAAATAACATGTGACAAACTATTGCCTACTACTACTTTGAACACATTTAAAATAAAATTCTAAAAAAAAGAACCATTTGTCTCTTATTCTCAATAGATAATTTTAGCTTGAGACGATTAGCACAATCACACAAATTTTGTTCGTAATGCTTTTTAAATATTTATTCTACGTTCTGTAAAGTTTTTATATTAATCTGAGTGAAATGTAAATATTAGACAATTATTACTAATTAAAATTAAGTGTTTATTAAACTATAAAGAAAGTTACTATTACTAATTAAATACTTATTAGAATTATTAAGACTAAAACTATAATTAACTATATAACACTAACACTATTTATTTAACCAATTAACACTACTATTTATTTTCACGATATTACAAATTATTTATTTCACTACGCGTTCCAGTCTTAGACTGCCGGTCTGTTGCAGACTCTTGTAGACTGTTTACGCGATATTTATATTACTATATTTATATCACTGTATATTTATATCATGTTCAACTGTCCGCCTACCGACCTCCACAGCGTCTATATACTCAACTGACTCAACAGCGTCTGTATATTCAACTGCTCGGACAGAAGTCACACCTTTCACCTCACTGTCTGTTTATTTATGTAACTCTCTCTCTCTTCCACAGCCTCAGTATCACCAACTATCTGTATGCCACAATTCTTCAACACCAATGGCGAGTATTCACTTCCACTTGTTACTGTCCCCGTATACCTAGCTTCCCAATACTCTTCAACACTATCGAGTATTCTCTTTAACAGCTATTCCAGTATACCAGTAACTTCCCGACTCGCCGTTACTGTCCTTGTACACTATAGCTTCCCAATACTCGTGAACACTACCGAGTATTCACATCCACAGCTATCCCAATATACCAGTAACTTCCCGACTACCTACTCGACACCAACTGCATAAACTCACTACGATACTGCTGTGCTTCTCAAACTCACTAACACCCTATATGAACATCTCTATGTCTCTCCATGTAAGTAACTAACTGTCGAGCATAGCTACGTCCCTTATATACAGCTGCCATTATTTTCTAGAACAGTCTAGAATAATCGAACACATAATAACAATGAACAACAAAAGGTTCAGGCGACCGGAAGTAATTAAACACGTCGCGACCAGTCTGTTTACATCGGCCTGCTACTAGCGCGATTACGTCACCGCTATAAATAGACACTCGCTTACAGTGGCGGCGACGCCGGGCGTCCCATCTTACAGTTCTTAATTTTTTGTCGTCATTTAGTGATATTAATTTATGTATTAGTGTGTGTCATTATAAATGCATAACAAAAACTTCCCAAGATTTTAATTTAAAACTTCTTATACCGCTGTCACAACTTGTCGATAATAATTTATGTATAACAAAGTTTAAAACTTTCTAACACCTACTCTTATTTATTTACAAAACAAATGACAGAGTAGAAAAACTGCACCTCATCTAGTTAATTAACAATTTCCCTCGCAATCTTCTGGTTGCAATTAATCAAGGATGCAGCCAGTTTAAAAGTGTCGTGTTAATCGGTGTCGGTCGCTAGGTGTCTCTAGTGTCGCTCAATGCCACCCTACCCCCACCACCACTTCGTGGCGTGCATAGCCAACTAGATGCAAGCGCCGTGAAATTAATTGTCTAGCAGCTGATGTTTGCATTTTAATTGCTAGGCTTACCAGGACGAAGTAGTTGCCTACAGAGTAGAGAGGAATAAATATAACCAAGAAGCAAGAAATTATTTAAGAAGCAAAAAATATTAGAGCTTATTATTTCTTGTACATGGCGTTATGCAGTTCGTTCATGGCATGATAAAAAGAACTGAAACATATTATATTCTGAAATATATTCTGCACAATCTGTTAAGAGGAATACCGTTTTCACCATAAAATCAAAGTCAAATACTAATAGATTTCAATAAAACTTTTTTTAAAATGCAGGGTCATATCAGAAGTATGTTCGTCTTATGTTGAATTTTTTAAAATGTTAATAGTTCTTAGTATAGGAACAATTTATTTCAATTTTCGCTTCATATCTAGTACGCAGGGGTTTCATTCCTCTTAAGTTGTAAAAGATATAGGACTGTAAAGCCGACCGATCTGGTGTGGCTAACACAATACCTCCCGCCATTTACAGCCCGAGACACAAAAAAGATTAAGTTAATCTTTATTTTTGGATTAGCGAATTTTACTCTAATTTTTTCAGTTTATTTCTTAAAATATAGTCTAATCTAATCTAAGTAACTACTTATTTTAAACCCCACAACAGGATTAAATCCGAATTACAGAGTGGGTTCACATTCACACACATCCATGCCTTAGTGGGATTCGAACCCAGAGTCCCAAGCGCACACATGACTTATGAGGCTTCGCTGTAACCATTAAGCCACCGGAGATATAATAAAATGAAAATTAAATTTTAAATACCGGGACAGAATAGAATTCACTAATCCAAAAATGAGGATTAGCTTAAACTTTTTTGTGAATCGTTAATGTTTATTAATCTAAATACATACCTACATATTTACTTATTCTGGAAACTGTATTGAATTACTTTTTTATTGTTCTATTTACTTTATTCTTTTTAAAACGTTACTAATATTATTTTGATTTTGGTAGTGACATTTATCTGTCAGTTACATACATTTGAATAACTGCGTTTTGTTTGTTTAAAGCGTAGACTCCTGGATTTAAATTATAGATAATTTTATAAATTTATTCATAAAATATGTAGAAAAAGTATTAATGCAGATCTGTAGAAAATTTAATAATCTTTAATTTTTATAATAGCATTAATCTCGAAAAAATAACATTTATAGGTATTTTTCGAAGAAAAACTATTTTAAGTTTCAAGTAAAGTGCCATTTCCGGATATCCGATTTACACCAAAATCTAAAGGGCTCTTTCCATATTAGAAAAGGTAGAGAAACAAATTTTCAAAATTTTCTGATTGTTAGTATTTGAGAGAGAGAAGGATCTACACACACATATATATATATATATATATATATATATATATATATATATATATATATATATATATACACGCACGCACGCACACACACACACACACACACACACACACACACATATCATCGTGAAAATGTTAAAATTGGATTCTAGGGATTTTAAAACGTGCTCATTTATCAAAATCTCGATATGCGATTTTTAGCACGATCCCTATACCTCCCTTACCAATGGAAGCGGGAGGTAAAAATCAAGTTGTTCAAAAAAAAAAAAAATTGGTGGTTGTCAAAAATGACGATGAATTTGCATTAAATGATTATAAAATGTAGATTAAATTTTACATACCGAAATAGAATAGAATTCACTAATCCAATAATGAGAATTAGCTAAAACTTTTTGCGAATCGTTAATTTTTATTAATCTAAATACATACCTACAGATTTACTTATGCTGGAAACTTTTTTGATTATCTTTCCTATTGTACTATTTACTTTTTTCTTTTTAAAACTTTACTATTATTAACCTGAAATAATTAGTTTTTTGACATTTATTTGTCAGTTACATACATTCGAATAACTGCGTAAGGAGTTTTGTTTGTTTAAAGCGTAGCCTCTGGGATTTAAATTATAGTTAATTTTATAACATTATCCATAATATATGAAGAAAAAGTATTAATGCAAATCTGTAGAAAATTTAATAATCATTAATTTTTATAATAACGTTAATCTCGAAAAAATAGCATTTACAAGTTTTTTCCGAAGAAAAACTACTTTGAGCTTCCAGTAAAGTGCCATTTCCTGTTATCCGATTTATACCAAAATCTAATGGGCTCTTTCCATAATAGAAAAAGTTCGAAATACAGGGTTTCAAATTTTTTTGAATAATAGTATTTGAGTTAGAGTGGAGGATCCACACACACACACACACATATATACATACACGCATACACACATACACACAGACATCATCGTGAAAATGTTAAAATTGGATTCTAGGGACTTTAAAACGTGCTCATTTACCAAAATCTCGATATGCGATTTTTAGCACGATCCCTATACCTCCCTTACCAATGGCAGCGGGAGGTAAAAATGAAGTTGTTAAAAAAAATTTGGTGGTTGTCATAAATGACGTTGAATTTGCATTAAATGACATAACAAATGCTTGTTATGTTTAATAATCAAAAATACACCGAAATGCATTTGGTTTACGAAGAAATGCGCCAAAACAGGCACCATTAAGAAAAAATGTCTTATCAGTGTTCTGCCTCTGACTTCAAACCTTCAAAATTGACAAGTATTGTTGTTTTCAATCAAACTACTGTGATTTTTAAATTATTTATTGAAATAAATCAATGTTATTGGTCCATCTTGAAGTTTTTCTACAATATTTGTAACAAGCACTTTAGAAAAGTAATTATTGCAGATTACGATACATTGCAACTTTGTTTATTAAGTGGTAACGTGTAGCACGTTACTTACATAACATCCTGTATAAAAATAAAAACTTGTTTATATTAAATACAAGTGGAGCTAAAGCTAGTTTATCCGACTGCAAGTTTGCCTGCAGTGCGTCTCTGTTTCGTCCTAAATTCCTTTCTCTGGGGAAAGAAAAAACCAGCCGCGATATCGGTGGCCATTAGGAGACTGTGGCGCGCTCTATCGACGGGAAAAAGAAGAACATCGGGATACACGACGGATGCGATAAAGGACCGCTTTCCTTTTTATGACGAGGTGCATTGATATGGTACCTTAGCAATAGCATTAGCTAAGTAGTCGAACACTTCGTTTTTCTAAACCTAGGTTTCTTTGATTGACTATGCAAGCTGATAAGATGCTTACAACGAAAGAATTTGTTTGGCGAATATATTAAATACAAAAGAATGGATTTTAGATACAAATAAGACATGTCATATTTATTTTTATTCACAGCTCAACATAGACATTGTTTTTGTCGTTCGTCATAATCTTGGGAAGTTTGACATATGTAATAACGGCAGATCATTCCTAGCTATAGTTTTAAGTTTTTGTCTTAAGCATAAACAAAAACACAAACATAAAAGTTTGCAACTTCAAACTTTTGTCTTTGTTTTTCGTTGTTTTAACCTAAAATAGTTGGCACGACGATACTTGACTATTTTCTATACATTAAACAAAAATATTATCACGCACTAGTGCTTGAAAAGTAAATAAGCGTTGCTAGGCAACATTAAAATTCGGTTAATTTATCTGTGAAGTATATAATTTAGGTAGTAAATAATAAAGAAAGTAATAAAATTTATTAAGAAATATGAATATACACTGTAAATGAAACAGATCTAATATTTTTTTAACAGATTCAGTACTAATCTAATTTTTAAGAACGTTAACATTTTTTTGACGGGATGGATCGTACAGCGTCCACATATATCCCTCTAAACAGGGCGGCAGCAATGAAAACCCGATTCGGACACAGTCGGACCAACATCTGATAAGTGCAGAGCCCAAGGCTCGGGCCACACTATGCGTTTTGGCGGGACCAGTTTAACGGGACCGGTTGACCGGGAAAACAACAACTTATTGTTTTAAATGAATGCGTCCACACCGATGCGGTTGCGGTCCGGTTTCCGGATACTACCGCAGCATGTTGCGGTTTGACGGGACGGTCAATTTGCCGCATGACAGCTACAACACATTGGAGATAATACGAGCGTTCACACGGGTGTAGTTTTGTTTTTCAATGGACAACGTATACTATTTGGGCTCTGCACTGACCAGATGTTGGTCCGACTGTGTCCGAATCGGGTTTTCATTTCTGCCGTCCTATTTAGCGGGATATATGTGGACGCCGTACGATCCATCCCGTTTAACCGGATGCGGTTTTACCGGTCCCGCCAAAACGCATAGTGTGGCCCGGGCCTTACCTTATTTCATAAAAGTCGCGACATAAAACTTAATAAAATTCGGGTAACGTGTGGATGAGGCATTATAATAGAATATTAAGAAAAAAAAGTGTTTATCAAAATACAAATTTGTAAAACAACCCATTGGAAAACAGCATTAAACTCACCCCGGTAACAAGAAATTCAATTCCAACAGAAAATACGTGGCCATATGCGGCTTGTTGTTGAAACAATAGGTTCATTCTTATTTTTATTGCTCACAAATCTAATCATTCCGGGCATGTATTGTAGTGATAGAGACTTGTCCACACAGTGATGGATCGTATCGGGGAAAAGTTAAAAAAATACAAAGCTTTATCGAACTACAAATAGGGTTGTACAAACCTACCAACAAAAAATTCTATACAATTTCAATTCTAAATGTGCTGATACCGTGCAAAAACGAATCGATGAGTTAAATTCAAAATAAATAGTCCTCCAACCAAAGCCGTCATTTAACATACATTATTCATTGGCCTACTTTTGTCATTATTTGCAAACAATTAATATTCATTTACAACAAATATGGAGTTTGCTTAATTTTATCTTAAAATGGAAATCGTATTGGGTTCAAAAATTTATATTTATAACCTCTTCGATGGAAAAGTAAAAATGAATAATTGATCTATCATCTGTCATCTTTATGTTTCAAAGTTATTCAGCAAACAATTTTTTGATCGGCTTTTTTAACTGTTTACCGGTTTCAGGATATTAATCCATTGTTTACATGTACAAAAGTAGGCTGTTATAGCTATTAACATACCTAGGAATGTTATGTATATCTGCCGAAGATGTCGGTTTGAAATCCGAGCTCGTAGAGCGAGGATTTTAAGACATCTAAGGCTTGTTATGATTAATAACATCCGTGGTTTGTTCAATACTTTTTCGGTTTCAGAAAATTGAGACATTATTGATAAATACCATTTTTTGAAATTCTCTCATTAATGCTACTTTCAGATTGCTATAGTTAACAGAACAATTATTTTGACATATGTCAATATGACAAATATTCAAATTAAGTACTTTGTTCCACATGTTTATTACTTTAGAATAAAGCAGACCGTATTTAGAACGATAGGCTAACATTATCTGTATGTATTAATGAAGAGCATTATATTTTCATTTTATTTTATTTTCATTTTGTAGACCGTTGTTGACAAGTCAGTATGGTAATAATATTACCATACAAATACAGTTATTACTTAGTTACCAGCCTACTTTTGTACATGTAAACAATGGAATAATATCCTGAAACCGGTAAACTAAGTAATAACTATATGTATGGTAATATTATTACCATACTGACTTGTCACTAACGGTCTACAAAATGAAAATAAATATAATGCTCTTCATTAATACCTACAGATAACGTTTGTGTATCGTTCTAAATACGGTTTATTTTATTCTAAAATAATAAACATGAGGAATAAAGCACATAATTTGAATATTTGTCATATTGACGTATGTCAAAATAATATTTATTAATAATGTCTTCATTTTTGAAACTGATAAACTATTGAACAAACGACGGATGTCTGTGGCAGTTATGATACTCATAACAATCCTAGGTATGTTAATAGCTATTAGTGACAGGGTTTCCAAGGCAGTAGGTTTTATTTACTCTTCAAGATTTGGTTGCTAAGATAACAAAGGCAATAAATCATTCGAAAAGTCCACGGGCGGTAAGTGAAGAAATATTCTTTACTCCTTAAAATAGTAACAGCATTATAATAAATACATATAAATCATAGTTGCCTTTAGTAAAACAACTACTGGTAGTGTCAATTATTTTCATAATATTTTAATTTTATTCGATCAATTCTATAAAAAATACTATAAAATGAAATAATTGCGTAGGCTTCCACAGTCTGAGTTATGAGAAATATTCGTTTTCCGGGAATGGACTGTGTCATATTTTGAGTCAGAGCTCAACGTTTCGCCCGCAGTTGTATGGGGCATATTCAGGAGCAAGGGGGATAGGACTGTCTTAAACAAGGTCCACCAACACAACACAGGGCATAACATCTTATTTTAAAATTCCCGCATTTTAGCTCCTGTCCCTGAGTTTTACAGACGTAAATACTATGGGAAACTTTAGAAATATGGAAACATCCTAAGAACATCAATCGGGATGATGGCTATTTCTTGAGCCACATGTGGACCCGGTGATTCTCGGAACACGACACGCCCAATCTACCATTACGAACTCGATTCCCATTGGTCCTCATTAGCTTTGCTCATCTACCGTATCTTTATATTAGTATATAACTGTCTTCTCGGCCTTCCTTTCGTCACTTGGTTTATTTGGCCTCTAGCGTGGTTTACACGTCGGGTAACCTTGTAAACTGAGTCTCCCCCTCTTGTTGCTTAAACTCGGCCTCTAGCGTGGTTGACACGTCGGGTAACCTTGTTTAAGACAGTACTATCCCCCTGCTCCATTCCCGGAAAATGAATATTTCTCAGTACTATAAAATAAAATGTACGATTGTACAAAAAAATATAATAAGCATCACGGACGTTAATTGCATTACATACCGCTTTCGTATAACATTGGCATTGGATACCGAGACGTAGTCGATATTATCCTTCCACGGTAAACTGCACTAACCGTCATGAAACTACTATAGTATGACTAGCGAATGAAAGTTGACCTTTAGATTATTTAATAGATGTGGTTTCTTTTGAAAACATTTCCCTATATTTGATTTGAAAGGAAACTGACCCTTATGTATTTCGTTACAGAAGATTAGAATTGTACTCAATACCAGGAGGCATTTAAAATGACCTTAGCAACAGGAATCAGGGATGTTATTAAAAAATTTAATACCGCAAATTCTAGTTCATTCGTCTCAGGTGTAAGCAACCCTCGAGTCGGAATTACTGCTAGAGGAAATTAAAAATAATCCTATTTCATAGAATTGTCAAACTAAATAGTTTAAATATCAAAATATTTTGTTATAATCAACATAAACGAAAAATGTTTAAAATAGTTTAAACGCACCCCTGTTTTGATATTCAATTACCCTAGTCAGCCATCTATTTTCAGCCAGACATAGTAATGTATTTTTATGCTTTCCTAGTCCAGTATTTAAATGGGTTCATGCAAAAGTTTCATACCTGAATGTTTCGTACAATTCTATTCTTCTCTAGGGTTTCAAAAGAAACCACTAGTCATACCATACTACTATTAACTACGAAAAATAACTGTTTGAACTTAGATTTTCAAATCTTTAGAATAATCAGCGTTAAATTGTGTTCGATTAAAATTTCTATCGTGTAATATGTACGTTATGATTTTTTATCCCATATTTGGTTCACACTGTTTTCGCGCTAATAAATTCAGTCAGGAGTTGATCCCAGGTATTTGAGGACATAAACCAAAGATTATAGAGACATAATCGCAGGATTATGGACATATTTTAACTTTTAATTTGATGAATTTTGAAATATGGACAAGTTTAGCATGATACACGATTGGGACACTTAAGATATTATTATATATCATGTATTATAAAGAAGAATTATTGTTATAAATAAATTATCTTAATTTAAAGCAGTATTAACTTAAAAAAATATGAAACTCATAGAAATTATAACTTGGGCATCATAACTCAAAATCCAATACTATTAAAAGAAATTGAGATCTTCATTTGTAAAAATTAAAAAAAAAATCTGGTGTGGCCAACACAATACCTCCTGCCATTTACAGCCCGAGTCACAAAAATGATTAAGTTAATTCTTAAAACCCTCAACAGGATTAAATCCCAATTACAGAATGGGTTCACATTCACACGCATCCATGCCTTAGTGGGATTCGAACTCTGAGCCACGAGAGCCCCCATGACATGAGGCGTTCCTCTAACCATTGAGCCACCGGACCTATAATAAAATGAAGATTAATCCAAAAATGAGCTTAAACATTTTTATGAATCGATAATTTTTATTAATCTAAATATATACCAACATATTTACTTATGCTGGAAACTGTATTGAATTCCTTTTCTATTGTTCTATTTACTTTTTTCTTATTAAAACGTTACTAATATTACTTTGAAATAATTAGGTCTTTGATAGTGACATTTATCTGTCAGTCACATACATTTGAATAACTGCGTGCTGTTTGTTTAAAGCGTAGGCTCGGGATTTAAATTATAGACAATTTTATAAATTTATCCATAAAATATATAGTATGTATTTATGCAAATCTATAGTAAATTTAATAATCTTTAATTTTTATATTAACATTAATCTTGAAAAAATAACATTTAAAGGTATTTTTCAAAGAAAAACTATTTTGAGCTACTAGTAAAGTGCCATTTCCGGTTATCCGATTTTTACTAAAATGTAATGGGCTCTTTGAATTACAATACAAGGTTTCAAAATTTTCTGAATGATAGTATTTGAGCTAGAGTGGAGGATCCACACATAGACACGCACACACACACACACACACACACACACACACACACACACACACACACACACACACACACACACACACACACACACACACACACACATACATACATACATACATACATACATACATACACACATACACACTTACATACTACATACTTACATACATACATACATACATACATACATACATACATACACAAATACACACACACATACATACACACAGACATCATCGTGAAAATGTTAAAATTGGATTCTAGGGACCTTAAAACGTGGTCATTTACCAAAATCTCGATATGCGATTTTTAGCACGATCCCTATACCTACCTTACCAAGGGTAGCGGGAGGTAAAAAGATAAAACAGATAAACCGTAACTTTTTGTTAATTTTTTTTCAATTCCATGGCTTTCGTTGGGGCGATTTTCGACATATTACAAAACATTCAAAATTAATTTTTCTTATTGATTCAGTTTTCAGAAATTTATGTTATATAACTTTTATTTGAAGCTTTTTTATCTAAAATAATTAGGCAAGCATCAGGAAATTGTGAGTGTTATTTTACTCGTTAAAATTCTACGATCTGAAATTCCAGTGACCATCCTTTATGTGCATTGTATGAGAAAATAAACGATGATGTATTTATTTATTTGAAAATTTAAATTTAAAATATAGAAATTTATTGTTCTTTGTCCGTATTTCAAAAATTTTAAACAACATCGAACCATCAGTACTGAAAATTTTTAATTACGACAGTTTCCTCTGTAAAAATAGCAGTAAATCATCGCTGGATGTCAATAACTTGATATATTGTTGCAAACTCTAGAAACTTTTGGTTTCCAGTGGCTGTGGTTGGCAGCCCTGTCCTGTGAAATACTTCGCACACTAAATCTTCATTATTGGCAACACTGGTTTACACTCGAACTTCTGTATTTATCAATAAAGTTGTGTCGCACAAAAGTTCTCGCTTTATTTTTTGCGAAGTGGAATTGTTGTTTAGATGAAAAACATTGGACTTTCGACTTGTTGCTATAGGGATAGAGATAAATAACTGAAAAACAATAGCTGGATAGTTTTTGATAATTTGGGTCGTAAACTCTTGTAAATTTTAAGTGCGGTGGCCGAGAATGTTGAAGCTTTGGTCTTTTCATTTCATGCCATAGTAACTACTGCGTGTTCAATTTTGACTTTTTTTTATTTACTAATAAAAAATATTTTATAGTATTTTATGTACCAAGGGCGTTACTATGATGATAATGCCAGGAGGGCGACGAGGATCTTGCCCGAGGGCCTCTGGCCCGAGGGATAGATGTCGCCCGATGGGCATTGGCATTATCATCTAGTAAGGCTCGTGGTGCATACAAGGTTTTATGTCTCACTAGATTATGTGAAATAAGTTTTCATTTATAATAATTTTGATTACAATAATGCTTAAGCTTTGACGTTGCTAAGGATGTTGTTTAATTGTTTTGTTTATTATCAACATTTATTTATTTTTAAAACACCAACGTTTCAATTCGTTGGAGATGGTGGAATGGGTGAATTTGATGTTTCGGAAGATATTTTGTCGAAACGGTATAAAGAATTTATTTTGAATGTTTCTGTATACTTCGAGGAAGACAAACGTATAAATGATCTCCTAATTATTTCATTCTCGTCTGTAGAAGATGTAACTATTATATTTTGAGGTTCATTATCACATGACAGATCTAGGTTCTTTATTTCTTATGCACTTATTTGTGAATATTATTACATTTTAGAGA
Organism: Harpalus rubripes; assembly: GCA_963082715.1. NCBI lineage: Eukaryota > Metazoa > Arthropoda > Insecta > Coleoptera > Carabidae > Harpalus > Harpalus rubripes. Next base: position 32,734,606 of record OY720461.1, on the reverse strand, counting down.
GCTTGTACGGCTTTAGATGTGTCACATGTGGCGGTAAATAATATCAAAAATGAATTCAAACGTGGATAAATATCGTCCCCAAAAAAATTAGTGGTCCGTCATCTGTCAAAAATGAATGCGAAACATTACAGTCTGCAATTCAACGGACTTACCTACTATTTTCATGTGTGGTGAAAGTAAATGGTTTTTAAGGTTTTTTAATAATCAATTTAAATATTATAATTGAATTAAAATTGATTTCTGTGGTGTGCTTTCAAAGCTATTTTCTTATATTAATTGTTGTAATCAATTAATGTATTAATTGTTGTAATCAATCCTTATTATCATTGTAAAAGAAAATAAATTCATTATATACCGTTCATATTATTTTTAATTTAAAGTCCATAAACGATGATCGGATTATAATGAGGGCGTAATGAAATATTATGCCCTCCCATTATGCCCCGGTTGTTATAGATATGTTTATACACACCGTATCCTAGCAATAAACAGTTCATAATACTTTAGTGAGACATAAAATGTTTTTATAATCATCATCATCTATTATAATCATTTAGTTACGAAGGTAATTAAAGTTTTTAGCGTAAAATGGTCGCCATGTTGTGACGTCAGCGTCATTACAGTAGTACAATTTCCCTGTGAAAATGTCACTATAGAGTGGACCATGCATATTTTGCTCATAAATTCGTGACTGGCTTTACACATACTCTAACAAACATATATTTAATATATCCGAGTATTTTTTTATTAAGACCAAAAGAAAATTTACTTATTAAATAAATTTATATTATAGTTTGTTTTAATTATTGTAATCTCAATACTTGTCATTGTTGTAATCATTTAGTAAATAGAAATGTAAATGTTGGATTACTTTTTATTATGAACTATGGTTTGATTATTATAATCAATACTGTCTTTGTTGTATTTAATTCTAAATAGAAAATTGTTTAAATACTATTTTAATTATAATAATGGCACTTGGTGAGTATAATAACCTTCAATATTATATTAAAGAAAGTCTTAAAGTCACATTAATCAAAGCGAATAAATAACCTGATTGTGAAAATGAGCAAAAATTAATAATAACTAACTGGTTTACTTTAGTACCATTAGCTCTAAAGATTTTTGATCGCAGTTTGTAATGGATATGTATTTTTATTCTTGCAACATTTATTGTATATTGCCATATTAATGATAACGTATGTCGATTCTCTCTACTTATGATGAAGTGACACTCAGAGCTGGGAAATACTTGCAAGAAAAGTACTTTATAAAGCTTGCAAGTACTTTCAGTACTTTAAGTACTGTACTTGAATTACTTTCTATTTATAGTACTTTGTACTTGACAAAATAAGGCTATTCACATGTACTTGGTACTTAATACTTGGAAAAATACTTGATGTACTTTAAATGTACTTGAAGTATTTATATGTATTTGAAGTATTTTAAATGTACTTGAATTATTTTAAATACACTTAAAGTGCGATGAATAATTTAAAAGTTAACAATGTTATGAGAATTGTTTGTCTGTCAGTGTTTCTTTTGCAGTGGTGTAGTGTTTGTAGTACATAATTATGTGAATTTCATTAATAAATATATTATCAGCGATAATATGAAAGTAAAGATATATTTACATATTTTTTGGTATAAATAAATTAATTCTAATCTGCATACTGCATATATAGTGTTTATATTACCTAACTACAGGGCTGGGACTTTGCCGTATCGCCTGGCGATCGCATGACGTAAAAATGACGTCATTTTAATATCTCGGTACAGCTTCTCGTATCGCTTGGCGATCATATGACGTCAATTTTACACCATGCGATCGCTATACTATAGGTATAGGTGATACGACAGTCCCAGCGAGGAACTCTTGTTTTCAAAAACCCAATAAATAATAATAAGATACTTGGTACTTGTACTTCAAGTACTACTTTCTGGTACTTTGCCCAGCTCTGGTGGTCAAAACTTTCGCGCCAAAATTTTAATAATTATTTTAGGCGTTATTAAGCGTAATTTCAAGAAAAAAAAATACGGAATTTCTATTTTTAAATTCTTTGTAACATATAAAAAATTCAAAAAAGTTGGAAATTGAAACCTTCTTCGTTATGTTCTCTTCTAAATATCCCTTAGCAACCTTGCTTGGTTCCTACACTCTTAATTTGTTTCTTACATTCGTTATATCGTTTTTAAGCGCATTTGTAATAAACGAGTTCGCTGAATTTCGATTTGAACTAATTTGGAAATTTTAATATTTTTTATTGTAGTTTTACGATTTGTACTATAGCAGTGTAATGCAAACATTGTAACAACTATAGACAGAGATATAACAATAAAATATTATTTGAAATATAAATATAACGATCCTCGTTATTTTTTATTGATAAAAATTTAGAATTTCATACAAAGCTCCACCGATATAAAATTTATATTAAATATTTAAAAATTGTAATATATTCTCATTCAGATTTTCATACAAAATTTATTAAAATTTATATCCTCATCCTAATATTCATAAATTATTACATTTTATTGTAAGCATAAAAGCTAATTCTTGTATGAGAAGAAAATTATACAAAAAATATTAATTTGGAACAGGTTTGCAATTTTAATATCCAAAAATTACTGTCCGTGAAATAACATTTCTGACATGTGCCTTTAAATTATGTAAATAAAATACAATCTCTTTATCTTTGGACGCTTTCTTTCTAGTAACGTCATTTTCAGCGATGCTAAAAAGTCTGGGAGAAAATAAATTCAGGACAAAGGCTAGTTTACAAATTCAAAAATAAAAATGGTGTTATTGGCGTTTGCAAGCATAAGGGTATAATTTAATGGAATATGAAAATGAACACACTGAATTTTATGACGTTTCATTAGGCACAGAAAAAACATCGGAGGAAGAACAATAAATAAATATAAATAAATATATCATCACGGCTTATTACCCATTGCTGGGTGTGCCAATCTGCTTCGTACACAGATATCGGTAAAGATGAAATATTTGCACCGTGCGGACGCTTTTTAGGCGTCACCTCGCGGATACTCATTGCTGGCATGGAGAGTGCACCACAGGGATCAATTTTGTGCCATTTAAAATTGGAAATATTTAGCGGTCGGGATCGAACCCGGTTTCCCAGATTCGCGACCTGTAATAAAGAAAATAAACAATATTCAAAAACGAGAGTACATTTTCAATTAAATATTTACTGGAAAACCTTATGTTACTTTTTGAAAATTTTAAAACGGATTTAGTTGCTTTTGCTAGTGTTTAAATAAATACACTGATCAACAAAATTAGGAGAACACTTTTTCGAACGCCTATAACTTTTTATAATAATGATAGACATAGTCCCCCATAAACTCAATGCACTTTGTTCAATGTTATTTCAATAAATGGATTCCATTCCGGAAGTGCAATTCCGGAAGGCCTGCAATATATTTATCTACGGCCCCTATCACTTCTTTATTTGAGACAAAACGCTTTCCAGCTAATTTCTTTTTAAATTGGGTATAGGTGGAAGCCAGTGGGTGCCAAATCTGGGGCATAAGGTGGAAATTCCAACTATTCGTACCACAAATCCCTCAGTATGTCTATTGCTAAATCACCTTTGTGAGCAGGTGCATTGACCTGGTGAAAGATATGCGTAGTATTCATCAGTTATTGTTTTACCGTTTTCAAGGTAGTCAATGAAAAGAATCCCAGAAAACACTAGCCATGATCTTTCCGGCAGATGAAATTGACTTCGCCATTTCTGGTGCAGAAACACCGGCTTCTACCCACTGCTTTGATTGCTGTTTTGTTTCTGGTGTATGGTGGTTGACCCTCGTCGAATTCCTAGTTATAAATCGGCGCACAAAATCGGTTAAATCTTTTTAAAATATATACTTTGTGTGGAATGTCGTTTTCGTATTTGCTTTTGGTCAGCATTTAAGAAGTGCGGCACCCATCTTGCACGAAGCTCTTTCATATTTAAATCTAGGTGTAAAATGTACTGTACCCTTTTTTCTGCAATACCTACGGCCTCAGCAATCTCATACACTTTTAATCGCGGATCGTCCAATACCATATTGAGTATCTTCTCGATGATTTCATTTGAAGTTTTTGATCTTCCTTTTTGTGGATCATCTCCAAGAGATATTTGACCACGTTTAAATTAAGCTTTCACCATTGGAAATGAAGGAGCAGACTCCTTATAAACCTTCACCAACTTTGGATGAACTTCCGTAGGCGATAAACCGACCAAAACAAAGAATTTCTGACCACTGAATAGATGTCTTGGAGAGGCCAGTGGTTACAGGAAGTGGATAGATTTGGAGCTAGCTAAAAAAGTATAGCCCTAATTTTGTTGATCAGTGTATATAGAATTATCGTAAGAACATTTTTATATATTTAACTCATTTTTCACCGAAAGTGAATTTAAGCGATTTTGATCCTAGATTTAATTTAATTTGTCTGATGTTACTAAAAATTTATTCAAACAAATTTTCCCGCCTTTGTTTGTGTCAAGCACGTCATTGGTTCACAAAAACAACCACCAGCGTCACCTACAATAATTACAAGTGCACATGTGTTATATTATCATTGCCGTTTCGTCATCGTTAGCACATCTATCGAAAGCTCTATGTACAAAGCTGCCGAGTAGGTAGTAATATCTCTAATTAATGAGATATGTCGTTACAGGAGGTAGACAGAGACGGTAGATACAGAAATAGTGTGTTAAAGTGCGATGGGGATAAGTGTTAATGCTGATATGGAGAAGTGTTAATACTTAGAATATGTAATTAATTAATTATTATATAAATTAGGTTCTAGTGAAAAGGTATCAGTATTGTAGTGAGGAAATATTTGATGTTAAATCTAAATTTCCCTTGAATGTTATTATGGTAATATTAATTTACGTAACAAGACCTGAGAGTGATATTTTACTGGGTGAGCATTGGAGACACTTCTGAGCCCAGTAAAGACACTTTCAGGTCACGTTGTGTAATACAATAGCTATTTGTGTATTAAGAGCGCAAAATGGGACATTGTCGATTGAGAGGTTGTTGACGCGCGACGCAGGAGCGCGGCATTCTCTCGAAATCGACAATGTCCATTTGCGCTCGAAACACACACAAGATCTTTTCTACAGTCCTCATCATAAAAAAAAATAATAAAATGTACACTTTGTACTTACAGTACTATTCAATAGTTTTGCAGTGAAGATAGGAACGTATTCAAATATGACTTCAAGATATTGTTTTGGCTTACGTTTTTACAAAAAATTAATGCCAATTTTGTAATGAATATTATTAGTTTTGTATAATATATTTGTTTCAAGTACATTAAACTAGTACAGTGGAAAAGTGGATGTCCACTGGGAGCGTTCACGCCAAACTTTTGCAGGTGGCAGCACAACTGTTCACACAATTTATTTTATATTTAATTTTAATTTATCGTTACTTTCCATTCTTCTTGAGCTATAGCTTCAATCTAATCTAAGCATTTTATACTTTCGTTTTTGTAAATAAATCATATTTTATTTTAACAGCAGTGCGGCATTTTGTTTGGTTATGTAATATACCGACAGAGAGTTATATGTCATATTGACTTGTGAAGGTGGTAAATGCGTAACTACAGTGTCATTAGTTCCTGACTAAACGTTTCTATTAAGAATGTAGACAAGTAACATTTCTTAACATTGTATAGTTAGAAATTTGGACAGCGAGTGTTTTTTTCTACTTTGTCGCGCATGAGCGGCAAAGTTCCATTTTGCGTTGACAAAAGAGAGCGCAAATGGCTACTTTGTATATAGACTGTAGAAAAATTGTTTTTTTGGGATCTTGATCTATATAGCTATGCTATACATCTTTTTATTTTTACCTTCCGTCACCTTTAGGTAAGGAAGTTATTGTCTTTGGTCAAAAATTTCGGTGGTGAGTTTTTAATGAATAATCACATTTTAAGGTCCCTAGAATACGATTTTACTATTTTTACGATGATGTCTGTATGTGTGTGTGTGTGTGTGTGTGTGTGTGTGTGTGTGTGTGTGTGTGTGTGTGTGTGTGTGTGTGTGTGTGTGTATGGGTGTGCGCGCGTGCGTGTGTGTGTAACAAATTTTTCGTCTAGGATAACTCTAATACTACAATTCCAAAATTATAATTCTTTAGTATTCTTCGTTGCATCCATATGAAGAGCTGATTAGATTTTGTTTATAATTGGTCAACCGGAAGTACCCTCATTTGAAGATTTTAACAGTTTTTCTAGAAAAATCTCTGTTAAATATAATTTTTTCACATTTAATGTTATTATAAATATTAAAGAACATTGTATTCTCTATATACGATTTGACAGCATTTTATACTTCATATTAAAGGGATATAGAGTTATAAAATTATAAAGAAATTAAATTTCATTAATTAGTCAGATTTGCAAGAAACAGCTACTTTATTAAGAAAATTCTGATTGAAAGATGTCAGTGTCAAGTGCAATTGACATATTCGTAGTATATTTGTGTTATAATTTTACTCGAAGTATAGGTTATTTTTGCTCGAAACTTTCTGTATGGAATTTGTATAAAATACGTACCACTGTCCAAAGGTTATGTACATACAAGAAATTTAGAATCTATCGCAAGGAACTTTCTGTATGGATTTTATAGAAAATACATAGGCATTTACGAAAATTCTACAGGTAGATATCGCATCTACTGACTGTGTTCGAAAACACGAGTGGCAAAAAGTTACCGTGTTCGAAAATTGTACAGTATCTAGCAAATCCATCTACCGGATTCATGAAGAATCTAATCTAAAAAAAAGGTAGTGATGCAAAGCGAAGCGCGCGCGTTATATGTTTGTTAACTATATCAAATTTCTAACCTGTTTCTAATATACAATTTTTTTTCTCGGTGCACAGGTGTCTCGTTGAGTACTGCTCTACCGATATTTTAATATTGTTTTTGAAGCATTTAGGTAATTTAAACTTACATTTATAAATGACATACTTAAACCTAAACAAAAACCATAAACCTAATTTTCATTTGTGAATATACCTTTACTCTAAAACAGGTACGTCGCTTATATAGTTGCTCTAATATTTGCCAGAACATTTTAGCATTATCTCGACCGTTATAACAATGCGCTGGTAATTACGCTTATCTCCTCTCTTGTTTACACAAGAGTTCTCTTCGTTCTCTCAATATTAGACTCTAGATGTTTGCAACTTCTATCATAGGCGTCGTCTCGCACGCACTGGCTGGGGGCTCGCGGACCAAACATCGTAGGTACTCTCTCACGTTACATTAAAATACACCTATCCTCTGTTCCATTTAAGCCATTCAGTAGATGGCACTGGCAACACCGCAAATCTGAAGTAGCCGAAGTTACATTGGGTAAACTTGTCTCTAATTTCAGCCAATCGGAGATGTCAAAACTATTCCCTAGGCTCCGCAATTCTGAATGGCTTAAATGGAACAAGGTATAGTAGTCATATTTTCAGAATGACTGAGCGAAATGCCAAATGATTTTTGGATTTAATTAGTTTGGATATTTCTATTAATATACCTTAACACATTCGGTTTAGACATGACTACGAGTAAGAAAAAAGAAATACGTATTATATTATCATATAACATTTTTCAAATAACCTAATAATATCAGTAACATATTGCTTACCATTGGTCAGAAAAACCTTTCACCCTCACGAAAAACAAATAGCATAATCCTGAAAAATATCACCTTACACATCCAGCATTCATCCCTTGTTGAACCGAGTAAACCGGGTTAAACCTTTTGATACCGAATTCACATTTCAGCCTCGGGGAACCCCCGCAACATTGGAATATTTTCATGTATTGAACCAGCAATACGTCATGATAAACATGTATCAGTAGCAATAGAATACACAGACATACGAGTTTATTCACATACCAAATGTGTAGATGAATACTCGTAACAATGTTGTATAGGACTGCAGGCAGTAGAACTTAACATAAAGGAAGTCTAATGCACTCGTGTGTGGATTCTAAATGCATAAAATAGGAATGGGGTCTCGTGGCTGCGTGCCTGAGTGTCTGGTCGCGAATCTGGGGAACCGGGTTCGATTCCGATCGATTATAAATATTTCGAATTTTAAATGACACAAAAATGACCCCTGTGGTGCACTCTCCACCATAGGCACCGACTTTTGGATTTTCGTGTGGGGGCTAAAAAGAAGCAACAGAAAATTTACCAACTAAAATATTATTTCTTAAAATTTGAATATACACTATTATTCACGAAAGATGACTATTCAAGGCCAAGAAAGAATACACATCACTTTATAGCAGTAGCTTAGCAACATTTCGTATTAGAAAGAAAAAGATTATTTGACCTATGTCTATTTAATTTATGTGGTGTGACAGATATACGTAAATAGTGGCATTACTTTCTAACACACTATAAATAATGACATGTCGCAGATTTACAGATACCTAATTATCTACTACACTGCCCTTTGTGCTAATATTTACCCAGTGTCGTTGACGTTTAAATCAAATAATTATTCCTTGGTTTATAAGTTAAGTCTGTTTTTGTATTTTGCAAAAACATAAGTGAAGAACATAAATCTTTCAGAAAGGCATTATTTAGAAAGAAACATAATTTTCAAATGAATTATTCTTATTTTTTCAGTTAAAATGTGTCGATAAATATTTCATGTTGCACGCCTATGCATACGAAATGCAAGTAATATTATATCAGACGGCTCACAAATGACCTTGAATAGTCATCTTTCGTGAATAATAAATTAAATAAATAAAATTGTACAAAAAATGCGAATTTATCGTATGACTAAATATCTACTTATTTTTTTAAAAAATCTTGTTTTTTTAATTTACGGCGAAACTCAACGTAAAACAGATAGAACATAAATTTTAATTGTATGTATGTTGAAAATATATATATATAGAGTGATCAAAAATGCCTGAAGTGTGCCGCTCCATACAATTTTAACATTTGCCGCTTAAATAGTATTACTCTTACCATGGGCGTACCTTTCGAATTTGGATGCAGTCACAAGAATAATCTCAAGAACCGTGTTCTTTATGATCACCCGAATGAAAATATGCTTCAAGAAGAAATCTGTCACGCTCTTCATTAAAAGCATAATGAAATGAAATTAAAGAGTTTTCAGAAAGGTATCCGAAATAAATATAAAATGAATCAACGTACAGCAATGATATTAATCAAATATCATGCACCTGTCATCATCTGTCATTTTGACATTATTTTGGAACAAAAGTGATCACGTGACCTTCAACCATTTTTGATGACTATAAAACTTATTTCACAGTAGTATACATTTGTGTTTATTTTATGATTTGTTAATGCCTTTCCGTAGTGGGCTTCCGAGAAAATGGTTTGGTTTTTTATTTGGCATCTGTTCGTATATTTTTTAAGCTACAAGTTTGGTTGTCACTTAAATATAAATTAACTAATAAAGTACAAGTAAATTTTGTGGAAAAACAGATGCAATACCTTCTTGTTTATTTTGAAATATCTTTTATTATAATAATTATTTTATGCAGTGCGCTGCATATTATTAAATTTAAATTAATATTAATACAAATCAATGTTATATTATTATGGAATATCTATATGTTATTTAGTATTGATGTATGTTTTTTATAACTTTGCGACACAAATGGCATTATGTGCATATTGTATGTGTTCTAATAATAATAATTATAAATGTTTATTATACGGTGCATTTATTTTATAAAATAAATAGATAATAACATTAATGATCAGTAACATATTATAACCAAAATATCATTTTCAGATATGAGAAATAATAATGATACTATTTTTCGAAACAACGGAAATATATTTATTGTAAATATCAAAGTTTGTTTAAATGTATAAATAAATTTGGTTTAATAATTATCGAGTCGCATAACCACAAAAATGTCAGCCTTTATTATTTGAACATTTTAATGTGAAACATTATAAAATTACGTGAATTTATTTTCATTGCAATCGCATTATTTTTTATTTGGCATGAATTTCATTTATTTTTGACATATTTAGTTTATATTAATTATATGCATGGTCAAATTATATTATTTCCAATATTTAATGCATGAATATTTATTTATACCGGAAGTGCAACTACATTTCTTCCCTAGTAAGTTTTTTTTGTAAACCGTATATGTTTAATAATGACGTAGGCTTCCACAGTCTGAGTCATGAGAAATATTCGTTTTCCGGGAATGGACTGTGTCATATTTTGAGTCAGAGCTCAACGTTTCGCCCGCAGTCGTATGGGGCATCTTCAGGAGCAAGGGGGATAGTACTGTCTTAAACAAGGTTACCCGACGTGTCAACCTCGCTAAAGGCCGAGTTTAAGCAACAAGCGGAATGGTATGTATTAACATCTGCGGTCGCAGAACACCAACACAACACAGGACATAACATCTTATTTGAAAATTCCCACATTTTAGCTCCTGTCCCTGAGTTTTACAGACGTAAATACAGGGAAACTTTAGAAATATGGAAACATCCTAATAACATCAATCGGGATGACGGCAATTTCTTGAGCCACATGTGGAAACCGGTGATTCTCGGAACACGACACGCCCAATCTACCATTACGAACTCGATTCCCATTGGTCCTCATTAGCTTTGCTCATCTACCGTATCTTTAGATTAGTTTATAACTGTGTTCTCGGCCTTCCTTCGTCACTTGGTTTATTTGGCCTCTAGCGTGGTTTACACGTCGGGTAACCTTGTAAACGAAGTCTCCCCCTTGTTGCTTAAACTCGGCCTCTAGCGTGGTTGACACGTCGGGTAACCTTGTTTAAGACAGTACTATCCCCCTTGCTCCTGAAGATGCCCCATACGACTGCGGGCGAAACGTTGAGCTCTGACTCAAAATATGACACAGTCCATTCCCGGAAAACGAATATTTCTCATAAACGAAAAATGTTTAAAATTTGTTAAACGCACCCCTGTTTTCATATTCAAGTACCCTAGTCGGCCATCTATTTTAAGCAAAACATATAGTAATGTATTTCTGTGCTTTCCTAGTCCAGTATTTAAATGGGTTCATGCAAAAAATTCATACCTGAATATTTTGCACAATTCTATTCTTCTCTAGGGTTTCAAAAGAAACCACATCTATAAAATAATTTAAACGTCAACTTTCATTCGCTAGTCATACCATACAAACCTGTGAGGGAAGGTGAACTCGGGCAGTTGTGTATACAGAAACTGTGGGAGTTCCGTTAGTTGTAGAAGTTAGTGAGTTAGTGGAATAGCAGTATCGTGGTAAGCGTATGCTGTATAGTGTCGAGTGGAGTACTCGGGAAGTTACTGGTATTTTGGGATAGCTGTAGAAATGAATACTTGGTAGTGTTGACGAGTATTGGGAAGCTAGAGTATACGAGGACAGTATCAACAAGTTGGAGTAGATTCTCGGTATTGGTGTTGAAGAATCTGGATCGGACAGTTGAATGTGATATAAGTAATTAGCGTAATTAGTGAAATAAATATAGTGATACAAATATCGAGTAAACAGTCTACAAGAGCCTGCAATAGACCGTCAAAGATTGGAACGCGTAGTAAAATAATTGAAAAGTTAGTTAAATAAAAGTACGAGAGTACAGTGAAATAAATAGCGAGAAAATAAATAGTCGCGTTAATTGATTAAATTAATAAATAATCTTAGTAGTAGTTGTTGACTTTCTTTTATTTTCATAATCTTGATAATGATGCCTTGAAGTAGTTTGATCTGAGATTTTTTACATCATATTATTTTATATTCATTTCTTTATCTCTAAAAATATAAAACATATAATAATGAATTTATATTTATCGAATAAAGAATTTAACGTTCTTTAATATAAGTATTTACATAAATTTTCGATAAATAATATTTAGATGATTTTTTTCTTGTAACTACTACTTCCGGTTGTCCAATTTTTACCAAAACTTAATCAACTCTTCCCATTATTGTTAGATTGAGGAATCCGTAGTTAAAAATGGACATCATCGTAAAAATGTTATAATCGGATTCTAGGGACCTTAAAACGTGCTTATTCACTAAAATCTGGATATGTGATTTTTAGCATGAATTCAATACCTCTCTTAGCGAGAGGTAAAAACACTACATATTTCAACAACTACCGTCTTCTCAACACGACAAACTAATCTAGACTCTTTTCATGTTTACTCCATGAGTAACTAATGTCGACTCTCTGAAAATAAAGCGCTATCTTCAGGACAGGATTATCTTAGGGGTACAGAGTGCATAGGCTAAGGCATTCAAAGTCACGCACGTATACATAATAATTTCTAAACTTAATGACCAACAAATAAATGTCTATCATAATACGATAAGAATTTCTAAAATGAATTTTGACATTTATAATTTAAATAGATAAACAGAGTTAAAATATAATTATTGAAACTAAAATTTAGAAAAGTTTATAAAAAGTTATTTATCTGTTATTGCTCTTACCCTCGTCTTATCACACTATCGCTCGGGCGCAAGAGACTCTTCGAATGGTAAATGGTACTTACATCCCAGCAAAAATAACTATTATTTATTTTTGAAGATTTTTCTTTTATGTTTTATAAAAATCCAAAGTATCCTTTAATTGGACGCACGTTGGTGCATTTTCCATGGTTTAGTCGCTAAGTTTCCTTTGACAAAGTTCGGTGTAAACGGATGAGCTAACTACGTTGCGGGTGGAAATGTTTACCACTGTGCTACATGTCCTACATACAAACATATGTACACGTTGTACCTGTGTACTAACATGGGCTACGTGTCTACGTGTCTAGCCCTAAACCGATGTGCTTGTGTGTGTTTGCGTGTGTTTGTGTGCGGTTGCAAGGCTGTGTGGACGAGCAAACAAAATGAAAGTTTGAGAGACTATAGCTTAAGGCTGGGTTTTAGCAGGGGAATTTTACTTACACTCCTGGTCCTGGCTACAAGTTTAAGAACACTGTATATATCCTTTTATGAACTTGTAAACTAGGAAGATTTAAAATTAAATTAAATCCGGGATTTGAACTTCTACAAAGGCTTTCTTTATTCCAGACAAGCAATGATTTTTACCTTCCGTCACCTTTAGGTAAGGAAGGTGTTGTCTTTGGTCAAAAAATTCGATGATGAGTTTTTAATCAATAAGCACGTTTTAGGGTCCCTAGAATACGAATTTACTATTTTTACGATGTCTGTATCAGGCACCGGACAGCTAAATGAATGTGCCAAAACACTGTCATAGTTCCAGGAAGAAAACTGTAGAGGCGCGACAGTGCTTAAATTTTAAGAAAATGGATTAAGTCACCTTTGAGTTCAAAACATTTTGCAATATTATGAGTTGTAAAGTCACATAAGTCATCACACATGTCATTGAACGTACGCTTTAACATCTTTAATTATTTGTTAATCCAATTTGTAATAGTTTATAGATTTAGTTATAGTGCCAGTAGTGATTTATTTCGTGATTTCTCCAGTTTTAAAGTGTATTAACTGTGTTTATTTTTTGACGTAATACGGAATTGAAACTCAATAAATAAGCTGATGAACATTCGTTGTGCTGTTTGATATAAAGTGCACTGCAAAGAAGCAAATAGACGTTTACTTTTATATTTAATGATGAAATGTCGTACCATTTCCAATATCCTTTTATATATATATATATATATATATATATATATATATATATATATATATATATATATATGTGTGTGTGTGTGTGTGTGTGTGTGTGTGTGTGTGTGTGTGTGTGTGTGTGTGTGTGTGTGTGCGTGTGTGTGTGTGTGTGTGCGTGTGCGTGGGTGTGGGTGTGGGCGTGGGTGTGGGTGTGTGTAATTACTCGAAATAGAGGATCTTTTGCTTTCTGTATGGAATTTGCATAAAATACATAGAACTGACGGAAGGTAATGTGCTGGCCACATCAGATTTTTTTAAATTAATTTTAAATACAGAACTAAAACTATTATAATTACCCCCTAACCTTAAAATTAATTTTAACAAAAACTAGATACGTATTTCGAGAACTAAGTTCTCATCATCAGTAATACAACAAGTGAAAAGTTAAACAGAGTAGTCAAGAAGTCAAGATTACTCAACATGTCATCCATGCCAGAGGTCCTAACAACTCAGAGTTGTTAGGACCTCTGGCATAACATAATAGGGTTGTTGCAAGAATTTTTATATGACTTCTAAGTACTAAATTTTAAAAGATATTTGTTGTTTAAAGAACCCTAAATTTGAAAATATCACGAATTATCCGTTAGATATTTTTCAATAGACCTTTTCAAATTAACGGATATCTCTTTCTATCGCTGCAAATAGTAAGTAAAATGGCATCAACAATTGCCAGCTGGGCTGTTAAACGAAACGTCAAAAATATTACTTCCATTAAAAAACCTGTATTCTGGATGAAAATTTGCATTGTGAGACATTTTAGCACCAATAATAGCTATTTGTGTATTAAGAGCGCAAAATGGGACATTGTCGATTGAGAGGTTGTTGACGCGCGACGCAGGAGCGCGGCATTCTCTCGAAATCGACAATGTTCATTTGCGCTCGAAACACACACAAGATTTTTTCTACAATCCTCCACCATAAAAAATAATGAAGTGTACACTTTGTACGTACAGTACTATTCAATAGCTTTGCAGTGAAGATAGGAACGTATTCAAATATTACTTCAAGATATTGTTTTGGCTTTCGTGAATGCCAATTTTGTAATGAATATTATAAGTTTGTGTATAATTTATTTGTTTCAAGTACATTAAACTAGTGCAGTGGAAAAGTGGATGTCCATTTGGAACGTTCACGCCAAACTTTTGCAGGTGGCAGCACAACTGTTCACACAATTTATTTTATATTTAATTTTAATTTATCCTTATTTTCCATTCTTCATGAGCTATTGCTTCAATCTAATCTAAGCATGTTATACTTTCGTTTTTGTAAATAAGTGCCATATTTTATTTTCACAGCAGTGCGGCATTTTGTTTGGTTATGTAATATACCGACAGAGCAGTTATATGACAGATTGATTTGTGAAGGTGGTAGTGGTAAATGTGTAACTACAGTGCCATTAGTTCCTAGCTAAACGTTTCTATAAAGAATGTAGACCAGTGACATTTCTCAACATTGTATAGTTAGAAATTTGGACAGCGGGAGTTTTTCTACTTTGTCGCGCATGAGCGGCAAAGTGACATTTTGCGTTGACAAAAGAGAGCGTAAATGGCTACTTTCTATATAGACAGTACAAAAAAGCTTTTGTAACTTCTTTCGAGAAGTTCTTTAAACTTGTCAAAGATTTTTCTTTTTTAGGTCTAATTTTTTTATCTCTTTAAATTGAAAAGGTCTATTAATTATTGACATTTGTGTAATATTTTGAAAAGTCGCATGATCTGTAACAGAATGTGATGTCAGAGCACATACAGTGTAGCATGTAACAAACTATCGCTTACTTTTAGGTATATAAATAACGTAAACTGTTTTCCTATTGGCTATGAATGACGTAGTGTATATGCTTCGACGTCACGGGAGTAGGGGGTTGTTTTTCATGACTATTTCTGGCGCCAATGTTTTTATATAATTACCAAAATAACAATAAACAATTATTTTTTATTACTATGAAAAATATTGCATAAACTTTCAATAAAAATACTTTTAAAAAATGTGAACGGTATATTCATACAGGCCCGGGTTAGAATTTCTTTACGCCCTAGGCCAAAATTCATGACTTCACTCAATTTTTTAGAGAGAAATGCTACCAACGTAACTGATTTTACAAGTCGCATTTATTAAAAATGTAATAGAATTATAAAATTATCCGAATAGAAGAAATTATATATACCTTGTTACATGTAAGCCATTTAGTATTGCGGAGCATAGGGAATAGTTTTGACCTCTCTGATTGGCTGAAATTAGAGACAAGAGACAAGTTTACCCAATGTAATTTCGGCTACTTTAGATTTGCGCTGTTGCCAGTGCCATCTACTGAATGGCTTAAATGGAACACAGCATAAAAACATGTTTCATAAGAACTGCACTCGTCCTTTATAAAACTCACCGCGAAGCGGCTCGTTTTGCAAAGTCGGACTCGTGGATTAACAGATTGTTTTATGAAATTTGTTTTCAATATACCTACTATTATCAGTCATCAAAGGTACATTTACCATCTTTTATAACTAGCTAAAGATTACCACTTTTATTTTGCTTCTCTATCTCTCAAATGAAACGCATATAAACAATAATTTTGCTAAGATTCATAAGTGACACCCGGTATATAAATATTAGAATTATTTAAAATCTTCGACAACTGTCATAGCTCATCAAGATTTATCAATCATTCTACTATACTGATTTTGTATAATTAAAGCAAATGTGACTGTTTACGTCGTCTAGTAGAGGTGGTGCCAAATATCATGAGCTATGAAATGCGCAGATCACGAAGAGAGACAGCTAGAGAAAGGTCAGGCAATAGGGGAGAAAGAAAGAGAAAGAAAAATTTTTGCTTTCTGCGCAACAGCTCTTGAGATTTGGCACGGTTATAACTGCAGGCACTTCTCTTTTTCCGTTTTCTCATTTATCCAACTACTCAATGTGCGCCCCCTCTGTGCCTGCGCCCTAGGCCATGGCCTAGGTTGGCCTTATGGGTAATCCGGGCCTGTATTCATATGAGATAATATTGTGCCAGAAGAATATGCAAGGTTTGTGGATATAATTTCTCATAGAATTAAAGCTGTTATGACTAATAAAAAAAAATGCTGGCCGAACAAATTTAACCAAATCTACCCGTCAATTTGGTATTAACCCTCGCAAATTGTATCCAGTCCCGCCCTGTGAGCGCTTAGGGCAGACTAGAGCTTGTGAGTGTAGCAAACTACTCAAACGGTTTGAACTTTGTACAAAGCAGCGTTCTGCTACACGATTATTTGAATGCGCGCACACACGCACCCGACGTCTCTGTAACAACCCCCTCCATCCTTAGGGCGGCGAGCATGTGAACTACCCGGAGTTCTTTTCTTACGACGCTTGAGTCTCAGGGAAAGTTGGATTAATTGTCACGGAGTTTAGAGGAGAAGTTTAGAAAGGCATAGGATATATACGAGTAGGGAAAGCTGGATATATTCTATTAGATTTTTTATGTACTCCACTGTAGATATCATGGGTGTCCAATTTTTTTGACCTTCTGGGTTGCATTGCCCAACAAAAATTTATCAAGGGGCGCCTCCGAAATTTAACTCTTAAGAGGCATATTTACCCCTGTGCTGAAATATGAAGCGAAAATTCAAATAAATTGTTCCCGTACTAGAACTATCAACATTTTAAAAAATTCAACACAACCCAAACCTACTTGCGATATTAACCTACATTTAAAAATAATAAATATTGAAATCTATTAATATTTGACTCTGATTTTATAGGCCAAACAGCATTTCTCGAATTTCCCATAAAATCAAAGTCAAATACTAATAAATTTCAATAATTATTTTTTAAAAATACAGGTTTATATTGCAAGTAAGTTTGTGTTGTGTTGAATTTTTTAAAATGTTAATAGTTCTAGTAGAGGAACAATTTATTTGAGTTTTCGCTTCATATTTCAGCACAGGGGTAAATATGCCTCTTAACTGGAAACTGGAATAGGCGATGTGCACATTTTGAGCGTCAGCGCCTCTAACGGCTACATTGGCACTTTTGGTTACCGAATCAATTTTGACATTTCGAGAAAGTGATACAATTTATAATTTTATTTTGAGTTGTTGCTATTGTGTATGCATATTATACATTATATTATATTGAAATGAATAAAGAAAATATTTAAAATGCTATATATGTGATGTGACAATTAAAAAAGTCAAAATACCTGCGAAGGTACTGTGGCAGAAAATATAATTTTTCTCATAATATGTGTGATTTCTGTAAACCATTTTATCATATTTAAATTTATATTATAATTTATAATATTAGTTAAATGTTACAAGATGCACAATACATGGAAATTGAGATTAAAAAGTTGGAAAACTTGAGTGATGGAAAGAAGAAAATTTCTACATATCTTTTATATTCGCAATAAATGAAGAAGGTTCTTCATTGAAAATATATCAGGCTCTAAGTGGAATCAGTTGCACAAGCTCGGAAAAGAAAATACACGAAAAATACGAACCATGTGAATTTCTATCTTTAACATTAACATTACATGTATAAAATCTATAATAAATAGACGAATTATGTCAAAAATAAACTTCTATTTCATACAACTGTAAGTATTATACAATTTTCTGCTTCTTGTATTATAACTTGTTCTAATATTAACTTTAGAAACACATTTTTATATAATTCATTATTGCAATCAGACGACCATTGTTGTAATTTTATTCATACGATAAGTATCTTTTACAATGAGAAAATGTGTATACCTAAAAGAATTTTTCATGTTAGTGGAAGATATCTGTTTTATTTTTTTTTTATAAATAGAAATTGCATAATTATTCTGACATAAAAGTAGTCAGCGCCGACAGCAGACAAAAATGACAAAATGGTTACTCATTGAAACATAGCAAAGTTATGTTTTATGTCAGAATAATTTTGCAATTTCTATTTCATGAAATATTTACAATGAATGCGAATGATAGGACGTCAAATATTATATGATGCAGTGGGGGATGTAATAATTTTTACTAAATTACCGATTGAAGTATCAAATTTTATAAATTTCCTAGAAGATTATATGAGGAACAGATAGATAAGAAAATATCTTTTCAACAGATATCTTTTACTTACATGAAAAATTCTTTTAGTTATACATATTTTCTCATTGTAAAAGATACTTATCGTATGAATAAAATTCCAACAATGGTCGTCTGATTGCAATAATGAATTATATAAAAATGTGTTTAAGTTAATGTTTGAACGAGATATAATACAAGCAGAAAATTGTCTTAAAATTGTATAATACTTGCAGTTTGACATAATTCGTCAATTTATTATAGATTTTGTACATGTAATGTTAATGTTAAACATAGAAATTCACATGGTTCGTATTTTTCGTGTATTTTCTTTTCCAAGCTTGTGCAACTGATTCCACTTTGAGCCTGGTATATTTTCAATGAAGAATATTTTTCACTTATTACGAATATAAAAGAAAGATGCTAACATCATACACTGAGTATCGTGATATGTAGAAATTTTCTTCTTTTCAATCATTCAAGTTTTCCAACTTGTTAATCTCAATTTCCATGTATTGTGCATCTTGTAACATTTAACCAATATTACTAATTATAATATAAATTTAAATATGCTAAAATGGTTTACAGAAATCGCACATATTATGAGAAAATTTATGTTTCTGTCACAGTACCTTCGCTGGTATTTTGGCTTTTTTGATTGTCACATCACATATATAGCATTTTAAATATGTATAATATTCATACACAATAGCAACAACTCAAAATAAAATTGTAAATTGTATCACTTTCTCGAAATGTCAAAATTTATTAGGTAATCAAAAATGCCAATGTTGCCGTTAGAGGCGCTGACGCTCAAAATTTGCACATCGCCTATAGGGCTCTACAAATGTCGTTTACTACTCGGTTACCATCTTATGGTGCTACTACGTCATTATGACGCACTGTTCATGGATCAGTATTTGCAACAATAAAAATAACAGCGAAATGACGAAGAACGAATTAAAAAAGATAATCTAAATTCTTTTATTATCTACTCCAAAATTCTGTTTTGATCCACACCACCGGAGTATATAAACAAAACTCATATTTAATGATATCAACTTTGCAAACATTTTTAAAATACAAGTGAGGAAATTTAATTAACAGATGACGTCATCGCTATTAAATTTCGATTAAAAATGTCTAAAGTTAATATGGGCATAAATTGGGAAAAATTGGGTCATTTAGTGGTCAGAGTGCAAGGTAAAAGCTGCAGTAAATATCATGAGAGAAATTTCAAAAGTTTCGTAAAAGCTCCACAACTCTAGAGATCCATTCCGAACACATAGGCGCGCAATACGATGAACAAAGGGGGCATATAGTTCTTTCCGTATTTATTTTAGATATTCCTTGCGCGTTACTTCCCAAATTATTTTAGAAAAAAATACTTCAAATATAAGTTGTAGACCAGGAAATTCTGCATTTGAATCAATAAACAAAATTAAATTTGCATGCTTTGTAACGCAGAAATTTATGAAAATGTCGAATATTGAATTCGTAAAATAGGGAACTACAGCGCAATTGATTTAAGAGAAATTAGGAAAAAATATTGAAAGTATATATGCTTAATAATAAATAAAACGACATAATTGAAATACTTCGGAAATAAGGGGATTTTTGTTATAGCAGATCGTCACTCATATGAAATCCATATATATTATTTTGATTGGCGACTCAAAGACGGCCTAAAAATATATAACGAATACCTAGTTAGGGGTGGAGCCGGAGCCTACTAATGGAAGTAGAGAAATTTAAATAGAGGAGGCTTGGCTATCAGTCCAGTAGTGCAATTCTCGAACAGTTTTTATTTGAATATAAATATTTTGCATTAAACTTAATAATTTAAATACATTTCCAATTATAAAGCATGTGGACTTGTACAGTATAATAATATTCATTTATTTTTTATAAATATTATTTAGAAATAGCATAGAACATTTAGGTCCACGAAGAAAATAGTTTGATATAAAAACTTATATTTGTAACGTCACATCTATATTTTCAAATTTCGGAGGACTATAACTCGCATATTAATAGGATTTTTTTCACCGAATTTTCACCGACAGTCTTAGTTTTACTTATACATTCAGATGAAATTATATTTAAAAAATGGTGGAATCCCCTATTGTTAACCACAATGATAATTTAATTGTATGCAGTTTAAAAACTCATTTTTCTTCTCAAAATGTCACAATATTTGACAGTTACAACGTCACATAATTGTTTGTCTTTCTGTTTTATTTCCACAGCTAACATACTATAAAACTAAAAATTTTCATATTTAGTTTCTTGAGTTACTAAACATACGAAATGAATTTTGTTTACTAATTTATAAGTAAAATTAATGCTCTACAACTTTTAATAGAATAATTTTTTGCCGACAATAATTTGAGGGGCAATGCGCGGATTTCTATAATTTGACAGATTTTTCGAAAACTTGTTGCCAGGCAATAGTCACGAAAGCCCGTATTGCCAAATGGAATGTGGAATAGTATATTCTATAACTAGTATGGAATAGATAATTTCCGTGCGAGCGAAAAGTTTGTAGGACGAGCCGAAGGCGAGGTCTACGGTTTCGCGAGTGGCGGAAATACTATTCCAGACGAGTTTTAGACTATACTATTTAAAAAATATATTTTGCTCATCACTTGACATTTTTCTAAAAATATAATAAAATATTATTGGTATGTTATAAAAGCAATAATTTTTATTTAACTTACCATGTAAAAGCTTCAAAACGCGTAAAACAAGGCGTATAATAATATTTTGTAATCATTTCTTTTATAATTTGACAGTTAAGGCAGTTGAGGTGACAAAATATAAGAAAGCAAAGCCGTCTTGATTTGGAAAACAATTGCGTTTCCCATGTATTTTAAATGGGTGAATTGAAAAACTAGTGGTCTGTGACTGCCTATTACGGAATATTATTCAATAACAGTATGACAGAATGTCCTCATTCTGTAACAGTTTTCAGTTATAGAATGTATGAATTCTATAGTAGTGTTAGAGAAAATTATTTTCTAATTTATCGAACTCTCAAATTATATTTAATTAGACTATATTTTGATCCACAAGTTTCAAACAACGGAATCAGGCTGTCATACTATTGTAACGCTATATACTGTCGTAATTATCTAGCTTCATTCATTTACATGGCTCAGTTGGTAAATCTGTTTTGACAACTAGAACCATCGACCTTTCAAACTATAGATGCAGTGCACTAGCAACATCCTTGTTACAAGATAACGGTGCACATATATATACAGGTGTTCATTTTAAGTGGTACACTATTACTAACTCGAGAACTATACGAGCTACGAGGTATGTTAAATTAGAAAGCAATTTCTATTTTACTAGACTATTTAATGAGCGTCAAATTATTATTTTTCAACTAGTGGTTTTCAAACTGTGGGCACCAACATTGTTATTTTAAATGGGATCATATATTTTTTATTTAAATATTACAGAGAGAATTTTATTCTGAATTCAATTATTTAATATTTTTACACCCTCACATAACGATTTTTTAAAGAAATGTGCATAATAATATGATTAAAATATGATTATAATAAGAGTGCCACGGATAGAAAAAATGAATACATCTTATTTTTACCTTCCGTCACCTTTAGGTAAGGAAGGTATTGTCTTTGGTCAAAAAATTCGATGATGAGTTTTTAATCAATAAGCACGTTTTAGGGTCCCTAGAATACGAATTTACTATTTTTACGATGATGTCTGTATGTGTGTATGTGTGGATGTGTGTGTGGATGTGTGTGTGTGTGTGTGTGTGTGTGTGTGTGTGTGTGTGTGTGTGTGTGTGTGTGTGTGTGTGTGTAACAAAATTTTCGTCTGCGATAACTCTAATACTACAGTTACAAAAATTATAATTTTTCGTGTACTTCTTCGTTACATCCATATGAAGAGCTGATTAGATTTTGGTTACAATTGGTCAACCGGAAGTATCATCATTTGATGATTTTAACAGTTTTTATTGAAAAAACTATGTTAAATACCATTTTTTCACATTTGATGTTATTATAAATATTAAAGAATATTTTATTCTCTATACGATTTGACTGCATTTTATACTTAATATTAAATGGATATAGAGTTAAAAAATTATAAAGAAATTAAATTTCATAAAGTAGCTATAGCTATGAAAACAGCTACTATATTAAGAAAATTCTGATTGAAAGATGTCAGTGTCAAGTGAAATTGACAAAGTGTGTTTGTCATAATTTTTACTGGAAATATAGGATCTTTTGCTTTCTGTATGGAATATGTATAAAATACATACAACTGCTTTAAGGTAATGTACAAGAAATAGAATATTTAATTTAATAATAATAATAAATCTTTTATTTCTGCAGATACATTATACTGTATATAGAAAACGTCACAAACTAATAATTTTCTGTATGAAATTTGCATAAAATACATGCAACTGCCGGAAGGTAATGTACAAGAAATAGAATATTTAATTTAGCAAGGAACTTTCCGTATGAAATTTGTACAAAATACATAGAACTGACGCACGAACTGACGGAAGGTAATGTGCTGGCCACATCAGATTTTTTTTACAAAGAATTAGAATGCCCTGGCAGATCAGCTGATCATAAATGTCAACCGAGATGTCAACGCGCATAAAATATTTACTTAAGAAAAATAACATGTATACATTTTTTCATTGGTGGCACTCTTATTTTAGACTCATTTTAATAATATTAATATAAATTTTTCATGCATATTTTTCAAAAAAAATAATCTTATTTTAAATTTAATGCTAGTATAAATAACTTAAGACGAAATGTAGAATTTACCACTAGCATCAAATCTTAAACTGGTCAATTATGGATACTGTGTTTCCTAGAATTTTTAATATTTTCTCTTTATAAATTGTATATTTTTAATATATTTGTTGCAAATATTTGCAACGGGTACAGCTAATAAAATAATAAATGTGTAAAATTACAAAATTGCCCTTTAGGTTAAGTTATGTTAAGGTTCCCTCAGAAATAACAGAGTTACTTTCAAATATATTTTCTGTTGCAAAAAATACACCAAATTATATACTTGCTAAGATAGCAAAACTTTCTGTCGCCCAGGTAACCATCCGCCACTTAACTATCTTCTATTTGACTATCGCCCAGATAAAGTCAAACCCGGCCTGAAATTTTACAAAAATCTTTCAGCTATAATTCCAGTAATCCAGTCTTTCCACATCTGTTCCATCACTAATGATGATATAACACAAATTGGTGGAGGCGTCTTACAATTTCCCATTCTCCGCCCTTGAATAAAATTATCTCCTCCGCCCATGTGCCTCGGGGAGTTTTCCATGGCTGATAAGAGTAGCAACTAGCGCGATGTCAGCAGTTCTGCCAACCGCTGAGAAAGAAAGAGAAAAACAGCAAACATTAACTTTATCAAGGAATGAAAAATGCGTCGACCGCGACTTATTAACCAGATACGAATCGGAAAACACTTCGCCATCGTCGTCTCTTGCCGCTTCCCTCGCCGAGGATGAGGCCCAGCGCTCACGTTGTCGTAAATTGCACACGATGATTTATGCCCCAGATAGAGATTGCACAGCAACGTGGATCAGCGTTTTACCAGAAGAATTTCAGCAAATATTGTTGTTGTCTTATACACAGAACTATAAATTGTTATGTAGTGAACATGTTTTCAAATTCAGATGGAAATTTTTACTTGTTATAGTACCTCAGAATAAAATCTTTTTTGGCCTCCTAAAGTGTAAACATAACAATCACACATCGTTGGCGTCCATGGTAGTTGCGATTTTACACATGCCATGACTTTACCGCACCGAATAAAGTAATACACACCCATATTTTTAAGTTTTAATAGGCCACTAATAAAGAAATCTACTTTGTAATAATAAAGAGTGCCTACAAAAACGCTAGCTACCGCAATTTTCGTACAATAATAGTAAATAAATAAATAAATAAATAAATAAATAAATAAATAAATAAATAAATAAATAAAACTGAATTTCTTTTAATTTAATCCGCCACCGCCATCTTTTGGCATAAGTCTCAGTCGGCAATGTCAATATGTCAAAATTGTCAAATGATAAAATAAGTGGAATGATTGATGAGAATTATTTATTTTATTTCAAATGTTTGAAATTAATTTTAATGAAGAATGTTGAAAAGGGTAGGTAACATTAGAATCATTCATGTAGTCTGTAGGAACTACGTATGTAGGAACTAATCTACCTAACCTTAATTTCCTTCCAGCATAGCAGCATAGACAATAGACATCCCTAATAAATAAAATAATCAAAGTGCAAATTCTTGGTCTTGTCCCAACCCAACCTCTCAATTGTTGACTTTTTTTCGTCACATCACCGTATGAAAACTTGATAATATCTCTTGTAACGGGCATTTGATTTTTCAGGGAGTAATTCCGATGAAACATTTTTTGCTTGTTCACGTAACTCTGGCGGAGTAGATGTTATAGATTCGTCACTGTCTGACATTTTTCTCTTTGATAGATATGATTACAAATATAACAAGAAATACAATTTTTTGATTATTTTGACGTTTCGTTGGTTTTCAAAGCGCCTTGATGCTGAGCCTACAATAAATTGTTTTGATAGCAGCTCGCTTGATGACAACAATGGTTTAAGGTTAACATGCAAAATTTATAGAAAATACATATTTTAGTAGATATCTCGGCCAAAAAATTTAATACATAATGTGTGCGTTAGGTATTTGTACAACGCTCGGTTTTATTGCAGCACTCCGTTGCGCGTCGTGCTTCAATATAAAACCTCGCGTTGTAAAATAACACCTACCGCACGTATAATGTAAATAACTATTTTACATTATACCTTTTCTGGTAGTGATGCGCGCGAGGCGAGACGAGACGAGAAATATAAAATATCGATCTCGTCACGTTTTCGGATCTGTAATCTCAATCTCGCTCTCGTTCTCGCACATTTATTGGGTCTCATCTCGTTCTCGCACGAGTGTCTCGCGAGAGTCTCGCTATAAAAATAAGCGCTTGCGCACTACGTATTTACGTAACTGTTTAACTACAAGAGACAAGTTCGCACCAATAACCGTCTTCCATGTAATGGCAATCGTATAACTATAATAAAGAGACGAAACACTAAATCTAATTCAATAGACACTTACAGAATGAGCCGTTTTCACATTTTTACCTCCCTTTGTGAGGGAGATATACTATTATTCACGAAAGATGACTATTCAAGGTCACTTGTTTGAAGAAAGAATACACATCACTTTACAGCAGTAGCTTAGCAACATTTTGTATAAGAAAGAGAAAGATTATTTGATCTATGTCTATTTAATTTATGTGGTGTGACAGATATACGTAAATAGTGCCATTACTTTCTAACAAACTATAAATAATAATGTATGTCGTAGAATTACAGATACCTAATTATCTACTACACTGCCCTCTATGCTAGCATTTACCCAGTGGCGTTGCCGTTAAATCAAATTATTATTCCTTGGTTTATAAGTTAAGTCTATGTTTTTGTATTTAGCAAAAACATACGTGAAGAACATAAATCTTTCAGAATGGCATTATTTAGAACGAAATATAATTTTCAAATAAATTACTCATATTTTTTCAGTTAAAATGTGCCCATAAATATTTCATATTGCACGCCTTTGCATACGAAATGCAATGAAGTTATCTGCAAGTAATATTATATCAGACGGCTCACAAGTGACCTTGAATAGTCATCTTTCGTGAATAATAGTTTATAGGGATCGTGCTAAAAATCGCTTATCAAGATTTTGGTAAATGACCACGTTTTAAGGTCCCTAGAATCCAATTTTAACATTTTCATGATGGTGTGTGTATGTGTGTGTGGATCATCTACTCTAACTCAAATACTATTTCAGAAAATTTTGAAACCTGGTATTTCGAACTTTTACTATTATGGAAAGAGCCCATTAGATTTTGGTGTAAATCGGATAAACGGAAATGGCACTTTACTTGAAACTCTAAATACTTTTTCTTCGAAAAGTACCTTTACATGTTATTCCAGTTTAATGTTATTATAAAAATTAAAGGTTAAAATACGATATGCAAAAAACAAAAAATATTGATACGATATCTTATCTTATTAAATGTTAAGATTTATGGGGTCTCGTGGCCGCGTGCTTGAGTGTCTGGTCGCGAATCTGGGGAACCGGGTTCGTTCCCGACCGACGCTAAATATTTCGAATTTTAAATGGCTCAAAATTGACCCCTGTGTTGCACTCTCCACGCCAGCAATGAGTGCCCGTGAGGTGACGCCTGATAAACGCCCGAAAGGTACAAATATGTCATCATCATTACCGATGTCTGCGAACAAAGCAGATTGGCACACCCAGCAATGGGTAATATGCCGTGATGATATATTTATCTTAATTTATTTAAATATTATTAAATTTTCTACATATTTGCATTAATACTTTTTCTACATATTTTATAAAGAAATTTATCCAAAAATAAGAATTAGCTTAATCTTTTTTGTAACTCGGGCTGTAAATGGCGGGAAGTATTGTGTTGGCCATAACACCCATTACCTCGAAGCAGTGCCGTTAGATTTAAAAGAGGTACGGGACTGATTCGTGATGATTTAATTAATAAGAATATGGGAAAATTAATAATTGTGGGTTATCAATATATATTAATTTTAGTAGATTGAAATAATTGCGTAGGCTTCCACAGTCTGAGTCATGAGAAATATTCGTTTTCCTTGAATGGATTGTGTCATATTTTGAGTCAGAGCTCAACGTTTCGCCCGCAGTCATGTAGTAACCGTGTTTAAGACAGTACTATCCCCCTTGCTCCTGAAGATTCCCCATATGACTGCGGGCGAAACGTTGAGCTCTGACTCAAAATATGACACAGTCCATTCCCGGAAAACGAATATTTCTTAGTAGATTGAAAGTAATAATATTTGTTTGTGGAAAATAATTTGAGTTATTTTGGCGCTTCCACCTAATAATTTAGTAGATTGTCATGCTTATTTTAAGTATTTCAATAATACTTGCTACTTAATTTTAGTGTCTAAAATATCAAGAATGGCAAGTATGTTTGTTGTCAGGTTGTAAGTATGTAAGCAGGGGATTTAACAATCCTTAGGTTGGCAATTTGTTTTCCACTAAAATGCAATGGCCATTTCCGTTGCGAATAAAACCGGAAGCCGTTTAAGAGGCGGGAAAAGACGAAAAAGAAATCCCTGACGACTGCAATGGGAAGGAAAGTATACCCAGGTTTCCATGGATTACTAGATATTATCATAAGAAAGCCTCAGTAATAAATGAATTTCGTAAAGAGCCGTTTTTATTCAAGAAAGAAATATGAATTTTTTCGTATTAAATTGATTCTCTCATTGAAGAAATTATAATTAGATGGCTCTTTAATTTGTTGTTTATTAAAAAATAAACTTTGTTTTTCTTGAAACAAACAAAATATTATACAGGCCATTAAGGAAACAACATAAACCAAGTAATTTTTTTTGTAATTCACAACAAGATTTCCGCATATTTTATATATACATACAAAATGATTTAAATATAATGAACTTAAATCCAAAAATAAAAATCAAGAAAAAGTCTAAAGGAAATATATTTCTTTATACCTCTACAACCTTGGAAGCTGAAATGTTTTCAGATATTTTTATAGTAAGAATCGATATGATATAAAAAAGTATACGCATAAAATTTAACATACATCTTTTCTTCTAAAAACTTAAGTGATTGGGTGTTATATAAAATATAAAGTTACATAAATAATTATCACATTTTTTTTTTAGGAGTGTATTTGAATCATTTATTTTGTCGTTAGTTTCTAGTGCTTCGGAAAGTCGAGACCAAGACCAAGACTGAACTAGTCTTGGTCTTGGTCTCGCTTTGTCTTGCTTTCGCAAGTCTTGTCTTGGTCTTGCCTGGGTCTCGAATACTAATGCCTGGTCTTGCTACTCGTAGTCTTGGTCTTGAATCAAGCGTCTCGACAGAATTATGCCAGAATAACGAATGCGCACATCGACGCTTCTATGTATCGTGCAATGCAGAATGCGTATATGTTAGTTTACTGAAAGGGGTTAAACACGTCGATTTTATACGCGATAAATCGAATACAGATTTAGTTATCGATGATAATGCTGGTAAAGTCGTAATAGATGAAAAATAAAAGAAGGCACTTCAAGTGAAAGGAAATTTGATTTATCTTTATTTTACAAGTGCGAAAGCATAAGCAATTCTCGTGATAAGTTGGGCATTTGTATACAACGTAAACATATGAAGAAGACTAATTCCCGGTTGTAGAAACGTTCACCAAGGCGCAACTCTTTGTTAAGTTATCAAAACAAAACGAACAAATGCAACACGATTTTTTGACAGCAATGATTTTAATGTTATAAGACCAAGGAAACAGATACTAATTTGTTCATTTTGATGAACAGGTAACTGAACAAGGCGTTGCGCGTTGATGAACGTTTCTGCAACCGGGCATAATTTATTAAAATGAAGAATTCAATCACAACAGGCCTAAGATTTTTTAAATTTATATTACTCAAAGTAGACACAATATTAATTTTTTCATATAGGTTGTATTCAGTAAGTTATATTAAATTTAAAGTAAGAATTATTAGTATATAGGAGTTGTAGTTGCTATGGGACATTTGTTAATCTTCAAGGTCATCACTCACTTAAAACCACTCAATATATTTTCTTTAATAGTAACATTAGGTAAGTATGTGAAATGAGATTCTATATAACTAATAAATTATTTAAAAAAATCAAATATAATTGAGTCAAGAGTCTTGCAAGACTCTCGACAAGACTCTTGGTCCTGATGTCCTGGTTTTGAGTCTTGGTCTTTATTTTTCATAAGTCTTGTCTTGGTCTTGATTTTATCACACAGTATAAAAAGTATTATATGATTATATATGATATGGGGGCAGTTATGGCGAGTGGAAGTGAATACTCGGCATTGGTGTTGACGAGTAGTGGCTTGTGGAATACGGACAGTTGGTGTTACTGTAAGTTATGGAGTTGAAGAGAGTTCAGAGAGTTGAAAGGAGTGAATTCTGTCCGGGTAGTTGAGTATACAGACGCTATGGAAGTCAGTTGAGTGTACAGACACTGTGGATGTCGGACAGTTGAATGTGATATAAATAAATAGTGATATAAGCAAATAATGACATAAATAGCGTGAAAATAAATAGACGTGATAATTGTTTAAATAAATAATCTTAGTTTTAAAGTAATTAATTGTATTCAGTCTTAAAGTAGTACCTATTTAATATTTATTTAAGTATAATTATTATTTTTTAAATACTTATTTATCGTTTAATAAACAACTATTTTATAATACACTTCACCCAAATAAATAAAACGTTACATTATATATTTTTTTATTTACCTATTGAAAATTGATAAAAGTGATAAACTTGTTGAAATTTTTAGAAACAATCATATTTATTTGAAATTTGAAAATAACTACAAACAAGAGACTATCTGTTGGGAAACACAAGAGGCCGGATGTGAAATCAAATATTTTGTATTTCACATAACAATATTTCGTTCGTTCAACCACAACAAAAAATGAAAAAATACAATAGAACACATTTTCATTTTCATACAGTTTAAAAAGATATGACAACAATAAACTACGGATTCCTCTTTTTCAGCGCAGTATTGTATAATAATAGGTTTAACAATCCTGAAAATCGAATATATATTCTCTGCTAAACCATTTCCGTCAGATTGCTCCACCCACAGCGCATAAAACACAAAATATTTACAGATTATTTCTGAAAGTTGTTTTCCCAATTACATTAATTAACTTAATTTCTGTTTTCAATTGAATCTGTTATTCAAAGAATATTTTACATAAATTGGAGGAACAAGATACATGGTTCATAATTTTCAAAATTTTATTTTCAATATGTCCCACATAGGAACGTTCAATAATAATGATACACTTCGCCATTCTTTCTTTCCACTTTTTAAATTAAATCAGCACAATCAATTACATAATAAATAATGGTTCATAAACACATAATATCTATGTATATTTTACGTAAAAAAAAAATTCTACAGTTTATATACAAAGTAGCAATTTGCGCCCTCTTTTGTCAACGCAAAATGTCACTTTGCCGCTCATGCGCGACAAAGTAGAAAATACGCTCGTTGTCCAAATTTCGAACTGTACAATGTTAAGAAATGTCACTTGTCTACATTCTTAATAGAAACGTTAAACGTTTAGTCAGGAACAATCAGGAACTAATGACACTGTAGTTACACATTTACCACCTTGACAAGTCAATCTGACATAACTGCTCTGTCGGTATATTACATAACCAAACAAAATGCCGCACTGGTGTGAAAATAAAATATGGCATTTATTTACAGAAACGAAAGTATAAAATGCTTAGACTAGATTGAAGCTATAGCTCAAGAAGAATGAAAAGTAACGATAAATTAAAATTAAATATAAAATAAATTGTGTGAACAGTTTTGCTGCCACCTGCAAAAGTTTGGCGTGAACGCTCTCAGTGGACATCTACTTTTCCACTGCACTAGTTTAACGTTCTTGAAATAAATAAATGATACAAAACTTATAATATTCATTACAAAATTGGCATTAATTTTTTGTAAAAATGAAAGCCAAAACAATATCTTGAAGTCATATTTGAATACGTTCCTATCTTCACTGCAAAATTATTGAGTAGTACTGCAAGTACAAAGTGTACATTTTATTATTTTTTTTATGGTGGAGGACTGTAGAAAAAATCTTGTGTGTGTTTCGAGCGCAAATGGACATTGTCGATTTCGAGAGAATGCCGCGCTCCTGCGTCGCGCGTCAACAACCTCTCAATCGACAATGTCCCATTTTGCGCTCTTAATACACAAATAGCTATTGTGTATATTTTACGTAAGACTATTATATGCACACTTTATATAATAATCTTTTATGTACATATATTTTACGTATAAAAAATGTGTATTTTACATAAAAAAGAATTATATATGTTACACTCCATACCCGAATACGGGCATTGTCCGAAACATTTGCTCAGAACTAGTTTTGAATTCCTGAAAATTTCCAAACCCGCAAAACAGCCACAACGCGTTATGGATTTATCTAAACTTACAAAAGACTGTTATTTGTTTTTTTAACAAACCGTAACATAACATAATCTTACTATTATTAATACATATTGTTCAATTCTGATTAAGTAATATCCGTTAAAGTGGTAAAATTCGGGTTTGGGAATTTTCAATCGTTGAAATCTAGTTTTGAGCAAATTTTTCGGCCAATGCCCGAATTTGGGTATAGTGTGTAACATATACATTTTACATTAAAAAAATTATGAATATTTTACGTAAAAAAATATTTTTATCCTCCCGCTACCCTTGGTAAGGAAGGTATAGGGATCGTGCTAAAAATCGCATATCGAGATTTCGGTAAATGACCACGTTTTAAGGTCCCTAGAATCCAATTTTAACAGTTTGAAACCTTGTATTTCTACCTTATTCAAATATTGGAAGAAGCCATTATATTTTGGTGTAAGTCAGAAATGGTACTTTACTTGAAGCTAAAAATATATATGTTCTTTTTCCGAGATTTGTGTTATTATTAAACTTAAAGATTATTAAATTTTCTACAGATTTGCATAAATACTTTTTTTCTATATTTTATGGATAAATTTATAAAATTATTTATAATTTAAATTCCGGGGCCTACGTTTTAAACAAGCACAACTCTTTGGTTACACAGTTCATATCACAAATGTATGTAACTGACAGGTAAATGTCACTGTCAAAGAACTAATCATTTCAAATTAATAATAGTAACGTTTTAGAAAGAAAGTAGTAAATAGAACCATTATTATATGGAATGGATCTTAATACAGTTTTCAGCATAACTAAGTATGTAAGTATGTATATTTAAATTAATAAAAATTAAATAGCGGGAGGTGTAGTGTTGGCCACATCAGATTTTTTTTATTTGGTATTTGGGAAAGTTCCACGACAATACATACAATAAAAATAACATTTCACATACAACACAATTCACAATATACAAATGCAAACAAACCAAACCAATGACACAAATTTTATACTGCCTGTACTAGTGCGTGCTTAAATTGAGGTAATATCAAATTAAATAGATCAATATTTTTATACAAATTGTAGATTTTACATAAAAAAAATTATGTATATTTTATATAATTTTTTTTTTTTAGATAATTTACGGGTAAATAAAATTCATCTACATTATTAATTAATTCAATATGTCGCCAATCATTTTGCAACAGCTGTTGTTTTGCATAATTGCTAGCCATATTTTAAAATATTTCCGTTAATTATTATTCGACTGCATACCGAATTTAACATTTTGCTGATATGTTCATATTTGAAAGTATGGTAATAGTATTGTATATAACAAGTGACCAAACAGTGCTTTAAAGCTCACAAATGAAAAAAAGGACCGTTTATTTACGAGTAATAACCACAATCTTCAGTTAAACAAATTTAAAATAAATTTTAAAAAATGTTATTTTGATGAAACTGTCAAGATACTTCAATGTATTCACTATTCACTATTTACACTTTATTTATTAAATAATACAATTTAATACTTACAACTTTTTAAATTATAATCTTGAATACAACAATGAACTTCACAAGTAGAAAAACATATGGTCTGATATCACATTGTGACGTCAGATATCACTAGTGGTACTATTTCAATAGACATTCACAGTTCACCTGATGTGGTTTGTTTTGTTCTTTTGTTAGTGGTTATCAATAAAATTTATTTTATAATTTATAATTTTTAACTAATTTGTAGTTCTTCAAAAGATATAAAATGAGCAAAAATGAGAGTATTGTGATACTGGTGATTTTTTTATTTCATAGTAAAAATAAAATAAAATATATATCATCACGGCTTATTATCTATTGCTGGGTGTGCCAATCTGCTTTGTACCAGATATCGGTAATGATGAAATATTTACACCGTGCGGGCGTTTACCAGGCGTCACCTCACGGGAACTCATTGCTGGCATGGAGAGTGCACCACAGTTATTGTTTTATTTCACACTTTTCTATAATGACACATTTTAGCCTTTGAAAAGTGTGAAATAAAGACAACTTTAGAAGGTGGTATTGCAAAAATATATTTACCGCGACGTGTCATAATGATTGGTTTGCGGTTTGCAGACGAAAAATGATGACTTAGCGTACGAAAAAGGTTTTGCCAGAGCTGCGCCGTGCGGGTGGGCAGGTTGTGCCACGCACAAAGGCGCCTGACTTTGAGGAGCGCCGTTGCAAGACAGTAAAGTAAATAATAGTAATTTTTTATAAAATGCTCATATTCGTAAAAACAAAATTATTATAAAACTTACAAATTAACGTGATAGAAGTGAACAATATATTTTTTAATTTGTTTGCATTAGAGCTCTAGTTATAAATAAAATAAGTATCGTTCGTATTATTCAACCATTGTTATATTGCAATAATAACTATGAAAATGTTGATTACAACAATGAATATATTATTAAATAAAACTGATTTTTGGACTTCCATTATCTTTATTTAACAAAAACACAAATTTTCACAACGTTTCGGTAGCTAATATCTGCTGCCGTCATCAGGTGTACTGATAATACTAACTAATTCTTAATACTACGAGCCTTATATCTGGTAAAATGAGGGTGGTCAAGCGTGGTTGGGAGTTCAAGTATGCCTGGTTGTCCATGATTGGTTGTCGTCTTCTGTGCAATGGGCTGTGGCGGTTCTTCAATTGGTGGTTCCCTGGTTGTTATTTTCATTGCTGTGTTCTGAGAAATGATTTTCTTCCAAAGTGGTTTGATTTCTACACTGGCTTGGCTAAAGACCTTTTCCCGGTTTATCATGATGTACGCGGCCTCTTTAAACTTACGTTTGGAAGTGTGATCCTCTTTGGAGATGATTTTTATTTAGCCAAGCCAGTGTAGAAATCAAACCACTTTGGAAGAAAATCATTTCTCAGAACACAGCAATGAAAATAACAACCAGGGAACCACCAATTGAAGAACCGCCACAGCCCATTGCACAGGAGACAACAACCAATCATGGACCACCAGACACACTTGAACTCCCAACTACGCTTGACCACCCTCATTTTACCAGATATAAGGCTCGTAGTATTAGGAATTAGTATTATCAGTACACCTGATGACGGCAGCTGATATTAGCTTTCGAAACGTTGTGAATTTTTTGTGTATTTGTTAAATAAAGATAATGGAAGTCCAAAAATCAGTTTTATTTAATAATGAGACGTTATCTTATCAGTGGCGTAACTAAGAGTTCGAGTGACCGCCCGCAAAAAGTTTTTGGGGCCCGTTTAAATTGTAGCGTTTATCATGAGGAACTACATACCACAAAAACTTGTGGAAATTGTGACTAGGCTCACTTTCATCTGAGTTGACATGTTAAGAAGCAAAATAACCAATATGGGAGGCCTGAAAATCCAAGATTAAGTACCTTTACATCCCACCAAAGTCATTGTATTTTGTGGCATTTACTATGAAAATGTGATTGGCCGATATATATATATATATACAGGGTGGTGGCGGTTAGGGGTGAACATAGGGATTTAACATGGGATTTTAGTTTTTTGCAATTTTCTGCTGTCCTGTTCATTTTACGGCAAAAACTGTAGAGTACAAAATTGTTCAGAATTAATTGCATACAAAAATGTATTTATATTTATTATTATGTTATTATGTTTTTGGTTTCTTCACAATTTTAAAAAGAAATTTCAAAATTTTTGTTAATTTGTAGCAATAGCCATGACTTATAACTTAAATGTTTAAACATAATATGTCATTCATTTTCTGTCAAATTTTCGAATTTTTTTCTAATAAAAAGTTAATTTAATAGTGAATGTTTATTCGAATGAGGAACGAGTTTTCATTATAAAATATTATTATGGTGGAAATAGTTTTAGAAGAATACGTGATTTGATTTCCATAAAGTACCAAAATACACCAATTCCTAGTATAGCGACAATTTCTAAACTTGTTAAAAAATTAGAGAACACAGCTAGTGTAGCTAGAAGACGTCATAACGAAGTCTTCATTCTCTTTGTTAGGACATTTTCTATTATCATTATTATTTTCGTTAATTTCTTTTACCTTACATTAGTTGTAATCACAATTTTTTAAACTATTTATGAAACTTTTGATACATTTGGAATTGGTTTATTATTAAATGGTGTACCTAATAAAAAATGCGTATTAAAATTAA
This sequence comes from Harpalus rubripes, assembly GCA_963082715.1. Taxonomy (NCBI): domain Eukaryota; kingdom Metazoa; phylum Arthropoda; class Insecta; order Coleoptera; family Carabidae; genus Harpalus; species Harpalus rubripes. The sequence continues at coordinate 32,698,586 of OY720461.1, read as the reverse complement.
AAATTGTTTTTATTTAATTTTTATGTTAGATTAACGCATGGTTGACGTTTATAAATAATTTTTGACAACCAGAAAAAAATAAATTCCATGGCTATTGCTACAGAATAACATTTTGAAATTTCTTTTTAAAATTGTGAAGAAACCAAAAACATAATAATAAATGTAAATACATTTTTGTATGCAATTTTTAATTCTGAACAATTTTGTACTCTACAGTTTTTGCCGTAAAATGAACAGGAGAGCAGGAAATTGCAAAATACTAAAATCCCATGTTAAATCCCTATGTTCACCTCTAACCGCCACCACCCTGTATATATATATATATATATATATATATATATATATATATATATATATATATATATATATATATATATATATATATATATTAATGAAATTGGTGGCACAGTTCCCTAGTGAAAGTTACAGGGAATTGATTCATACATTTGTGGTAACCAAATGAAAGAACTTGGACAAAATATGGTATTAGCAAGATGGATCAGTATCATACAGTTTAAATAGTAGCAATTTTGCGAAAATCGTTGTCGTATCGTTATTTAATCCCACGTTTTGGTAATACACATTGGCCGCCAGGTGTCCTGATTTGACAGTCCCAGACTTCTTTTTATGGGGTTATTTTAAAAGAAAACTCTGGATCAGTTGCAGGAAAATATTTGCTAAGAAATCGAAATTCTACTGGCCGAAATGTGATAGAAAATAAAGGGCTTGATTTTGCATAGCGGATAAGAAGCCCCATAGCCAATATTATTTTTTGAAATTGACATTTAAAAAAATAAAGAACTAAATAAATAAATATGTTGCTACAAAAAAAAAGATTAAATTCAAAATTTCGCAGTAGTAAGAAAATTATAAATCATGTAAATTGGGGCCTCTCTAGAGCCGGGGGCCCACCCGCAATGCGGGCCCTGCGAGCCCGTTAGTTACGCCACTGTATCTTATAAATTCAAAGTTAAAGTGAATGAATATATTGATCATAACTCAAGAATATTGATTACAAGAATGAATCCCACAATGAATCCAATATTTAAATACCTACTATCATTTTGCAAAGAATCAAATGCATATACAATTCTGAAATCTGTTGCAAAATTGTTGATTACAACAAACGATTTTGATTATAACCTCTTGATTACAAGAATGAATCTAGGAAGAACAAAAAGTATAGTTTAAACTTTAATTTGCAAATTTCATCAAGAGGAGAAAGGGCGCTAAAATACAACATAGCACAATGGCGCCTTATACCCACGGAGCGGCCCTGAGTTTTGCGGACCAAAAGTGATAACCTTCTGAAAAGTGTAATTTTTCGACCGAAAATAAGTACGTAAAATTTCACTTTGTGTTTAGGTAGACAGAAAAATATATTTCACAATTCTTGTGTTCCCTGAAGCATTGAAGTAAAAAATAGAAGTTAATTTTCCCGTTAAATTTATTTATCTCTGAAAACAAATTTACTTTGTCTGTAAAATATAAGAAAAATAGCCTCTGCGCTGTCGTATTGTGGCGCAGCAGTAGCTACGAGTAAATGAAATTACATCAGGTCTGGGAAATGTGTAACAATTAGAGAAAAGTTTAAAATCGAATTGTCTGAAGGTGACCGGGGTGAAATCATTAATTAGCACCTGAAATACACAGCTTTGCAATTGCGCGAGTCGCGAACTAATTGATAAATAGACTTGGCCGTAGACGCGTAGAAGAAAGAAGTGAAGTGCTGCTTTATCAACACAAAACTGCCGCCACATTCTGAAAGCTTTTTTCACTCTTACAGAGTTTTAAAGTGTCAATAGTTTATTCTTTTGTCCTGTATGATTAATAGACAGAGTTTTACCTTATTGATTTTATAGGTACGAAAGTATAAGATACGATTAGGTATAGGGTATACGATGTAATGTATCTGCCGTACAAGTTTTGTAATTTTATAGATATTAAGGATACAAGTTTGATATAGCGTTCATAATGAAACGCGTGTGATGTTAAATCACGAGGCGGTGAGCCGAGTGTTTTAATCACGCAAGTTTCATTATTAGGCTATATCAAACGTGTATTCTTCAATATTTTATCTACGACAGTTTAAATTGATCTTAAAATACATTTTTCATTTAAATTTTGACATAATGAGAAACATTGAAATGTTCATTCGTAGCCTACGTTATTAATACGTATTTACGGTAGGCCACGGTTCATTTTATTCATTGTTATGGTTACAATTTTTGTTTGTTTGAAGAAAAAAAACCACGAGACTTTACAGCAGTATCTTGGCAACATTTTGTATTAGAAAGAGAAAGATTATTTGACCTATGTCTATTTAATTTATGTGGTGGGACAGATATACATAAATAGTGGCATTACTTTTTAACACATTATAAATAATAAGGACGTATGTCGTAGAATTACAGATACCTAATTATTTACTACACTGCCCTCTGTGTTAATATTTACCCAGTGGCGTTGCCGTTTAAATCTAATTATTATTACTTGGTTTATAGTTAAGACTATGTTTTTGTATTTTGCAGAAACATAAGTGAAGAACATAAATCTTTCAGAAAGGTATTATTTAGAACGAAACATAATTTTTAAATAAATTACTCCTATTTTTTCAGTTACAATGTGTCCATAAATATTTCATGTTGCACGTCTATACTTACTAAATGCAATGAAGTTATCTGCAAGTAATATTATATCAGACGGCTCACAAATGACCTTGAATAGTCATCTTTCGTGAATAATAGTTTATACGGGTACATTTTATCTAAGTTTCCAAGATAAAATGAGCGATTTCGAATCAGATTCTGTTCCATCGGACATTGAAGCCGGTGCCGAAAATGTTGTGGCTTCTCTTATTCCTGAAAAATCAAGAGAAGCGTACGAGCAAGCCTTTGTAAAACTGGAGGAATGGTGCAACAGTAAAGGAATAAAGAACTACCATAATGAGAAGATCCTCTTAGTGTATATTGAATACCTTTCAAAACAACGCAAACCAAATAAATAATTCATAATGACACTCAGTGCCATTATGAAACTCATAATGACACTCAGTGCCATTATGAAACTCATAATGACATTCAAGTTAGTGTACCAATTACGTATTAGCGCACTGTCGTAGATAATAGTATATTAAAGAACGTGTTTTATAAGACATGTTTTTTTCGCACGCGTCAAAATTTAGAAAACGAGCGTCAGCGAGTTTTCTAATTGACAAGTGCGAAAAAAAGTCTTATAAAATGAGTTCTTTATACTATTTTTTATATTTTGCACCTTCTACAAACTAAAATATTTTTAAAAAACTGTTAATATTAAACCGAGTTGATTTAGGGAAATTTGTAAGTGAAATGTTGTAGTTGGTAACATTGAATTGACCACATTCAATTATTATTTGAAAGTTCATGTCATTTTAGTATTTACGAACAAATTTAAGTGAATTTAGTGTAATCATGGAAGATGAAATCAGTTGCACTCCGCCTGAGCTACGTAATATAGCTCAGACTACAGTAAATAATCTACTTCCTAAAAAATCGCGCGAGATTTATGAGAAAGAATTTGCAAATTTTGACACATGGTGTAAAGAAAATAATGTCAAAGGCGTAACAGAGAATGTTTTGATTGCTTATTTTGAAATGCAAAGTAAGACGAAAATATGTATTATTATTATTATATTCATTAAATAAAGTGATTAAGTAAAAGAAATTTTGAGGTTATATTGAAATTTCTTTTCTTCCAGCTTTGACGTTTGACAATTTAACCCTTTCAGCCTCAGTGTACAGGAAATTTTTATTTTTTCTTATATTTTAATTAAAACGCTTTAAAATTAATTAAAAATAATTTTCTATCGTTCAAAGATTCAATCTACAAATTTTTAGTACTACTAGGTCCATCTATGTGGACTAATTCGAACATTATATTAACATTTACTTACTCAATTTGTGATTATATTTGTACATTTTCATGTAAATAATCTTCCCTAAATAAAAAATAATAATAATAACGACATTATATTATTAAAATGAATTGTCAATTAACTAAAAATAAATTAGGTAAAAATGGGTTAAAGAAACGTCATCTAGTACCAACCGTCTAAAACAAAAAATTGCGTATCGAAATGAAGTTCATTACGATACGCAATTGCGTATCGTAATGACTTCATTATGAACGCAAAATATAAAAAGTGTATTATGTAACTGTAAACTGGAAACTGTCATGATGACAGCAAGGTTCATTTCATAATTTATCATAATTGTAACACGAGGGGGGGGGGGCGGTGTTGTGTTTGCGGAACCGACCGATGCTACTTACTATGATTTGCCAAAACCGTGTTACTTTTGATAAGGAAGGTAGTCTGGTCAAAAAATTCGGTGGTGAGTTTTTAGTGAATGAGCACAATTTATTGGGTCCCTGGAATACGATTTCACTATTTTTACGATGATGTCTGTATGTGTGTGTGACGATTTATTCTCCGTCGATAACTCCAACGGTACATTCTAAAAATTATAATTCTTTCGCATTCATCTTCGTTACATCCATATGAAGAGCTGATAACATTTTGGTTATAATGAGATCATGCCAAAAAAATGTTCGTTTTTTTGTTTAAATCATACAAGCAGTCTGATTTATCGATCTGTATGAATAAATTATTTTTTATTTACATTTTTTGTTGTTTAAAATCGTTTTAAAGTATGACATTTTATACCAAAGCAGAATTTCTAAACGAAAAAAATCTGATGTGGCCAGCACATTACCTTCCGTCAGTTCATATAGAAAATTCCTTGCTAAAGATTCTATTTCTTGTACATTACCTTCTGGCAGTTGCATGTATTTTATGCAAATTCCATACAGAAAATTTATAGCAAAGGATCCTATATTTCTAGTAAAATTATAAGACAAACACACTATGTCAATTTCACTTGACACTGACATCTTTCAATCAGAATTTTCTTAATATAGTAGCTGTTTCCATAGCTATGGCTACTTTATGAAATTTAATTTCTTTAATTTTTTAGCTATATATCCATTTAATATTAAGTATAAAATGCAGTCAAATCGAGTAGAGAATAAAATATTATTTAATATTTATAATAACATTAAATGTGAAAAAATGATATTTAACATAGTTTTTTCAAGAAAAACTGTTAAAATCTTCAAATGATGGTACTTCCGGTTGACCAATTGTAACCAAAATCTAATCAGCTCTTTTTATGGATGCAACGAAGAGGAATACGAAAGAATTATAATTTTTGGAATTGTAGTATTAGAGTTAGAGAGCATTAATAAAAGAATTTGAAAATATATTTAATAATAATGACTTCATTTTTTGAAACCGATAAACTATTAAACAAACCTCGGATGTTATGAATCATAACAAGCCTTAGATGTCTCAAAATCCTCGCTCTACGACCTTGGATTTCAAACCGACATCTGCGGCAGTTATGATACTCATAACATTCCTAGGTGTGTTAATAACTATAATTGTCAACACATAGTCGTCAAAACCGCTGACGTTCAGACTAAACAAAGATAGAAAAATGATAACTATTTCTAAACAGAATTTTGACTAACAAAGTTGAAATATTTTTCCTGAAACTATAATTTAGAAAACTTAAAAGTTATTTATTTGTTATTGCACTGTTACATAATTTAGGTATAGAGTCCTGGTGAAATTCATGAATATTTCAAAAAAACTTTCTTCATTATTTCTTTTATCATAATAAGCATTCACTCTTCCATAAACATTCTCGTTTGAGCTACGTATTAGTCACGCACATTTCATCCACCCACACTCTTAAACTTCCAGTTCATGAGTTCATTTCCTTTTGCTTCATATGTACACACTCGTGACGTCACAGCCTCAGGGGTGAGTGCATGACGTCACAAGAGCGACAAGCAGTGAGGCTTATGTCCGCTTGTACAATGTACACTGGTACACGGTACTTGGTCTCGAATTGTCGTTTCTGCTGACAACGCACACTTCGCTGTGGTAACTTGAGCACGACCAGGAATTGGGGGAGGGGGTAAACGAATGATAAGAGAGCAGAAGCAGAAGGAATTGAATGGATTAGGATTAAAACTTTATTGAATGTTTCCAGTCTTCAAATTTATATTAAACGTTCTCCGAAATATTTATGATTTAAATAAAACAATTTGTCGATGTGATCTCTTTTCGTTCTTAACATATTTACGTTGAAAACTTTACCCATTTCTGAGTTATAATCCAAAAATGGGCGGAGATTTGAGTCCAGTGGAGTCCTGCAGTCTAATTTTTTTATTATTTTAAATAAAAGTTTGTTTAATTTTGAAACAATTCGTAGTATTAAAAAGTCATAATTGTTTTTAGTTTAACTGTATTTGATTTTAAACTAAATATATAGCTATCTTTCTCGCACCAGTTTCTATAGTAGGCTGCGCGAGAAAGTTAAGAATAGTGTGACGTTTACAGGTACTTATTTAATTTTGCTTGTAGAATCGAATGGCGAAGTCGGCAGATATGTATCTCCACCCATTTTTAGGTTATTGTAAAAAATAGAATATTTGGGGTCCAAGTATGACCGTAAATACTCAGAAACTAAAATATGTACTAATTTGTATGTGAAAGTACAAAAAGACGTTTTTTTGAAAATTTTAACTAAATAAAATAAAATAAATAAATATATCATCACGGCTTATTACCCATTGCTGGATGTGCCAATCTGCTTTGTACACAGATATCGGTAATTATGAAATATTTGCACCGTGCGGGCGCTTACCAGGCGTCACCTCACGGGCACTCATTGCTGGCGTGGAGAGTGCGCCATAGAGGTCAATTTTGTGCCATTTAAAATTGTAAATATTTGGCGTCGGTCAGGATTGAACCCGGTTCCCCAGATTCGCAACCTGACACTCAGGCACGTTGCCACGAGACCCCATTTTAACGAAAGATAGGTGTATATGAATTTTGGGGGGCTTAACTCAAAAATAAGTAAATATACTGACTTGTGGGTAACAATAATTTATTTTTTGTGCAACCGGACGCGAAATAAGCATTTCGCAGCCGCAATACAGGCCGCGAAATTGGATTTCGCGACCGTTATCATGGTAGCGGCCGCGAAATTAGGTAAACAACCACTTTGACACTTGAGAATTGCATGGTTTTGTTTATCAAATGTTAATTCCATAGTCATCTTGAAAGCTAACTTTCTATTTACAATGAAACTGGTTAAGATTAATAAAATTTGTAATTACATATTTTTTACGGTTGCACAATAGTTATTTGTATCACTAGGCCAGAAACTGAACATTTGCGAGACCGAGTTTATTTTGACAGGCCGAGCTGAAAGCAAGGCCTTCAAATACGAGATCTCGCAAAACAATTTCTGGGCGTATGATACACAAGAATTTTTGTACCGACTTCCCCATAAATTCTTCATATATTTCTCTACATTTTATTCTGTTACATAACCTAAAAAATGAACATATATTTTTATCGGTTTTGCATTGCAAATTTAATTATAATTACTTATATTTGAGCTTAAAATACGTAATTATTTTATACCTATTGAAAATATAACATACAAATATTAGTTATACTTTCGCATATTTTTAATGACAGATGGCGGAAACTCAATTGTTTCACGTGAAGTTAGCTGTAGTTGCAAAACAAACTAGTGCTAAAGTTGGAACTTATAATTAATCTATACGAGATGTCAATAATGACAGCATATTATTATTTTTATGACAAAATTTAGTTATTTAAGTTACAACAATTAAAGATTTAGCCCTAAAATTTGTAAACATTTTGCTAATTCTTGTGTTGATAATAATCTTAAATTGACATATCACCAGAACAGTAATGCCAACTCCTTTTGTCGGCTTAGGTCAGCAACAGCCAACAGCGCATTTCGGGACGATTTTGAGTTCTGTAATACTAGTCAAAATAGACGGAGGTACGAAAAAAATATTGTGTACACCTTGTCCGCGAAATCCTTTAGCGAGATTGTCTTGCCTCGACCGCAAACGGTACGCCAAAGAGAGATTTCGCGGCCTTGATATACAAATCAAATAACTATTATAGAAGGGAACCTTCACATTAACGGATACTGTAACTGAATTATTATAAAACCAAGTACAAATCTGCCTTTTCAATTTTGTTATATTGTAACAGCTTCTTATCCCTGTCCATATTATCATGCGCTGCTTAAATTTAACCAACCCAAAATCACCACCCCGTTTAATAAAACATCCTTTCGGGTTATAAAAACTGTTCCACATCCTTTTGGCTATAACAACATTCCATGGCGCCCTTCGATCCATTCCTGGATCGTGCAGTGACCAAAGTACACAAGTTCCGTTATTAAGGCTGCGTGCGGTAGGTCTGCAAATTGCTTACAGATGTCGCTGCGTGTAATTACCAAGGAACAGCCGACACTAGGGTAAATGCTTGCGTGAGAGGACCGAAGTAATGGATCCTACTAATTCTTGTGGTCACTTCGAAGGATAAAAAATATGGAAGGGTGGACTGGCGATTCACAAGGCTAATTTTAATACCGAACCGGCATTTATCTAACAGAAATTGAAATGGGATATAAATTTAATGTTCCATTAAAAGTTTTATTTTTTATCGAATCTGCGGGAAATGGTTTCGAATAAGGGTTTACAGCTCAATCAAATTAAGTGAAATTAGTAAAAAATAATGAAAGTAGATACTTAATAATGAATGTTAATAAAGAAATAAAATTATATAATTGAAATACTTCGGAAATGAGGGGCTTTTTGTTTTAGCAGCTCGTCCCTCATATGAAATCCATATATATTATTTTGATTGGCGACTCAAAGACCACCTATAAATATATAACGAATACCGAGTTAGGGGGTGGAGTCTACTACCAATGGAAGTAGACAAATTTAAATAGCGAACATGGAACATGTCGTTACCAGTCCAGTACTGCAATTCTCAAACAGTTTTTATTTGAATATAAATTTCTTGCATTAAACTGTATAATTTTGATACACTTGCAATTATAAAGCAGGTAGACTTGTACAGTGTTACAATATTAATTTGTTTTCTATAATAGTACATTAAAACACAAGTATCATAAGGCAATCTGTTAACAGGCCTTATGATACATGTTTTTTATACTATTTTTTCTATTGAGGTAATTTTACAATTAGATTTAAAAAAAAGGACTTGTCAAAAGTATGAGTTGGTGTTTTTTTATCAGTTATGTTGGTAGCGCTTCCCGCTAAAAATTGAAATTTCACATTTTGACAGTTTGTGTATCTTGTGATTTTGTCTGATTGTTTACATTAAAACATTATATCAAGCATTATACAATTATGAAAGAGGAAAACCAATACATACAATGAACTCCAAGGTTTATTAATGAACCATTCTGATTTGAGATATCGGTGGTTTGTGTTGGTTAGTATCATAAATAAAACTTGAGTATGGGATTGAAGGACGTTATGTGGACCATCGAGCCTTTTTATTGAGAAAACAACATATAAATAAAACTCTTTAAATAATGAAATACTTTAATGAACAATTTATTATTTATTAATTACTTTCCACTATTTTGTCAACACTCACTGCTCAGTTGCACAGATAACAACAACAGCTGTTCTTACACTTTTTAATACAAAACATATATGGCATATATTCGATAGTTCGCCACAACGTGGAACTGGAAATCATGGATTAAAACGTCAACTTTTCATATTTGTTTGCTAGTAGCCGCCACAAATTGAGTAGTGTCAACATTTTCAAGTAACGTGCATCATACATTTCATAACCTGCATGGAATAACAATACATTCAATTCAAAATTGCATTACCATAAATGTAAATTATAATAAATAAAACTTACCGTTTTAATTATTTTGACAAAGTAAACCTGAGCGCATTGTTTCTTGTTTCATAATTTTTTAGTTGAAATTTTAACTTCACAGATTCTTATTCTTTCTTGACTAACACAGCTATAGCTATAAATTTCTTTTCTTTCTAGTCCTATCACCTAGAGAAAGGATAAAAATCCTCAATTAGAAATAATATTTTAACACAAACAATTTACCATTTTGAGGTTATCTGTCAGTTATGAAAGCATGACTACCACCTATAGAATACAAAAGGCGCCAAAAACAGTACGTTTATAGATTTTCTAAATGTCGTGTTTTCAGTGAAAAACAGTGCTTTTATAGAAACATAAGAACACCGAAATAGAAAAATGTAATTTAAAAGTAGCATACATTTTAAGAACATTTTAGATCCAAGAAGAAAACAGTTGTATATAAAAACATATATTCGTGACGTTACATCTATATTTTCAAACTTCGGGGGACCATAACTCGATTATTAATAGGAATTTTTCACCGGATTTTCACCAATAGTCTTAGTTTTACTTATACTTTAATGAAATTATAAAACAAAATGGTGAAATCCCCTATTTATTTATCTAATGTCCGATATTTTCATCTCTGGTTAAACTGTTTGTTAGCTTATCGTTCAGTTGGAACGAAAAATGTAACATCGATATTATAGCATAAGTTGTAAAAATTGCAATACTCTAAAAATAAGTTTTATGTCTCTCTAAAGTATTATGAGCTGTGTATTGTTAGGATACGTTGTATATAAACATACCTATAACAACCGGGGCATTATATGAGGGCATAATATGTCATTATGCCCTCATTATAATCCGATCATCCTTTATGGACTATAAATTAGAAATATGAACGATATTTAATGAAAATTATTTTCTTTTTAATTATAATTCATTACAATAATAATAAAGATTGATTACAACAAGTAATACATTAATTGATTACAACAATTAATATAATACGAAAACAGCTTTGAAAGCACAACATAGAAATCATTTTTAATTTAATTATAATACTTAAAATTGATTATAAAAAAGGCCTTAAGAAGCAATTTACTTTCACCACACATGCAAATAATATGTACGTTGAATTGCAGACTGCAATGTTTCGCAATGATTTTTGACGGTTGACGGATCACTAATTTTTTGGGGACGATATTTATCCACGTTTGATTTATTTTTGATATTATTTACCGTCACATGTGACACATCCAAACCAGTACAAACTCTCTAAAATGTAATAATATTCAGAAATAAGAGCATAAGAAATAAAGAACTGAGATCTGTCACGTGAAAACGAACCTCAAAATATAATACTTACATCTTCTACAGACGAGAATGGAATAATTTATGCGTTTGTCTTCCTCAACGTATTCTAAATAATTTCTGTACACCGTTTCGATAAAATATCTTCTGAAACATCAAATTCACCCATTCTATAATCTCCAACAATATAGAACGTTGATGTTTTGAAACCGGAAGTGATACTTTATTTATTTATGCGTTTGTCTTTCTCAAAGTATGCAGAAGCATTCAAAATATTTTCTTTACGCCGTTTCGATAAAATATCTTCCGAAACATCAAATTCACTCATTCCATCATCCCCAACGATATAGAACGTTGATGTTTTAAAAATAAATAAATGTTGATAATAAACAAAACAATTAAACAACATTCTTAGCAATGCCAAAGGTTAAGCATTATTGTAATCAAAATTATTATAAATGAAAAGTTATTTCACATATTCTAGTGAGACATAAAATTTTGTATGCACCACGAGCGTTACTAGGTGATAATGCCCATCGGACGACATCTATCCCTCAGGCTAGATCCTCCTCGCCCTCCTGGCATTATCATCATCGTAACGCCCTTGGTACATAAAATACTATTATTAATGTTTTTCTAATGTGGATATATTTGTTTTGTTGCAGAACCGACCACAGACATCTTGGGAGGCCCTGAACTCTATATCGATAGAGGCAGCACCATCAACTTGACCTGTGTTGTACTTTACAGCCCGGAACCTCCCGCCTACATATATTGGAACCATAATGACGCGGTGAGTCCCTAATTATTTGTTTTAATAAAAATATGATATATTGATCTATAGTGTTCCTTAACACGTTGACTAACAACAGCAGACTATTTAATTCACATGATGTGAGCAGAACATTCATGGGGACCTATTAATGCTGAGCTCCTTAACGTAGGCTTCTCTGAACAATCTACAGTTTAGTGCGCACGACTTTGGCTAATTATGAGCCAGTGGTCTACGACAGCAAACTGACTGGCTCATTATATGAGAGACGTGGTAGCCAACGTGTCAAATTATGTTACCACTTGGATTTTGAATACATGAGTGTAATGTGGGTCACTTGCATATTGTAACTCGAAAAATAATTTGTTTATTACCAAAACTCGTCTATATGTAAGTAGTTGTAGAAGTTTATCCGAGTATGGAAACTCTTTTGTGTTCTAAATATCTAAATAAAATAAATAAATATAAATATATCATCACGGGATATTACCCATTGCTGTGCTGTGTCCCAATCTCTTTGTACGCAGATTTCGGTAATGATGATGACATATTTGTACCGTGCGGGTGTTTACCAGGCGTCACCTCACGGGCACTCATTGCTGGCATGGAGAGTGCAACACAGGGGTCAATTTTGTGCCATTTAAAATTCGAAATATTTGGGATTCCGGTTCCCTAGACTCGCGACCAGACACTCAGGCACGCGGCAGCTCTGTACGGTTCTATGAAATGCAGGTTGGCGAAAAGTCCAGGAAAGTCAGCGAATCAGGAAATAGTCAGAAATTTTAGTATTGGCTTTTTATTTTGGTTTTGTTAATTTTTGAACGGAGAAATATTTAACATTTTTTCATATTATTCGTACTTATTAGGATGATATTCCTTTTTTGTCATAATCTTCAGACCTCAGACCAAATTCAGAAATATTGTTATAAAAAAAAACTTGAAAAAAATCAAATAACACAGAAGTGACCTCTGTGGTGCTCTCTCTTCGACAGTTTTGAGATACCAATTTGCTAATAAAAATAGATTGGCACACCCAACAATGGGTATAATTTATACACAATCAGTGGCGTAACTACCGGTGTTCTGCGGAACACGGGCCCGGTGCCTCAAGGGGCCCGGCACGCACGTCGAAAAATATTTTTATTTTAATAGAGCCACATGTTCCAAATATATTAAATGACCTTACATCTTTTAGCAGAAAGATCCTTTTCAAAATAATCAGACATCTATTATTTTAATAGAATACGAAATTGCCAGAACAATAGATGTATCTAACATATAGCCTTTTCAGCTTCTGATTTCAGTGCGCACTAACGTGCTCTGAGTCAGGCCCGTAGCCATGATTTTTTTTCGGGAGGGGCTTCGAAATTTTAGGAAATGGAGGGGAGAAATTTTATTATAATTTTCCTTTATCAGGCCTGTATCAAGAACTTTTTTGGAGGAGGGGCTCTTAAAAAATGAAACACGGATTATTACGAAAGTTTAGAACAAACACAATTTATAATTTAGTATTTTATGTATCAATTTAAACTAAATTCATTAGAATTTCGGGAGTGGCTTCAGCCCCTCGAGCCCCTCCCCTGGCTACGTGCCTGCACTTAGTTCTCGTTATGTTTTCATCATACTTATATGTTTACATTTTCTTCGTGGTAGCGTTTTCGGCTTGTCGTGAAATTGCACTCAGTTCGCAGTGAGTGCATACTTTTGTGCACCGACTACAAGAGCAAGTGCACGAATATCAGTGCAAATAATATGGCTTCTAAAAATCATATTGACAATTGCCAGAAATTATTAGAAAGTTCTTCAATGTTAGATAGTGATGTAGAGTTATTAAATCGAATAATAAAAGTATGTTGTACATAAATATACAAATAAAAATCTGATGTGGCCAGCACATCACCTCTCGCCAGATATTTTACCTGGTTGTACGCATAACACGAAAAATATTTTTAAATACAAATATATATATATATATATATATATATATATATATATATATATATATATATATATATATATATATATATATATATATATATTCATGTCTCACTACAAAATAATTCTCACATATATTTGCAAAATCTATGGGATATTTTAATATAAACTATGTACAATACATACATTTTCTTTATATTCAATATCCTGAAATTTTCTTTTTCTACTTTGCTTTTCTTTTTCTTTATATTCGTCATTTTTTCGCAAATTCCTTTTATATTCTTTTTTACGTATATTCTTTTGTGTTGTTGAATCCGTAGATAAAATGTCTTAAGTCTTATAGTATTTGAGAAATCGTGAATCCAACATCCACACACACATCCACACACACACATCGACACACACACACATCGACACACACACACACACATCCACACACACATACGGACATCCTCGTAAAAATGTTATAATCGGATTCTAGGGACCTTAAAACGTGCTTATTCACTAAAATCTGGATATGCGATTTTTAGCATGAATACAATACCTCTCTTAGCGAGAGATAAAAAAGTAAGAATGTAGGTAGGCAGGTGAGGATTTGAAATAAAATTATTTTCGTTTTCAGTACAAACATACTTTTCAGGTACAAAGGAGTACTTCCTTGAAATTCATAGGTAATTTTGAAAAACGCGCCAAAACTAACAGGCTCTCAGACTTGCACTCATTTATGGTCTCGTTTTCAACTTAAACTTGCATTAGAATAGTTAGGGTCAAAACTGATTCCATGAATTTACGTCACACAGTGCACTGAGTACAAATCGACACCGTGTAAGCCGAAAACGCTCAACTTTTGGCAAAGAAACAAATCAGTAGAAGCTGTGACATAAACGTACAATATTGTCTTGGTTTCATGTTTGTATTTTGTAATATTTAAGTTTTTTAATTAAATTTTATTTAAAAACGTATTTTTTTAAAGTGACCTTTTATGGGATCAGTAAAACTATTTTCTTATCTACATAGGGGCCCGGATTGACTTGGGAACAAGGCCCATGGCTACATTGTTATGCCACTGTATACAATGACGTAATACACACGAAAAATTAAAAAAGAATTCTTCAGAGTACAAATAATTACTTTAACTGGCAAAACTAATTTTTGTTACATAGTTTTGCGTAACACGATGGAGTTTGTAGATAATGTTAGTAGTGCCCGAACTTTATCAAAGAGAAGACGTGCTGAACCTTTCTGCTGTAGAAAGATTAGGTATTTTCCATTTCCTCATTGAACAAACTTTTCAAAGTAATTTTATTGTTATTACGAATATTATAAATTATTTGTTAATATGTGGCTTTTTGGTTTTGGGTTTAAATCAAATCAAAAAGAACAATCATTTTGTAATTTTGGATGATTTAAAATCATCAAGAAACTTTTAAGGTGCATTCACAAATGAAAATTAGGTTTAGATTTATGGTTTATACTTTAGATTTCAAGACTTTGGACGCATATTATGTAATGACTCCATTCACACTTTAGAATTTAAGGTGCATTCACAAATGAAAATTAAGTTTATGGTTTTTGTTTTGGTTTAAGTAAGTCATTCATAAATGTAAGTTTAAATTACTTGAAAATTAGTTTTAATATGTACAGATATCAGTGTAAATGTTTCAAAAACAAGATTAAAATATCGGAAGAACAGTACTCAACAAGACACCTGTGCGCCGTGAAACTGTCATTCGCTTGGCATTATTAGTTATATTTCAGCAATTAAGTTATGACAGTCTCCATGTTCTTTTCGTATTTGTTTAAAAAGCCGAATCCAGCAAGTGGATACTAAATAAAAATGGGTGTATATATCTATATCATTTCAGACTCGTTCTCATTGGTGAAGTTTGTGACGTCAAACTAAATCATTAACCTAAAGTTTGAACCTTGCAATGTTTAGCTTTATGATTTGGATTTAGAAATCCTAAATTCTGAAGTGTGAATGGAGTCATAACATAATATGCGGCCAAAATCTCTATTTCTAAAGTATAAACCATAAATATAAACCTAATTTTCATTTGTGAATGCACCTTTAGGGTCTCTAAATCCAAATCATAAAGCTAAACATTGCAAGGTCCAAACTGAATTTTATGATTTAGTTTGACGTCACAAACTTCACCAATGAGAACAAGTCTGAAATGATATAGATATATACACCCATCTTTATTTAGTATCCGCTTGGTGGATTCGGCTTTTTAAACAAATGCGAGAAGAACATGGAGACTTATAACTTAATTGTTGAAATATAACCAATAATGCCAAGCGAATGACAGTTTCACGGCGCACAGGTGTCTTGTTGAGTACTGCTCTACCGATATTTTAATCTTGTTTTTGAAGTTTGAAGCATTTACACAGATGTCTGTACATATCAAAACTAATTTTCAGGTAATTTAAACTTACATTTATGAATGACTTACTTAAACCTAAACAAAAACCATAAACCTAATTTTCATTTGTGAATGCACCTTTAGTGTTAATAATAGTCGCGTTCTTTTTATCATTTGCCTTATCTCATCTCAAAATTAGATGAGTTTGACGTGAACTGAGTTGAGATCAACTGAGATTTTTATGAAGTAAAAAGAACGACAAAACACATTTTGTTGGGAAGTTAAACAATTTTAATTTGACAATAGCTTTTCAACGATCAACCACGATATTTTCAGTTGTTATTTTGGATCGCCCAAAACTATGAGTGGGCATTACTTGGGCTTTTGTAATTCTGTCGATTACATAATAACATTTAGTGCGACACATTCTAAAATGTTTATTCCACACAATTCTAAGAAGTTTACGTCTTTTTCATATTTATTTAATCTTCAAATAATAATATTTATTAAATGAATAAACAAATATTCTTTACAGTAACCAAACTAATTGTATGTGACAGCCGGTGACAGCAAAACATTCATACCTACCATTTATCTAAGATTAAAAACTTAACAAGCACAACCTACAGAGGTGACTAAGAATCGGGAAGGGGGGAGGAACTCTTCTCACTTAGGTCTCAGTTTATTTCACCTCCGTTATGATAAAAAGAACGGTCAAAATTAGTGAGACAACTGAGGTGAGCTGAGACGAATTGAGATCTCATGTAAAAAGTGGTAAAAAGAACGCGACTAATAATATGTACTTCGTTATGCAACAACAGAGCTGGGTAGTAGCTAGCTACTTGAAGTAGCTGTAGCTGAGCTTCATTTTATGAATATCTTGCCCAGCTCTGTGCAACAGATGGTAAAAATATATTCGACCGCGCAGCGAATACGATATCTCTTTATTATTGATATCCCATGTTTAAGAATAATAAAGGACGATTAAAAATACGCCGTTGGGAACTAGATTCCAACGCGTAGGATTTTCACGCTGAAATGAAAATCGTGATTACGTTTAATCAGTTTTCTTTTCTCGGAAAATGATTATCTGAAAATGATTGCTGGGTAAACATTCATTTTAAAAAGAATTTACCCTGTAGGAATGAAATGTGACCCTGTTGCTGACTTTTATTTAATTAAAATATAAAATAAACATCCCGTCGTGCTTTTTATCCTGCTCGTGAAGGATTACTCAAATACAAAACAAGATTTAATTATTTATATTCATCACAAGTTTTAATTTAGTTTTTTTTTTCAAATACTTCATAATATACAGAGTGACAACATCGTTTCACCATTGATTAAAAATAGTTTGTATAGATTGGTAGATTTATATGAATTTGTGTATCTAATGGTGCATTTACTTACTATACTACAGTTAAAATATAACCATCTAAGGTCTGCTCCTGCCATCTCTAGTTAAAGTGACAGTTAGTAACCAACGGTTGTGTTGCAAAATTGTTCTTACCACCTTTGGTTAGAACTAGGAGATATTATATATACATACATATAGTGGCGTAACTAAGAGTTTTGGGGCCCGCCCGCAAAAAGTTTTTGCGGCCAGTTTTTAGTTGTAGCGTTTATCATGAAGAACTACATACCACAAGAACTTGTGGAAATTGTGACTAGCCCACTTTCATCTTGAGTTGATATGTTTAGAAGCAAAATAACCAATATTGGAGGCCTGAAAATTCAGGATTAGGCACTTTTACATTTCACCAAAGTCATTGTATGTTGTGGCATTTACTATGAAAATGTGATTGGCCCGTATTTTTTTTTTTTTAAATGAAATTGGTGGCACAGTCCACTGGTGAAAGTTACAGGGAATTGATTCATATAATATTGGTATCCCAAAAAAAGAACTTGGATGCGATAAAATATGGTATTAGTAAGACGGATCAGTATTATACAGTCTAAATAATAGCAATTTTGCGAAAATCATTCTCTTATCGTTATTTAATCCCACGTTTTGGTATTACACATTGGCCGCTAGGTGTCTTGATTTGACAGCCCCAAACTTCTTTTTATGGGGTTATTTTAAAGGAAAACGCTGGATCAGTTGCAGGAAAATATTTGCCAAGAAATCGAAATTCTACCGGCCGAAATGTGATGGAAAATAAAACGCTTGATTTTACATAGCGGTTAAGGGGCGCCTTAGCCAATGTTATTTAAATTCAAAATTTCGCAGTAGTTACAAAATTATAAATCATGCAAATTGGGGCCTCTCTAGAGCCGGGGGCCCGCCCGCAATGCGGGCCCTGCGGGCCCTTTAGTTACGCCAATGCATACATATATATACAGGGTGGCGACTTGGACGACGCAGCATAGGGGTTTCAATGGTAAAATCTTAATGTGCAGTTATTTGCTCCCCTAATTATTTTAGAGCAAAATTGTATTTAAGTTTTTGTTACAGAAAAAAATACTACATCCGAATATGCTATTGTTTAAATTTTTCAATATCCGGAACCGTAAAAATAGTCGAAAACAATAATAAAATTATTGCAAAAATCATTGATGCCATGGAACAAAAATTTAAATAAAAGTGCAAACATCTGTCGCTACTTAAAGAAATCTTAAATTTGGTTCTGGCCAAACTACATTGGTGTAATCAACAACAAACTATTACATCGTTGTCATCAACTACAATAGAGATGTTTTCATTTTCCTCGTTTTAAACAAAAGTGCAAACATCTGTCAAAGATTCTTGACGTTTAAAATTATTTTCAAAACAAGGATAAAGAAAACAACTTTATTGTAGTGTTGATGACAACAATGTAATAGTTGATTACTACAATGCAATTTGACGAGAACGAAATTTAAGATTTCTTTAAGGCTTGGGCCACACTATGCGTTTTGGCGGGACCTGTTTAACTTATTGTTTTAAATGAATGCGTCCACACTGATGCGGTTGCGGTCCGGTTGCCGGATACTACCGCAGCATGTTGCGGTTTGACCGGCCGGTCAATTTGCCGCATGACAACTACAACATATTGGATATAATGCGACCGTTCACAAGGGTCTTGTTTTGTTTTTTAATAGACAACTGTTTGGGCTCTGTACTGATCATACATTAGTCAGACTGTGTCCAAATCGGGTTGTCAAAGCTGCCGTCCTGTTTAGCGGGATATATGTGAACGCTGTATGATCCATCCCGTTTAACCGGATGCGGTTTTACCCGTCCCGCTAAAACGCATAGTGTGGCCCGGGCATAAGTAGTGACAGATGTTTGCGCTTTTGTTCCATGGCATCAATGATTTTTGCAAATATGTTATAATTGTTTTCTACTATTTTTACGGTTCCAGAAATTGAAAGTTATAAACATTAGCATATTCGGATGCAGTATTTTTTCCTGTAGTAAAAACATAAATACAATTTTGCTCTAAAATAATTAGGGTAGCAAATAACTGCACATTAAGATTTTACCATTGAAATCCCTGTGTTGCGTCGTTCATGTCACCACCCTGTATATATATATATATATATATATATATATATATATATATATATATATATATATATATATATATATATATATATATGTCGCGGGGTAGTATCACTGGCAAACTCTATGTCGACCAACACTATTTCAGAACCACAGCGATAATATAAACGTGATGATCTCAGCGAGGCGGACCTGCACTCACTCCCTGAGCACCGCTGCACACTGATTCCATCCAAGCATTATAGCCAAGAATGCTTGACGTTTCGATTACGACAATACAATTAAAAGATAATAAGTGATTAATGTAATACTTGATTCATTAAATGATCGTTACGACATGCTTTGATATTACAATCTCCGACATATATATATATATATATATATATATATATATATATATATATATATATATATATATATATATATATATATATAACAAAAAAACAGCTAAACGAGCTACCTCAAATCAGAATAAAATATTTTTTTAAATGGGATGACATATTTTTTACGCCCATTCGATAGAGTATTTTTTCTGAATTCAACCATGTATTCATATATATCCCAACATAACAAAAATATTGAGAAAAATTCAATTGAAATTGAAATAAATTTTATTTTTATAGATATTTTTCAGTAGGCTATGTATGAAAAATAATTGAACCTAAATTAAAATGAAACAGATATTTGTTATTTTTTTATTTGTTGTATAATTACTTTAAGGTATAAACACAATTTGTTCCGAATTTATACAACGAATATCAAAGTGAATATTTTATTTAGGGTAATTAGGCAATCCAACATGACGTCATAAGTGGAGGGCAGGTGTCATTTTAACCTCACTTTTGAATATTTTTTAAAATTATTTAATTATTTATCTCATTAATATTATAGAAATCGAGAAATTTTGTTATACATTTATCATAAAACTATAATTTTTTTCATGGCTCCATCATTGAGTAAAATATGTAAGCATTTTATTTCTAACAGCTGCCCTCCACTTAATTCATTTGTTATGGATTGATCTATTGTTTCAATTTTCAAAGCACTCTAACGTTTTTTCTAAAAGAACATTAAATTTTATTTAACTAATATCTCGTGAAATATAAATGATTATGTAAGTAAGTTGCCTTTATAGCATGCCTTTTTAATTTCTGAACAACTTCTATTCTTACTTTTTTTTGCGCTAAAATGAATAGGTAAAGAGATATAGCAGTATTAAAAACATAATATTATGAAATCTCTATGCGCCACCTTTCATTTCTACACCTGGTATATATATATATATATATATATATATATATATATATATATATATATATATATATATATATATATATATATATATATATATATATATATATATAGGTGTTCATTTTAAATGGGCCAACCATTGCTATCTCGAGAACTATAAGAGCTACAAAGACGGTTAAATGAGTAAACAATTTCTATTTCACAGGACAAATTTAAAGAAAAGATAAATTCTAATTCTCGACCACTGTTTTCAAAATACGGAACCTAACTTTTTTATTTTAAATGAGAACATATATTTTTTATTTGCTCAATCATTAGAAAATTTAATTCTGAATTCAGTGATATAATATTTTTATATCCGTACATAACGATTTGGTTGGGAAAAATGTATGTAAAGTTTTATACTAATTTGATTAAAATATGGCTACAATAAGAGTGCCACGAATGGAAATAATGAATACATGTTATTTTTATTAGATAGAATTACAGTGCCCTGAACGAAAGAAGTAAATATTTTGTTCATGTAATTGATCATAAATGTCAACGCAGACAAAATATTCACGTATTTTTTTCATGGCATTCTAATTCTACGTAAAAAATTAACACGTATTCTTTTTTTCCATTCATGACCCTGTTATTATAGCCGTATTTTAACCAAATTAATATAAAACTTTACATGCATTTTTCAAAAAAAAATCTTATGTAAGGGAATAAAAATATTATATCACTGAATTCAGAATTAAATTCTGTAACGAATGAACAAATAAAAAATATATATTTTCATTTCAAATTGAAAAGTTAGGTTCCGTATTTTGTAAACCACTGGTCCAAAAAAATAATATATCTTTTCTTTAAATTTGTCTTGTGAAATAGAAATTGTTTACCCATTTAACCGTCTTTGTAGCTCTTATAGTTCTCTAGATAGCAATGGTGGCCCATTTAAAATGAACATCCCGTATATATTATGCCACATAAGTTTCTAGTTTTATAGAAATAATTTTTCTAAAAGTTTATATAAAATTTCCAATGACGTCATAATTTTGCGCCCTTCACTGCGGGATTATCATTGTATCTTTGTACAAAATTATTTCGCCACAAAATCAAACTCAGAATGTTTAAAAGGAAAATCATGAATGAAAAGTATCATAATATTAAATATTTTTGATGAATATATGCACAATATTAGATAAATTTTTCATTTATTGAAAAAAATCAATACTTTATTTTGTATGACCCCATTATTTATTAATGGTTAACAAACAGTCACTTTAACAAATCGATTGTAACTTTGTGTGATGTTTCATGTCCTAAGCAATTTGACTTGTTGCCCGACTTTAAAACAGCCGCGCGTAACGGGCTCAAAGAATACAAAAGTAAACAATATGGAAACCAACCGATTTTCCGGTAATATTTCCTGTGTTTATTGTGAAATTCCGCAATTCCCATTGCTAGCCAACCCAGCGGTATATTTATCGGTATTAAGACGATTGCTGCACAACCTCGGAGTCGATCCAGAGCAGGATATCACCGATAAAGTCCGGGGAATATTCCAGGCACGGACGACAGATTATTGGGAAGTGGTCGGGCCCAGCACTCCGGAATTTTCCTGGCCGATTTTTCCCCGGTAAATTTATTCCGGTGGAGATTTTAATATCTGGACATTATTGATGGATTGATTAAGAATAATAAAGAGCATTAAAAAATATAGGAAAAGGAAGATGTTATGTAAGTAAAGAATATAGATTAAAGTTAACTGATAGTATAAACGCGATTTTAAACAAAGAGAAAAACCATTGATTAAATTATATGTATAAAAAAATTAGTAACGCTAGTAATAGTGCGATTCTGAAACTCAGCGTTAATTAACTTCTGGCGTTATCGTTAATTAACGCTGATTTTGACAGCTGTAATATTCTGAAACTCAGCGTTACTTAACGTTAACGCTGGATTTATAATGAAGTAACGCAAAACGTAACGCAATTGCATTAAAGTAGAAAGTAAAGCAAGCGAACTAGCTGATTTATATTAAACCCAAAAAGATTTACTGCTAACCAATCAGAATAATATGCAAAAATTTCGGCATTTTTCGTTCATCTTCGATATATCTTGCCTGAGCTTCGGCACTAACTGGCAATCTTACAAGCTTTTAATAGGATTTGTTGAGCATATAGAAAATGACACAATATTTGTGAAATGACGTTTATTTACACTTTTAACCGCATGTACACATTCATCACACTAATATTAACATCGAAAGATTTTGTCTATAATAATTGTATTTCTAATGGAGGCATAGAAGAACAGGATTTATCTCCGATGTCTACATTACTAAATGTATTACAGCGTTAGCAATTTCTTCCCACATTTATTGTTTTTTTATTATTGTTTTTGAAATCTTTAGACGATTTATCGTATAAAATTTTATTTATTTCGACAACTTGAATTATTTTCCTATTCATATGTCAAACAAACAATTCTGACAGATGAGTCGGTAGCGAATATCGGTAAAGTGGATCACGCCCTCATTCTCAGCGCAATATTTAAAATGCTGACTTCTGATTGGCCAGCGGTAGAGAAGTTTAGGTAAAGCAACGCAGAAAGATGAAAGTTGGGCAAGTCTTGCGTTGCGGCTGTTACGTTACTGCTTACTTTACTTCAATATAAATCATCCATAGCTGTAGCACATGATCATCTTTTTACCGTAACTACTGCGTTCGCGTTACCTCTTACGTTGCGTCAATATAAATCCAGCTTAACGCTGCTAGACGACGTTAATTCACGGTCGACACATCGAAGCGTTAACCGGGAAAACGGCGGGTTTTCTGTGAGTTTTATGGCCTAAATAGCCCTGATATTTTTCGTGTACTGCTATATGTACTTGCAAGAAGTATATTTTATTAACAGTGAGTATTGTTATTCATGTTATATATAATTGTTTGTTATTTATAAGTAATATATTGTTAACAACCATATAATATATTTTTTTGCATTACACAATGTTCAAATCACAAACAACGAGTCCGCAATATTATGAAAAATTAGAATTCAATACAATAATGTACCTAACATAATAGTAAATGACTGATGTACATAAGTACTAAAAAGTGAAATGAATAAAAGTAATTTTGTGTTGGTTTCAAGAATGTAAAGTATTTTGATTTTTATGTTGTACGAGTATTACAACAAAAAATACTTTCCAGAAAAGTGATTTTTGTTTATGAATATTTTTTCTCTTCACCAATTATTGGAAATCATATTCGTTAAGTAAGTAGGTGCTTAATTTTCCATTGCAAAGTCACTTCTTTCACAAATCTTCCAACTGCAGACTGGCTAAGGCTAATATTATGGATAAAAATTCCACAAGTCTCCATTCTTGTAGGTATATTCTTTGTAGGTAAATTAATACCTACATGTGTTTTTATTATCTATTTTTGTACAATACTACTAGCTACTTTAATCGTCGTTTATCTTCTATATATAATATAACCGTGTTGTATACTTTTTTTTATAAGATAATTGTATTTTTATTAACATATGTATATAAATAGAAATATATTTTAGCACAAAATACCTACACGTGGGAAATATATTCGTTTATTTGACGTTTAACACACAGGTTTGACATATGCTTTTAAAATAGACAGCAAGACAGATAAATGTAGCTTTTGTTATATTTAATCGCTTTTTATTGGTTGAAAATTTTAAAAGGGAAAGATCACATGAATGTTTTCGACGTGAATTAACGCTGGCGTTTTTAACGTTCCACTTTCACGCCAGTTTTTCAGAATACCGATTTAACGCTGAAAGGTGAACGTTACTATCGTTGCTTAACGCCGAACGTTATTTAACGCTGATTTCAGAATCCCACTATAAATTTGCGTATCACAGTTTTATTCCATCACAAAAGGAAACACCATCTTTGTATCACAATTAAGAAGCTTCTTGCAAAAATAATCTTGTCCATTTTTACCTTCTGACACCTTTAGATAAGGAAGGTTCTTTGGTCAAAAATTTCCATGATGAGTTGTTAATGAATTATCACGTTTTAGGGTCCCTAGAATACGATTTACTATTAATGAGCAATTATATAATAATTAGACATTTTTATAGGACGTTTTTTTTAGAAACGCTGCCCAGTTTTACAGTCATGGTTTAAGTAAAAGTTCCGTTGAACTACATGAACGTATTTTTGAACTATTTCAAAGTAACTTGTGTTTATCAGTAACAAGGTTGAACCAGTTCAGTTTAACTGAGTACAAACTATTTTACGGTTTGTATCAATACGGTGGTAGTAGAAAAATAATATAACTGTCAAGTGACAGATAAATAAGCTTGTTAATTTCAAGTTTTTTATGTTTTGCTTGTTATTAAGATGAGTGTATAGAGCACGGAAGATCACGTGACCTATCATGTTTTGTCCCTTTTCACTTCACACTCGTTCTTCAGCTCTGTCCCATGCTAACTTCAGACTGTACAGGTGTCTCATTTTCGATGTTTTTTTAAGGTATCTCGGATAATATTAATGATAGAGCAAAACCGTTTGCACATTACAGGGTCAACTTTTCGAGAAAAGTTTAATAGTCACCACAGGAATTTTCGATCTTCTTTTGTTTCTGAGCTATAGGTAAAAACTCGAACTCGTTTTTCGCTTATTTTGAAAATATATCATATCTTATTTATTATGATAGTTAGAGAAAAAATGTTTTTACAAAAATTTTAACGTTTTTTAAATAGAATAAAATGTCGTAATTACATTTTTTGAAAACTTAATAATTCTCGAGATATAACACAAACTTATGATTTTTTAAATGGGAACCTATGTTGAAAATAGTCTCGTCTTTTTGCTTATTTTTTAAGCTTTTCAATGATATATAAAAAGTCTATATTCTTTTGTTTTAAACATTAATAAAAGACGAATTATTAATTTATTGAGGTGAAAATATTGGAAATTATTAAGAAACAAATGAAAAAATTTATTACAAATCATCATTTGTTTATTTTGATTCAATATCTATTAATTATGTTCCCAAAATAATCTTAACCAATTATTTTCGGGATAGTAAAATTACTAGTTATCGACGTTACAGTTGGTTTTGACACAAACCGAAAACGATGGTTGAAGTAAATAAATTGAAAAAATGAGTAAAACTGAAACGAATACTATTAGAAATATGCATATGATGATCTGTAATAGATTTTTTCATTTGTATCTTAATAATTTTAAATTTTTTCAACCCAATAAATTAATAATTATTTCTTATTCAAGTTTAAAACAAAAGAATATAGACTTGTTATATATCATTGGAAAGTTTATAAAATAAGCAAAAAAACGAGACTATTTTCAACATAGTTTCCCATTTAAAAAATCATAAGTTTGTGTTATATCTCGAGAATCATTAAGTTTTCAAAAAATCAAATTACTCCATTTTATTCTATTTAAAAAACAGTAAAAATTTTGTAAAAACATTTTTTCGCAACCTTTTAGAGATAAGATATGAGATATTTTCGAAATGAGCGAAAAACGAGTTTTTGCCTGTAGCTCAGAAACAAAAGAAGGTCGAAATTTCCTGTGGTGACTATTAAACATTTCTAGAAAAGTTGACCTTGGAATGTGGAAACGATTTTGCTCTATCATTAATATTACCCGAGATACCTTAAAAAAACATCGAAAATGAGACACTCTGTACTTTATAACGCAGTACGCATGCGTCAGTATCAATTGATGACGTGGGGATCAGCTCGTGTAAACGGACTTTACTCTATCCTATGTAGTTAACAAATTCTTGCTTTTATAACTTCTCAAATAAAAATTCTGTCATTTAAGCGAGTAACGATTTAATATAAATCTTTGTACGGTAAATATTAAAATAATCAAAGATGGCAGCATAATATCTCAAATAGGGTTTTATATTTTGTAATTTTATGATTAGGGTCAAATTAATAGCACTTTTATTATAACAATGCGCTCGTAATACGGACCGTAGTCTCATATCAAACTTCGCTCATATTATATCCTAGTTTTGGAATAAATTTAAATATACTTCAATGCCCAATAAAATAATAATAAAAGTCCGTTTTCTTTAAAATTTTCCTTGCAAATTTTCACCTCTATCATAATTCAATAGACTTCAACGAAAAATATTGCTTCGCTCAAAGCCAGTACTTTTATTTTTATTATACCTGCTTATTTAAATTTTTCCATCATATTCACGAAATGAAAATACGCTCCCCAGTTCACGACACTTTTAAATTTTAATATCCTGTAAATGTGACATTCGAAAGCCATCTTTCCATTTCAAGAAAAAATACATCGCGACAAAAGACGATAAATCGTAGCTATGACAGTTATTGTTTTAGTTTCAGCTGATAACAATTGATTTTGCATTTGTTATAATAGATTCAATAGATAATTTGATTTATGGTAATTTGGTTATGTACAACTATTTAATGATAATGATATGGTTACTCACTAGGGTATTATTAAAAATCTTAGTAGGTAATGTAGTTTGGTAAACATCATCTACATTATGGTAATGCATTTTGTGTTACTGTATAAAATTTAATGATATATGCAATGGGTGTATTTGCCTAAAGGGCATAGGAACCTGTGGGGCAGATGGGGCAGTTAGAAAATATATAAATTCATATTTAATAATCATACTTGACAGGTTTTACAAAATTTCAGTCTCGGAATTAACATCTCGGTAATTTATCAGACTTGCCCATTCAACCGGACCTGCATAGACGCGTTTCGCTCTTAATGGAGCTCATCAGTGTGATGCACCGTAGCCTCTAGGAGGCACTGAGTATACAGAGTGTCACGCCCGAAAATGGTAGTTAGAACTCATTAAAAGAAACAACTTCTCTTAGTTCCAATTTTGATTTGGTGCCCCAGTTTGTAGTTATTGGAGTTCTTTTGTTTTGCGAAAAATCGTCATATCTCCTTTATTTTAAAGCTATTGAAAATTTTCTTTCTTTCCTGCCTTTATTTTTTATTTTTTCAAATGGCGAAATGGCGATCGATCAAAAATTTAAAAACTTGATTTTTGATAAACACCCCCGATTTTCGAAAGTAAAACATTTATAAAAACCATAAACTATCTACTATAACATTTGTCCTATAACCATTTTTTCGATGTAAGCGTGTTTCTGCCATTTTTACGTTCAAATCATGCAAAATACGCACACAAATGATTAACTTTAATGTATGTAAATTTGAATAAAGACTTTTTTTGGAAACATTAAAAAAATGTTTAGGACAAAATGTATAGTTTGATCGATCGCCATTATGTCATTTAAAAAAATAAATATAATTGTAAATGCAAATGTTTTACAGGGCCTAAAAGTAATTTGGAAAGAATTTTTTTTATTTCAATATCTGTTAAAATAAGGGAGATATGACGATTTTACAAAAACAAAAGAACTCCAATAACTAAGAAACGGGGCACCAAATCCAAAAATGGAATTAAGAAAAGTTATTTGTTTTAATGAGTTCCAACAACCATTTTCGGATGTGATGACTTAGTACTAACAACCTGTATAGGTTGGGCATACAGAAAATACATACAATACATATATAAAATCACGCATTTCACAATCCGACAATAATAATAATAACAACAACCACAAAAATAATCACTCTCTCTTTCAACAACATTCTTACTAACCGGACATCATACAACAAATTTCTCACTCTAAACATATTAAAGTGACCGATTTTCGGTATCGTATTACCGCATCCGGACCACAATAATAGTTACGAAACGATCATTCTTCGCCACACACTTCTTTCTCCTCGGCCACATTCATAATCGCATTTTTTTCTTCCCTGTCGGAAACTTTCTCTCTTTTAGCACCTTGTCAATCACATCCATCCACTTACACACTGGACGGCCACGCAATCAAAAATGTATAATGCTGTCTTGCACGATTTTTTCTTTTCTTTGTTTTCATGGAAAGAAGAAGAGATAATATTCTCCCCGAAATTATATTATTTTCATGTTAATCTTTATTAACAAGAAAAAAAAATACCTCATTGCCACCAAAGCTGGGCAAAGTACCGGAAAGTAATACTTGAGTACAAGTAACAAGTACTTGAAAGTACTAAGTATTTGATTATTTGGGTGCAAGGTCTTAGTACTCTTTCTCATAACACTGTACAAAATGTAACTTAAACACTTGGAAGAATCTCAGACAGACGATGATTAGTCTTTTATAATGTACAAATTGTACATTTAATATTAAAAATTAGGTTAGGTTAGAATACATGTCAAAAAAATGTTAATGTTCTTAAAAATTAGATTAGTACTCAATCTATTAAAAAATATTAGGTTTGTTTCATTTACAGTGTATATTTATATTTCTTAATAAATTTTATTACTTTCATTATTATTTACTCCCTAATTATATACTTGACAGGTAAATTAACCGAATTTTAATGTTGCCTAGCAACGCTTATTTACTTTTCAAGCACTAGTGCGTGAAAAGTACTTTTCACGCACGGTTGTAGGAAAAATAACATTTAGAGGTATTTTTTCGAAGAAAAACTATTTTGAGCTTCAAATAAAGTTCCATTTCCGGTTAACCTATTTATACCAAAATTTAATGGGCTCTTTGCATATTAAAATAAGGTATAAATGCAAGGTTTCACAATTTTCTGAATGATAGTTTTTGAGTTAGAGCGAAGGATCCACACACACATATACACACACATACACAGACATCATCGTGAAAATGTTAAAATTGGATTCCAGGAACCTAAAAAAGTGGTCATTTGCCAAAATCTCGATATGCGATTTTAGCACGATCCCTTTACCTCCCTTACCAAGGGAAGCGGGAGGTAAAAATGAAGTTCATTACATTAGTACTATGTACTACAAAATAACACCACACCACTGCAAAAGAAACACGGACACACGAAAAAACAGCTCTCAAAATGTCAGAAGTATATCAACTTTTAAATTATTGAACGTACTTCAAGTACAATTAAAGTACGTGTA
The DNA here is from genome assembly GCA_963082715.1 of Harpalus rubripes. Classification (NCBI taxonomy): domain Eukaryota; kingdom Metazoa; phylum Arthropoda; class Insecta; order Coleoptera; family Carabidae; genus Harpalus; species Harpalus rubripes. The sequence continues at coordinate 32,668,654 of OY720461.1, read as the reverse complement.
TTATATTTAAAATAACTTCAAGGACTTCAAGAATTTAATTTAAATTTCAAAGTAATAAGTACCAAGTACATGTAAATAGACTTACTTTGTCAAGTACAAAGTACTATAAATAGAAAGTACTTCAAGTACTTGCGAGCCAAATCAAGTATTTTTCTTGCAAGTATTGCCCAGCTCTCATTGCCACCAAAACCGCATAATGGGGCTGTTACAATAAGTTTTATATGCGTTCTGAGTATTAAATTTTAAAAAATATTGTTCTTGATGTAGCCTTAAATTTGAAAATATCTCGAAATATATCCATTGGATATTTTACAATTAATTATTGAAATTTGTTTAATATTTTGAAAAAACCATGTAATCTAAAACAGAATGTGACGTCAAAATTCATACATGTGACAAACTGTCGCCTACTTTTATTTGCACAAATAACGTATGAGATGGAGAAATTGTTTTCCTATTGGCTTGAATAACGTGCTGTAGCTGTATGTAATTTGACGTCACAGGAATAGGGCGTTGTTTTTCATAACTATTTCTAGCACCAATCTTTTTATTTAATTATTTACGAAAATAAATTATCATAATTTTTTTTTGTTACTATGAAAAAAATATGAAACCGGCTCATTACAAACAAAAAAAAAATCCACTCGTTTGTCAATGTATATACAAAAAATTGTTTTCTCGAAGAAATACAAATTTATTATTGATTCGAGCACCTGAATAATAAATATAGAATCTTTCTCATTTATATATCATTCATTTCTTAATGGTCTCCGTCTGAATTATTGAAGAAATGTGTGAAATCTTTTAGGCAGTGTCACCTTCATGATTATAAAGCACGAAGGACATTTTTTCTCCCTGACAGCTATTATCATTATAAACACCTACATGCATTCAATAATAAAAATTGTTGTAGGCATTATCTCTCGCATTATTCACTGTCACTTTTTTATCTGCTCTCGTTATTATTTTACAAAAGAAAACGTACAGATTTACGTCAGATATACTCAGCAATATGTTCGTTAGGAAATATTCAATACTGTTGATGGTTCAGTAGATGTCTATTTTTATAAAAATATTTAATCGATGGTTCCTGGATTGTTGTTTAATAAAGTTATGAAATATGAAGGTTACTTAGTTACAACTTGATGTGTAAATTGTGCTAGATTCTAAATTTTATCATTTACAGCCACAAATTAACTAGTTTAACATTTACAAAAAATCTGATGTGGACACCACACGACTTCCAAAGATATTAATATATACACTGGATTGCTAACTTGTATGTTGTGCACGTAGTCGCCTGTGAGGCAAGAAACTGGAAGGCAGCCATTTGCAGAAAAGGCAAAATACGCGCCAAATTGAAAATTACTTATAGAAACAAATTATAAATGGGATAAATTAACATTTTTTTAAAATATTTATTGCGTATATTTTAAAGATATGAGTCTGGTTTTATTCTTCTTATATATGTTCCAGGCCTTTTCAATTAATCATTTTCAATAAAATGATCACTGCAAATTTTTGAAGCTTTTGTAGGTGTGAAATTTCATGTACACTATTATTCACGAAAGATGACTATTCAAGGTCATTTTTTGGAAGAAAGAATACACATCAGTTTACAGCAGTAGCTTAGCAACATTTTGTATTAGAAAGAGAAAAATTATTTGACCTATGTCTATTTAATTTATGTGGTGTGACAGATATACGTAAATAGTGGCTTTACTTTCTAACATACTATAAATAATAACGACGTATGTCGTAGAATTACAGATACCTAATTATCTACTGCACTGCCCTCTGTGCTAATATTTACCCAGTGGCGTTGACGTTTAAATCAAATTATTATTCCTTGGTTTATAAGTTAAGTCTATGATTTTGTATTTTGCAAAAACATAAGTGAAGAACATAAATCTTTCAGAAAGGCATTATTTAGAAAGAAACGTCACTTTCAAATAAATTACTCTTATTTTTTCAGTTAAAATGTGTCCATAAATATTTCATGTTGCACGCCTATGCATCCGAAATGCAATGAAGTTATCTGTAAGTAATATTATATCAGACGGCTCACAAATGACCTTGAATAGTCATCTTTCGTGAATAATAGTTTATTTGATATTAACATATTTTTTTTGTACTTTTTTGTCCTTATCCATAGCAAGCTTTTATTACAAAAACCAAAAAGTATATAATTTTTAATTTACATATCTCGATTATACAAAGGGTTAATTTAATAATATTAAGTGTGCTAGACGCATAATTTAATTTTCCAAAACTATTATTTGAAGCATTTATTTCTAAAATCAAAATAAAACAATTTTATTCAAGAAAAACTGTTAACAACTTCAGGTAATATATTACTTTCGGTTAGCCTGTTTTAACCAAAATCTACTGTCATTCCCATTGACATAAAAGTCTTATACCAAATTGGAAAAGTTTTGGATTATATTTTAAAATAATTTTTCATTAAAATCTATTATAGGTTTCAAATAAAGTACCATTTACGTACGTACAGACGTCACGACGAAATTAGTCAAAATGGATTCAGGGATGGTCAAAATGGATATTTCCGTTGAAATCTGAAAACCGAAATTTTTCGCGATATACAATACTTCCTTTACTTCGTACAAGGAAGTAAAAACAGTAAATATTAACCGGATACAGGGATTGTTAAAATGGATATTTCTGTTGAAATCTGAAAACCGAAATTTTTCGCGATTACAATACTTCCTTTACTATGAACAAGGAAGTAAAAATGAAAAATAATATAGCACGGTATGAAAGAAGGCAAAAGAAAATACACTCTAAAAATAAATAATAACAAAATATTAGCAACAAGTAATCAAGGTAATAAATTACAACATAATATTTAATTGTAAGGATGAGAAATAATTGGAATTACTGTCGTGGTAACTGTTTATTAAATAATTTAATTAACTTTCCTACGTTTCGATTCCAAATGATTCATCATCAGGGACAGTTAAAGTACAGTTCTCCAAGATTGAATGATCGCTCAGATTGAACCAGCCTGTTTCTGGATTTTCTGGTCTATTCCATATTTTTACTCAGAACGATACTTTCAAAAGATTGTAACCAATTACTGAGTTTATATGCGGTTTTTAAACCGTTTTGATACTGTATACATGACGTTTTAAAAACTAAAATTCTAACATAAGCCTTGTATTACAATTTTCGTACTTCTGTTCAATACTGTATGTGTGTATGTATGTACCTAATTATACTTTATAATTTAATATATCTATTGCGTTATTGTATATGAATCTAAAATGTTTTATTATACATCTCAGCAATAATACGACATTTAAATTAGTTTTGCACGTGCTATGCATTAAATGCAACATTATGACCATGTAATGCTTACTTTATAGTCCAGTTTAATTAAAATAAAATATGCTCTGTTGCAATGCTGTATTCGTATAACTTTTGTGCAAACTATAACTACTAAACAACTATTTATCTGACGAATTATTCCATTAGCTCTGCTTGAGCCTACAACCTAGAAGGTGTGACAACTTTGCAAAATTTTGCAAAAATCATTGATGCCATGAAACAAAAATTTAAACAAAAGCACAAACATCTAACACTACTCAAAGAAATCTTAAATTTATTTCTCGTCAACAGACATTATTTTAATCAACTATTACATTGTTGTCATCAACTATTACTTTGTTGTCGTCAACACTACAACAAAGTAAAATAAATTTAGACGTTAAAAATCTATGACAGATATTTGCGCTTTTCTTTATAACTAGGAAAACGAAAACACCTTTATTGTAGGTAGTTGATGACAACAATATAATAGTTGATTACAACAATGTAGTTTGACGAGAACGAAATTAAAGATTCGTTTAAATAGTAATGTTTTCGTTTTGTTTCAATTTTTGTTCAATGGCATCAATGATTTTTGCAAAAATGTTATTATTGTTTTCGACTATTTTTACGGTTCCGGAAATTGAAAAATTATAAACAATAGCCTATTCAGATACAGTATTTTTTTCTGTAGCAAAAAATACTTAGGGAGCAAATAACTGCACATTAAGATTATACCATTGAAACCCCTATGCTGCGTCTTCCAAGTCACCAGCCTGTATATTATTACTATTGTTATTTTGTTATGTTTTCATAAATTTAAAACTATTATTTATTTCTATTTTAATTGTATTGTTACGTGTCACAGTTTTTTAAACTAAACATTTATAAATATAAATAATGTACCTATAGCTGGTAATAAATCATGAATTGTAGATTTGTACAAATACCAACAACCAAGAAGAGACAAATTTAACAACAATGCGAACTATTTACAACAATGGGAATAATTTGACTGAACTGATATATTTTAAGAAACAAGTTAAATAAACAAATTATTACAATAATTACTTTTGCAACTAATATTATCATTATTAGTTCTTTTGAATTATATAAATATAAAAAAATATAATCTTACCAGCGTTAAATAGTAAAATAAAAGCATCGGAATAATTATAATATAATTATTTAATATACGCGAGGATGAAAATTCATCGGCTTCAATGGGGACTTATGATTTTAAAATTTTACTGTTGCCATCTACTGAGTTCTGAAGTAATCTTTTAGACAAAGACGACAAGCTCGAAGAAAGAGACAGCAAAGCACTACCACGACCTCTTAGATAGAATCTAAAACAGTATTTAAATATTGGATAATTTTGTGTTTCGGTATTATTTTTTTTTACAATTTATCATCAGTTAACAAATCATTATTATAACAAAACTAATTACTCACACATACGTCAAACACCACCGCAAAATTAAACAGTAAATATCAAATCAGATTAGGACATTACGTTGAGATGACGAGAGGCCATGGTAATATAAAACTTCTTCGAGCCTGCCGTCTACTTCTAAAGACATGTAGTACTGGAGCGAAAAATGTGTGTTGTGTGACGTCAATTTCATAAGTCCCCATTGAGTGGTGGAGAGAACACAGTGTGGCTGGGCTAACGCTGGCATGCTGCAGTGTATAGCGTCTAGTCTGCCATTTGTGTTTCGTTAGCCGTCAACCTAATAGTCTTTCGGTCAACAGATTTGCTAATATGAAAGAACGCTGGATTGATTTAATGTACAAATGAATATTATATTTTTATTTTCATACATTTACAATAGTGTAACGTTTTTATTTATCTGGGTGAAGTGTAAATATTAGACAATTATTATTAATTAAAATTAAGTGTTTATTAAACTATAATGAAAGTTACTATTACTAATATTAAACAATTATTAAAATCTAATTAAGACTAAAACTATAATTAACTATATAACACTAACACTATTTATTTAACCAATTAACACTACCATTTATTTCCACAATATTACTATTTATTTCACTATGCGTTCCAATCTTAGACTGCCGGTATGTTGCAGACCCTTGTAGACTGTTTACGCGGTATTTATATTACTATATTTATATCACTATATACTTATACCATGTTCAGCTGTCCGCCTACCGACCTCCACAGCGCCTATATACTCAACTCACGTCTGTATATTCAACTGCTCGGACAGAAGTCACCTCTTTCACAACACTATCTGTCTATTTATGTAACTCTCTGTCTAAATTCTACAGCCTCAGTATTACCGACTCTCCGTATGCCACAATTCTTCAACACTACTGCCGAGTATTCACTTCCACTTGCCGTTACTGTCCCCGTATACCTAGCTTCCCAATACTCTTCAACACTACCGAGTATTCTCTTTAACAGCTATTCCAGCATACCAGTAACTTTCCGACTCGCCGTTACTGTCTTTGTACACTATAGCTTCCCAATACTCGTCAACACTACCGAGTATTCACATCCACAGCTATCCCAATATACAAGTAACTTCCCGAGTACCTACTCGACACCAACTGCATACGCTCACTACGATACTGCTGTGCTTTTCACTAACACTTTACTCTCTAACACTCCATGTGTCTCTATGACTCTGTATGTCACTAACTGTATCTCGAGCATAGCTACGTCCCTTATATACAACTGTCATTATTTTCTAGAACAGCTCTAGAATATTCGAACACATAATAACAATGAACACAAAAGGTTCAGGCGACCGGAAGTAATTAAACACGTCGCGACCAGTTTGTTTACATCGGCTGGCTACTGGCGCGGTTACGTCACCGCTATAAATAGACACTCGCTTACAGCGGTGGCGACGGCGGGCGTTCCACGTTACAATAGGTATAGGTAATATGTAATTGTGTGTTGATTATTTAAGTAGCGCTCAAAAATGTTTGTACTTGAACCGAAAAATATATTTTTTAATATTTGGCCTCACCTCATTCTAAGTTCACGCACCGCTACTGTGTCTCAGTATGAAAAACTTCGTAATAATCCAGTACCTTGAAAGACATATGGGACAATACTCTAACAGAAGATTGTGCAGGGCTTAAAGGCGATGTAACTCAATATTAAAAGGCGGAATACTTGAATAACATATTCAGTTTTTGTAAGTTTAATAGTTATTTATGATATAAGTGTTAAAAGTGACATTTTATTTTGTGAGAAGGAAGTTTGGAACACGACGCGAAGCGGAGTGATCCAAAACTTCGAACAAAATAAAATAACTTTTAACGCGTATATCATACACTATTTTTTCTATAAACACATTTATTTCATTTAAATTTGTATTTGTAATTTTTTTTTGACATATGTCAAACCTGTCGATTTGTTGTTCCATTCGTCATTACCAAGGTAATTTACTTTTAACACTAGAATTAAAATATCGCATTTTTAATTGAAGTATGCCGTATTAAAAATTCAATTTTTAATAGTGTTTGTAAAAAATAGTACATTAAAACAGTATCATAAGGCAATCTGTTAACGTACGAGTGCGTCAACAGGCCTTATGATACATGTTTTTATACTATTTTTTTCTATTGAGGTAATTTTACAATTAGATTTTAAAAAAAGGACTTGTCAAAAATATGAGTTGGTGTTTCTTTATCAGTTATGTTGGTAGCGCTTCCCGCTAAAAATTGAAATTTCACATTTTGACACTTTGTATATCTTGTGATTTTGTCTGATTGTTTACATTAAAACATTGTATTAAGCTTTATACAATTATGAAAGAGGAAAACCAATACATACAATGAACTCCAAGGTTTATTAATGAACCATCCTGATTTGACATATCGGTGGTTCGTGTTGGTTATTATCATAAATAAAACTTGAATATGTGATTTAAGGTCGTTACGAGGACCATCAAGCCTTTTTATTAAAAAAACAAATAAAACTCTTTAAATAATGAAATACTTTAATGAACAATTTATTGACTTTTACTTTCCACCATTTAGTCAACACTCACTTCTCAGTTGCACAAATAACGGCAACAGCTGCTCTTACAATTTTTTAATACAAAACATATATGGCATATATTCGATAGTTCGCCACAACGTGGAACTGGAAATCATGGATTAAAACGTCAACTTTTTATATTTGTTTGCTAGTAGCCGCCAGAAATTGAGTAGACATGTGCATCATACACATGCCTGGAATAACAATACATTAAATTCAAAATTGCATTACCATAAATTTAAATTGTAATAAATAAAACTTACCGTTTTAATTATTTTGACAAAGTAAACCTGAGCGCATTGTTTCTTGTTTCATAATTTTTTAGTTGAAATTTTAACTTCAAAGATTCTTATTCTTTCTTAACTAACACAGCTATAGCTATAAATTTCTTTTCTTTCTAGTCCTATCACCTAGAGAAAGGATAAAAATCCACAATTAGAAGTAATATTTCAACACAAACAATTTACCATTTTGGGGTTATCTGTCAGTTATGAAAGCATGACTACCACCTCTAGAACATGAAAGGCGCCAAAAACAGTACGTTTATAGATCTTCTAAACGTCGTGTTTTCAGTGATAAACAGTGCTGTTATAGACTCATAAGAACACCGAAAAAATCTATTTTAAATTAGTCGACAGAAATTTGTAGAGATTTCTCATCATTTGCGTAGGTTTTATAATAGGGACAGCACATGTGGCTATGAATTAGAATAGACCCCCTGGTGCACCTATCCACAATGCTAATATCCATGTTCTCTCTCTGCAGATAATCAGCTACGACAGCGCTCGGGGCGGCGTGAGCGTAGTGACAGAGAAGGGCGAGACGACCACGTCGTTCCTGCTGATCCAGAAGGCGAAGGCGTCGGACAGCGGGCAGTACCAGTGCAACCCGTCCAACGCGCAGCCCAAGTCCGTCACGGTGCACGTGCTCAACGGTGAGTCGCGGCCCAAGCACTCGCGCACGCGTGATTCCCGCCCGCCTCAACCCGACACAGATGGCGGTCAGTAAACGAAACATACTGTTACACACGCCACGGGCACAGTGCATTCAAATTATTGCCGAGAAATAGCCAGTAGGTTCCTTGAAATTGAGGAGCACCTTAATCCATTTTTTGAATAATCAATGAAAAACTTTCTTTCTTACTGTTAGAGATTTTTTAATTTAACTCCGAGTCATGTTTAAATATTAGAAAATTATTTACTGGGCGCTAAGAAATAGAAAAATAATCATTGATGAGCAATTGAAGATGTGGCGTTAATAACAAGGCTGCTCCACTTTTTAACGAATAAACGAAATTGAGTTTTTTGTATAAATATGTTTCTAACATGCTCTATTATTTGTTGGAAGAATCAGATCTCTATTATGCATTCTCATAGAGTTTTATAGTAACTCTCTCTCTATCTCCCTCTCTCTCTCTTTCTCTCTCTCTCTCTCTCTCTCGCAGAGCTGTGTCGCTTGTATAGCAACTCTAATATTTTCTAGAAAACTTTCCACGTCATGGCAATGCGCCGGTAATTACTCTTATCTCCCCTCTTTTTTACACAGTAGTCCCCTTACGTCGCCTGCCCCCGCGCGACGCATAGTGATTAAGATGCAAAAAAACAATTTTTTAATAATTACTTTTCGAGATATTTGAGTTTTTTTTCAATGTCACTGTGACGTTACATTATTAGTGCTACTTTTCTCTTTCTGCCTACTATAGGGCGCGAGCGACGTGACTCGAGCGACTTTGACGTGCTTGGAATCAGCTGATTTGTGTCAATTTGACAAGACTAATGTCTTGACTTATTTTGATTTTGAATTGCTAAAATGTTAATGTTTTATCATTTTTAGACAGTAAAACACATGAAATTAAATATAATATTTTAGCAACTAAAAATCAGAATAAGTCAAAACATTGGTCTTGTCAACATGACATTGTTCTTGTCAAAATGACATGCACATTTGTGTGCGCATGTCGTTTTGACAAGAACAGTGTCACTTTGACAAGACCAATGTTTTGACCGATTATCTTTACCGATATCTGCGAACAAAGCAGATTGGCACACCCAGCAATGGGTAATATGCCGTGATGATATATTTTATTTATTTTATTAATGTTTTGACTTATTTTGATTTTGAACTGCTAAAATGTTATTAATGTACAAATTACAAACAGTAAAACACATGAAATTAAAAATAATAACTTATCAACAGTTCAAAATAAAAATAAGTCAAAACCTTAGATTAAGGAAAATATATAGTAGAAGATTGGCTATCTCCCGTATAAACCGTGATAACAAGTTTATTGACATCTATGAAAAGGTCAGAGAACTAAATTTGACATCTGAGAGGTGGCGGGAAATATGCTCATTTTGAATTATTCTAAAAATTAAATTTTCTTTCTTAATAATGTAATTAATAAAATATCTATTGAAAATAGACAATAAGTACATATGTTAATGTCTTTATTTAAACATGTAGGTATTACATTACATTATTTAAATTAAATAATAAATAAATAAATAACTCTAAATCTCAAACTACTCAGCGACAACTCATAAAATTTAAGCATATACTACTCAAGATAACAAAAATTTGAATTATTATTATAACAAGTAGTAATTTTATTTCAAAAAAAGGTTGTTACTTTAAATGTCAGCCAGAAATGCACTGCTGCTTCTTTGACTTCGTCATCGATATTCGTCCACTTTTTAATAAATCTATTCTCCTTTATACTCCTTTTTTATTAAAACTGACAACATCGTACTATTCCAACATTCTTTGATGAATCTTATGAAGCTTCACGTCCTTTCGTCAAAGAATGGGATATCTTGCTGCCCTCCTACGGTTGCAAACATCTAAGAGCATCGCGATGATGTACATTCTTCTGGTCCACTTGCACACCACAATTTCTTCTACTGGGCACTGTCTCTTTACTACGTAGAAGTTACAAATATTACATGTGATCTTTTTCTGAAATATGATTAATTTGTTAATTTTTTATATCAATCTCGTATAATAATGCTAATATGAAAGATAATATACTTACCGAAAATATATTGAATGATAAAGCACTATATTGCAATAAAGATACAAATTCAAAATAACAGTTTTAATTTGAATTTTCAAAAAATTTCGAACATTGCAATGATAGAGAATTGTGGGAAATTTACAGCAGTTTTCAAACATTTATCACCTTTTTATAGGATTTTGACATTAAAGTTTGAGAATCACTGTAAAATCTGTACTACTAACGACATCTATGAACGGGTCAGAAAGTATTTCCAACGCTACTAGATTGAAAACTTGTTATCACGTTTCTCAATGCAGATTCACCCCCCTGGTCAAAACATTGGTCTTGTCAAAGTGACATTGTTCCTGTCAAAATGACAATCGCACACAAATCAGCTATTCCTAGCGCGTCAAGGGCGCTCGAGTCACGTGTCTGCTCGCGCCCTATAGGGCGCGAGCGACGTGACTCGAGCGACTTTGACGTGCTTGGAATCAGCTGATTTGTGTGCGCAAGTCGTTTTGACAAGAACAATGTCACGTTGACAAGATCAATGTTTTGATTTATTTTGATTTTTAACTGCTAAAATGTTATTCATACTTCTCGACTTTCGCCACACTTAACGTAAACAGAGTGAGCCATAAGTGTAACTTCACAAATTTTGTCTGAATTTGGGGTACAAACAAGCATCCAAAAATAATAAGTACCACTGCTGTCAAATGTCATATTCAAATTTCGTATAACTGTCTTTCTCTAAATGCGTTAGTAAGACAAAGATGAAGCTGTTATACAAATAGAATGTGGGAAACCATAAGAAAGACAGAAATATATACACAATTACTTGTTGTTTTTCGTACCTCCGTCCATTTTGACTAGTATACCAGAACTCAAAATCGTCCAGAAATGCGTTGTTGCTGACCTAGGCCGGCAAAAGGAGTTGGCATTATTGTTCTGGTGATATGTCATTTTAAGATTATTTTCAACACGAGAATTAGCAAAATGTTTACAAATTTTAGTGCTAAATATTTAATTGTTGTAACTTAAATAATTAAATTTTGTCATAAAAATAATAATATGCTGTCATTACTGACATCTTGTATAGGCGGTGTGCACAAAAGTAGTCAGCGCCGACAGCGGACAAAAATGACAAAAGTGGTTACTCATTGAAACACAGCAAGGTTATGTTTTATGTGAGAATAAATTTTCAATTTCTATTTTATAAAATATTTGCAATGAATGCGAATAATAGGACGTCAAATATTATGTAATGCAGTGGGGGATGTAATAATTCTTACAAAATTACCGATAGAAGTATCAAATTTTATAAATTTCCTAGAAGATTATATGAGGAACAGATGTATAAGAAAATAACTTTTCATCAAATATCTTCTACTAATATGAAAAATTCTTTTAGGTATACATATTTTCTCATTGTAAAAGATACTTATCGTCTGAATAAAATTCCAACAATGATCGTCTGATTACAATAATGAATTATATAAAAATGTGTTTCTTAAGTTACTATTTGAACAAGATATAATACAAGAAGCAGAAAATTGTCTTAAAATTGTATAATACTTGCAGTTGTATGAAATAGAAGTCTATTTTTGATATAATTCGTCAATTTATTATAGATTTTGTATATGTAATGTTAAAGATAGAAATTCACAGTCGTATTTTTCGTGTATTTTCTTTTCCGAGCTTGTGTAACTGATTCTACCTAGAGCCTGGTACATTTTCAATGAAGAATCTTCTTCAATTATTTCGAATATAAAAGAAAGATGCTAACATCATACACTAATATGTAGAAATTTTCTTCTTTCCAATCATTCAAGTTTTCCAACTTTATAATCTCAATGGACCTTTCCAATTTAAGGGCTATCTCTTTCTATCGCTGCAAATAGTAAGAAAATGGCGCGAACAACTGCCAGTTGGGCTGTCAAACGAAACGTCAAAAATATTGCAGTCATTAAAATATCTGTATTCTCAGTGAAAATTTGCATCGTTAGACATTTTACCTTTAATAAAAGCTTTTGTAACTTATTTCGATAAGATTTTTTAAAGTTATCTTACATTTTACGTCTAATTTTTTTAGAATCAAACGTCATAGATCTCAGTTGTTCTTACTATGCGCAGATCCCCATTGCGCATATCTTCTATCTCTTTAAATTGGAAAGGTCCATTTCCATGTACTGTGCATCTTGTAACATTTAACTAATATTATAAATTATAATATAAATTTAAATATGATAAAATGGTTTACAGAAATCGCACAAATTATGAGAAAAATTATATTTTCTGCCACAAATCCTTCGCTGGTATTTTCACTTTTTTGATTGTCACATCACATATATAGCACTTTAAATATTTTCTTTATTCATTTCTATACACTATGATGTATAATATTCATACACAATAGCAACAACTCTAAATAAAATTGTAAATTGTATCACTTTCTCGAAATGTCAAAATTGATTCGGTCGTGGATTCGGTAATCAAAAATGCCAATATAGCCGTTAGAGGCGCTGACGCTCAAAATGTGCACATCGCCTATAGATTAATTATAAGTTTCAACTTTAGGACTAGTTTGTTTTGTAACTACAACTAACTTCACGTGATACAATTGAGTTTCCGCCATCTGTCATTAAAAATATGCGAAAGTATATAAAATATATACAACTGTTTGTATGTTATATTTTCAATAGATATAAAATAATTATGCATTTTAAGCTCAAATGTAAGTAATTATAATTAAACTTGCAATGCAAATCCGATAGAAATATATGTTCATTTATTAGGTTATGTAACATAGAATAAAGTGTAGAGAAATATACGAAGAATTTATGGAGAAGTTGGTACAAAAAATCTTGTGTATCACACGCCCAGAAACTGTTTTGCGAGATCTCGTATTTGCAGGCCTCGCTTTCGCAAATGTTCAGTTTCTGGCCTCGTGATACAAATAACTATTGTAGTTCAGAAATCAATGACGTGAGGGTCAAGTGAGAAAAATCGGTGTATAATGAGAACATCGGACATGAAGAAAAGAAAAAATGAATTAGCAATAGTAGATCACTCTATCATCGCTTGAAACTGTCATCGGAAAAATCTACGTCATTTCATAAAAATTCAAAATTATAATATATTGGAGTCTTAATTTGAATGCACTGTTAACAAAAAGAGGCACTGATAATAATCACAAGTAAAATAAGTCGAAATTAAATTTCATTTAAAAATATCACAATTGCGTCACAGATCACATATCACATTCATTCAAATTTTGAATAAAATCACGTATCACACTTTTCAAATTGCAAATGCATGCTTAGCAATAATTCTGCTTTTTCATTCCTATTCCGTAAGCATATAACATATAACCTCCTGAAATCGAACATTTTATTTTAAATCTCATACCATTTCTTGAGTTAGTCATCCCAGTCTATACGATATTATCCAGCAAATCGCGTAAAAGGAACAAAACTAGTTTAGTTCATTCTTTTGATCGTTTTGACGTTTCAATATCCTCGAAGAGTCCAGACTGTGAGATATCGAAAGCTAAGACATCACACGTTAAAATGACGACTGAACTGACCAAGAATATCACACAATAAGAAGAAGACTCGATAAAAATATGTAGATTTTATAGACGATATGAAATTGTGGGATTTACAGGGAATAATATAAGGAATATATTGCTCATAGGTTTATAAAGTTTGTATTTTCTCTTGGTTGGACAGCCAGGGTTCGATAAATTTGAAAACATTATTTCCTATTTTCAAATAGTAAAAATCTGATGTGGCCAACACATAACCTCTCGCCAGATATTTTACCTGGTTGTACGCATAAATCGAAAAATATTTTTAATTACAAATACATGTATTCATGTTTCACTACAAAATAATTCTCACATATATTTGCAAAATCTATGGGATATTTTAATGTAAATTGGGTAGAATACATACATTTTCTTTATATTCAATATCCTGAAATTTTCTTTTTCTACTTTCCTTTTCTTTTTCTTTATATTTGTCATTTTTTCGCAAATTCCTTTTATATTCTTTTTTACGTATATTCTTTTGCGTTGTTGACTTTTTTTATTTTCATAATCTTCATAATGATGTACAAATATTTTTGACAGTGGCATACAAATATTTTTGACAGTGACATTTATGTGTCAATTACAAACATTTGAATTTCTTGCTTTGAAGTAGTTTGATCTGAGATTTATTACATCAAATTATTTTATATGCATTTCTTTATCTCTAAATCTATAGAAGATATATTAATGAATTTATATTTTTCGAATAAATTATTGTTCGATTGAGGAATCCGTAGTTAACAATGTCTTAAGTCTTATAGTATTTGAGAAATCGTGGATCCAACATCCACACACACATCCACACATACACATCCACACACACATACACAAACACATACGGACATCATTGTAAAAATGTTATAATCGGATTCTAGGGACCTTAAAACGTGCTTATTCACTAAAATTTGGATATGCGATTTTTAGCATGAATCCAATACCTCTCTTAGCGAGAGGTAAAAATGTGACCCCTGTGGTGCTCTCTTCACAACAACATTGAAAACCAGTGGGGCGTTGTAAATACTGCTTTGAATTTGACTATTTGACATTTGTTTGTTTTCGTTGGGTTGCATTTGAGGTTGTTTAATACCAGTTTAGTTTAATAAGGCTCGATCGTACCATCTCTAATTAAAGTAACTGTTTAGTAACCATTAGTTACAAATTAAACTGAAGGTTAGAAAAGCGATGCGAACAACTAGCCCTAACCAAAGGTGGTAATCACAATTCTGCAACATAACTGTTGGTTAACACTAACTGTCACTTCAACTATACAGTATCTCACACTCTATGTTCAGTGTGGAGTGTTAGGGAATACCTGGGTCTATTTATGTAGGTACTAACTTTTTCCTTCCACAGCCTCAGTATCACCAACTATCCGTATGCCACAACTTTTCAACACCAATGTCGAGTATCCACTCCAACTCGCTGTTACTATTCATGTATACCTAGCTTCACAATACTCGTCAATACTACCGAGTATTCACTTCCACAGCTATCTCAATATACCAGTAACTTCCAGACTCGACGTTACTGTCCTCGTACACTATAGCTTCCCAATACTCGTCAACACTACCGAGTATTCACATACACAGCTATCCCAGTTAACCAGTAACTTCCCGAGTCCTCCACTCGACACTATACTGCATACGTTCACCACGATACTGCTGTGTTCACTAACACTCTATTTGAATGTCTTTATATGTCTCTCCATTTAACTAACTAACTCTCGACCATAGCTGCGTCCCTTTTATACAGCTGCCATTACCTTCTAGAGAGCGCTAGAATGTTCGACCGCATAATAACAATGAACACAAAAGGTTTAGGCGACCGGAAGTAATTAAGCACGTTGCGGCTTATTTATACGTAGCCCGGCTCCTAGTGCGATTGCGTCATCGCTATACCTAGACGCTTGTATAGCGTATATAGCAGCGGAACTCACATGTTACAATAGGTGCTTTCGGTTATTCAGTTCTGTGTACACATTTTTAATAATTTGCACAGTAAGCGTTCGGTTATTCACTTCTGTGCACTCTGGGTTGCACAGAACGCGTTCGGTAAATACAGCGCTTTGAAGATTGTGCATGCACAGTTCGCCCGAGCTCTGGACGTGTGGCCGACTGTGCACGTTCGAGTTAGCGCGCAAAGTATGAAGAGAGTATTGATTTAGATCTGAGAAGTATGCAAATTTTCACTAATTTTGTAAACATATAAGCTATTACATTAATTAATATTTACCGGAAGTTTTCTTGGTTTTGTAAACACCCTATTAAAATCATTGCCTCTTTTTTCAAGCCATTTTCTGATGTCCTTAAGTTTTTTTTTATATATTTAATGTAGTTCGCGAACAAGAGTAATTTTATATTAGGCCCGGTTTTTTCACCTCTTGATAAAATGCCATTTAATTTATCTGCCAGATAAAAGAAAAATATCGCATCATATAATCAACGTGTATATAATATTGTTAATTTACGCTTTAATATCGATGAGATATTTTTGTTTTGTGTGGCAGTTAAGTTATTGACACTTTAACCAGAGGTGAAAAACCGGGCCTAATTCTTCTAAAGTATCGGGATACATTCGAAAATGAGTTTTAAACTGCCCTTCAGACATGTATTTGGTATTGTTCAGCATAATTATTTACTTTTTTTATTCTAAACTATTTGAATCATACCATAATCCCCATCTTAGTCCGACTCATCGAAAAATATTTTAAAAAAAACGAAAATCCATATTCAGCCGTCTATCAAACACCTACGGTTAATATAAAATCGATATTAGTAATAATAATCTGCACTTACACAGATTTTCAATTGCTAAATCTATCTGTCACAAAAGTATCAAACGCACAGGCTGCACAATTCGTTCTTTTCATTACAATCTGCACAGAGTACACAGTGATCACGTGACACGACTCATGCACAGCACAGCTCAAGCACAGCACAAAATAACCGAACGCACCTAATATGTTACAGTAAAAGCATTCAAAATTCAAAACTGGTGAGTTTATCAGCAAATGTAAAATCAATTATGTGAAAAATAAAATACTAACACAGTGTTAGTGACACTGAAAGAAAATAACGTTATTCGTACGGCTATGTATCAAGATATATATCTGAATTAATAAATAAACTTATGTTACAGCGAAATTATTATCAACAACGAGCATGGTATTAAAATGGAATGTTCTAACTTAGTCGAAACAATGTGAATTTTCGAAAGACAAGCATGTTATATTCATCCTTATGCAGTGGCGGATTTAGAAAATTGTAATAGGGGGGGCACTAAATTCGGAAAAACAAATTTTAAATATATTGGATGAGCCTCCTCCCCCCACCTTGTTAACTTTTGTATTATAATAAAATTCTCATATAAAAGTTTTATTATTTTAAATATGCTATTTGATGGCAGATGTAAATATTTTTTTAAAAAGTCATAATTTTATTTTAAAATAGCAACCTATAATTATTTTACTGAAATATAAACCCCCATTTTTTCTCTATTTAATGATCTATTTGGGGTCCTGCACCTTAACAAAAAATAATAAAATGTACACTTTATACTTAAGTATTACTCAATAAATAGCGATTCAGATGAAGAAAACAATTTTTTAATGATTACTTCTTGAGATATTTGAGGTATGTGTCATTGTGACGTCACATTAGTCCTACCTTTCTTTCGCTGCCTACTATAGAACTTGCGAAAGAAAGATAGCAATAGGAGACGCCGTGACGTCACGTTGATTTTAAAAATCAAATTACAATTAAAACTTTTTAATACTACGAAGTGCTTCAAAATTAAAAGAATTTTCATTTAAAATAATAAAAAAAAATCAGAGTGCAGGACCCCAAACAAGTAAATGAGTTTGAGAAATATGAGAAATAATGTTTATTCAAATGTTCTAAGTGGCCATGTGAAAATAAATAAAATGCAACAATGTTATACAAAAGAAGTTAAAACATCAAATTAAGTACCTAATAAGGATAACTTGAGACAAAAAATGGCGGTTTATATTTTAGTGAAATAATTATTGTTTGCTATTTAAAAAATAGAAGTTGATAGTCGTATCTTTTAAACGTAACTTTATAAAAAATATTTACATCTGCCATCAAATAGTATAATTAAAATAATAAAGCTTTTATATGAACCATTTGTTCTATTACTTATAATAAAAAAAAGTTAGGGGGGGCATCTCCAAAATAATAAACAATTCGAAAAATTATGTATTTTTATTAGTATGTTTATTTTTTTTATTTATCTATTGTGTAATACGTGAATGATAATAAGTAATAATTAAATTTTTAAAAATAACAGAGGGGGCACGTGCCCGAGTGCCCCCCCTCTAAATCCGCCACTGTCCTTATGGCACATGCTTCTTGTGAGAGAGATAAATATATGCCAATTTGTTAATTCGTTCATGAAACAGATGACGTTGATCGGACATTTTTCAAAAAAATTATCGTACTTCATGTGGAAATTAAGAGGGGTCTTTTGTGTGAATATTTATTTATTACACAAAAATTTCTACACCAAATAACAAATATATGTTGGGAGTTCTTTTAAAATTGAAATAATTTTTGTTGTTTGCTACTGCATAAACTATTTTATTAATGAATGTAATTCAACTTTATATACATTATTACATTCATATCTGCAATTAAAACCGTGGACGGAAAAAAACTTTTCTCTAAATACAACGTAGGTAATGAATTTACTCTAGCTGAGAGTATTTAAAATCACGTATGAACTTTTTCTCCTGATGTACGTTGTATGCTTCCTATTCAGCATTCGAATAATAGTAAAAACTTTTTCAACATATGCATTTTACATTTTTACGCCTTCAATGTCATTTGCAACTGTTCTCTAATGATTTACGTTCGTTCTGGGAAAAAACAGCACATTTCAATTTTAAATTAAAAATGTTTCTTTTTACCTGACTTTTCTTTCTTTAAATTTCCTAGAAATTGAGAACTCTTTCGTCGATACATTCTGAGAAAGTTAAACTTTTGAGCTTTCAGTTCTTTCTTTCGCGAACGTCTAGAAAATAAGCCGTTTCTGATCACTTTTTGGACCGGAAATTCATTCTTTATTGAGCAAGGTCGGAAAATTGGCAGCAAGGGATCGGAATTTACATTATTAAGATTTTTATTTAGATATTTTATTTTTCAGGACCGCGAAAAAAATATTGTACTCAACATAACCTGAAAGTGTTATTACTGGATTCACTAGCTTGCTAGTCTTGTTACATAAATTACTATTTCGTTAATGTATAAAAGTTTTTATTTTACAACTTATATACATTGGTAATTACAAGGCCTTCAAGTTTCAATGTTTATTTATTTTATTTGTTTATGTATGTTTTAAGCAAAATCTGCTCATCTTCAGCAACCAACAATTAATATTAAACAATAAAAGTTCATATACGTTAATGCAGAATTAAAGTATATGAACTTTTATTGTTTAACATCAATGGGGTCATATCACATTTTCCAATTTATTTTTTTTTTCTGAAAGTACACTAAAACTACTTACGAAAATATATATTTTACGTCACATAAGTTTCTAGATTTACAGAAATAATTTTTAATAGTTTATATGAAATTTCAAATGACGTAATAATTTTGTAACGGTAGTGTCTCCTACCGAGTAAGAGTGGAACTACATTTGACGTTTATGTCATTTATTGCTTTATGTTTATACCATCTTTCCCTTACATCTTGAGATAATAATACGAACAAAAAATTTATTTTTACTTCTCAACGAGTTGTTCTCGCAGGACGGCACAGAACAATATTATACAACCATTGTAATATCTAAATCAAAAATAAAAATACTTTAAATAAATCTGATGTGGACACCACACGACTTCCTTGTACGCAAGACCAACATAAAATATAGACCCAATTATAAAATTTCATGTATTTGACGTAATTTGACATTAACATTATTTTTTTATTTTTTTGTACTTTTTTGTTTTAATCCATAGCAAGCTTTATTACAAAAATCACAAAGTATATAATTTTTTAATTTACATATTTCGCTTATACAAAGGGCTAATTTAATAATATTAGGTGTGCTAGACGCAGTATTTAATTCTCTAAAACTATTATTTGAAGCATTTATTTCTAAAAAATAAAACCATTTTATTCAAGAAAAACTGTTAACAACTTCAGATAATACATCACTACCGGTTAGCCAATTTTATCCAAAATCTACTATGTTATTCCCATTGACATAAAAGTCTTATATACCAAATTTGAAAGTTTTGGATTACATTTTAATATAGCTTTTCATTAAAATCTATTATAGGCTTCAAGTAAAATTCCACTTCTGGAAATTATGTAATGACCAAAAAGGGAGATGCACAACTAGATGTTATAGTAATCCTAAATACAAAATTTCAACTTTCTATGGCTTACCGTTTTTGAGTTATGCGAGATACGTACGTACGTACAGACGTCACGACGAAATTAGTCAAAATGGATATTTCTGTGGAAATCTGAAAACCGAAATTTTTCGCGATTACAATACTTCCTTTAGTAAAGTATGTACAAGGAAGTAAAAAACAACTTGTTGCAAGGATATTGACGTTACTTTCAAAATGTTGGTTTTATAAGGTTATGTTAGAAAAGTGACAGATCTGATTCATGTACAGTATACAGGCACGAGTATATGTGTGCCTAACTATCGTGTATTTGTATACAAAATTATGACGTCACAAAATCAGACTCAGAATCTTTATAAAGAAAATCATGAATGAAAAGTATAATAATATTATATATTTTTGATGTATATCTGCACAATATTAAGTATTTTTTTATTTATGAAAAAAAAATCTACATTTTTTCTTTTTGGTATGACTCCATTGTTAGTTGCTGAAGATGGACGGATTTTGCTCGAAACGATCATAATCAACAAATAAAATAAAATAAATAAACATTGGAACTTGAAGGCCTTATAATTATTAATGCACATTATCCACATGGTTCCCTTAGATAACGTTTAGAATTTACAACTTATAGGCCCGTATTCTTACCTCTTTGAAGTAGTGCTACTTCCGAAAAATTGCTACTTCAACTGTCAAATATCAGCTTTAATGTTAAAAATTAGAGAAGTAAAAATAAATTAAATTGTAAATAGCACTTATTTCAAATATTATAGATTTAATTTACAAAAAAATGAATCCTATTATTGTGTATAAATAAAATTTAATACAATCGAATAACGCTACTTCGGAAGTAGCGCTATTTCAAGAGGTGTGAATACGGAGTATGTTCTGCGCGGTCGAATTCCACGCGGTGAAAATCCCGCGCGGTCGATATCCCACGCGGTCGAAATGTACGCCCACCACTTTGTCCGTTCTACAGAAAATCAAATATTTCCACGCCGTCGAATCCCATCCGGTCGAAATGTTACACGATACAAATCCCTCACCCCGTACCGCTCTCTTTATCGATCGTATTGCATTCTAACAATCTATGCTTCGTGGTAGTTCCGCGTCAAAGATAATATATTAAAAAGAAATTTTAAAACATATTATATTATTATACAAAGAACTATTTAATGAATGAAGCAGGAAAATAATTTACCTATACATTTTAAGTAAACATGATAATTTACAAGTTACTTAATATTATAAAATAATTAAATTAAAGAATGAACTGGTTATTCACACAATATGACAGCTAATCTAAAATGGCGGACCAGAAATATCAATAATTTTACTTAAAATGTATAGGTAAATTCTTTTCCTGTTTCATTCATTAAATAGTTTGTTGTATAATAATATGTTTTCAATTTTTTTTGAATGTATAAACTTTGACGCGGAACTACCACGAAGCATAGATTGTTAGAATACAATACGATCGATAAAGAGAGCGGTACGGGAGCGAGGGATTTGTATCGTGTAACATTTCGACCGCTGGGATTTCGACCGCGTGGAATTTCGACCGCGTGGAATTCGAAGGAACGGGATGCTTCGAGAATACGGGCCATAGTTATTTTTGCAATTTAAGGTATTAGTCATACACAACGGCTCTATTATTATTATTTTTGTCGCTAATTATGTGTAATATGTATTATATTTTCATATCATTTTTATCCTTACTCATTAACCCTTCACTAACAAAAAATTCTTTGTGATCCAAGGAGGTCATGAAAAATAATACTCAATCCTATCTTACGTCTCAGCTTTGCTTTATGACGCCGGTGACCATTGGGCCTTATCTTTGTACGTCATTTGTTTCACAGCGTTCTAATGTAATGGCGCTCTCGATCAGAGATTTTACGAGTACCGTCCTGACGATTGAAACTTACACAAAGAACTTTTTCATTGAGTTTAAACTTTGCTTTTAAAATACTTAAGTTTTTTCAGGATTATCTGTTTTATTTCTTAATATTGAATATCAATTTTAAATCGAGTTAGAGTTATGTTTAGTCAAGCGAGAAACAATGGTTGCTACGAGACGAAAAATAAAACACGAACGTAAAATGATACGGAGTAAGTTTTATTAATTATTTTCTGATGTAAGTGTTGCAATGTTTTTTTTTATTTGGGTGAAGTTTAAAATCTTATTAAAACGATAAATAACTATTAAAAGATAACAATGACGATTAGTATGGGTAAATAAATATTAAATATTAATTTACACTAAGAATATAATTAATTACTTAAACACTATTTATTTTACTGTACTCTCGTACTTTTATTTAACTAACTGTTCATTTATTTCACCATGCGTTCCAATCTTAGTGTGCCGGTCTGTTGCAGACTCTTGTAGACTGTTTACGCGATATTTATATCACTAAATTTATGTCACTATTTATTTCACTATCTATTTATCGGCTTAATTCTCGAAAATTGTTAAAATTAACAACCATTTTCAGTGGTTAATAGGGGATTCCACCATTTTTTAATATAATTTCATCTGAACATAAAGGCTGTTTCACAACTCGCGCCCCAGAGCGAATGAGGAAACACGAGACTGCACTCGGATGTGTAATTTCGAAGAAAAAAATTTAGCTTAAAAGATATTCGAGAAAAGACATTTTAAAATTGACCAATCAGAGACCTACATCTTTAACGTGCGTTTGCCGTAATTTTACGTTACTATGGTTTTATACAAACCAAATCTTCTTTAAAATGTGTGGGCGACTGTAGTTTTCGAAAAATGTCAGTGTCAAATTAAATTTGGCAAGGTGAATAAAACAAGGCAAATTCTAACCATGTATTCAGCCGCTGATTACTTCGAAATGATTATAATTTTCGGGGAATGTGGACGTAACGCCAGAGAGGCAGCACGAGTCTATTCGGAACGTTTTTCGGATAGAAATCTTGTGGATCATAACACATTTTACACAGCTGCTACAACACGTTGCACTGTACGATATAAATGATGATCTCTAATGACACCTTCGCTAACCTAAATTTGTTGACAGTGAAAAGTCAACTCTAAAGTGTCAAAATTACAATAGGTCAAACAAATTTTGTAAGTCACTAGTAGTATTTTTAAAACCTATCAACCCGTTTTATTTTGCAATAATATCATCACACCTCAAGATATCCTTCCGAGATTGGTGGATTAAAAAGTCTTGTAACTCCGTTATGCAAGCAGCCGCAAATTATTTTCTTCTATTTGTTGGCAACCTATTGTCGTCGGCAAGTGTCAGTTGCGTCTGGGGCGCGTGTTGTGAGACACCCTGTACAAGTAAAACTAAGACTGTCAATGAAAAGACGGTGAAAAAATTCCTATTAATAAGCGAGTTATAGTCCACCGAAATTTGAAAATATAGACGTGACGTCACGAATATGAGTTTTTATATCAAACTGTTTTCTTCATGGACCTAATTGGTCTTGAAATATATGCTATTTCTAAATTATATTTATAAAAAATAAAGGAATATAATTATACTGTACAAGTTTACATGATTTATAATGGACCTTTCCAATTTAAGGGCTATCTCTTTCTATCGCTGCAAATAGTAAGAAAATGGCGCGAACAACTGCCAGTTGGGCTGTCAAACGAAACGTCAAAAATATTGCAGTCATTAAAATACCTGTATTCTCAGTGAAAATTTGCATCGTTAGACATTTTGCCTTCAATAAAAGCTTTTGTAACTTTTTTCGATAAGATTTTTTAAAGTTATTTTACATTTTACGTCTAATTTTTTTAGAATCAAACGTCATAGATCTCAGTTGTTCTTACTATGCGCAGATCTCCATTGCGCATATCTTCTATCTCTTTAAATTGGAAAGGTCCATTGGAAGTGTATTTAAATTATTAAGTATATTGCAAAACATTTATATTCAAATAAAAACTGTTTGAGAATTGGAATACTGGACTGATAGCCACGCTTCCGCTATTTGAATTTCTCTAATTTTAGTGGCTCCAAAATGGTGGTCGAGTCAGCTGTAATTTATCTAGTAGCTATAGCTGGCGCGATTACGTCATCGCTAAATTTAGACGCTTGCTCCGCGCAGCGGCAGCGGCTGCGTCGCATCGGTCACGTGCTCGCAGACTAAGAGTCGTTGGTACTCTCACGTTACAGTATTATTTCAAGTTTAATATAATTTATATTTACTGCTGATCTCATACTTAAAATTAAATAAATACCTCTCGAATCAGTACGAGGAAAATACGTGTACATATGTTCTATATGATATTAAGTTTAATTTAATATGCAAAACGACCTACTTTACATATAAATTAGAGCTCAAGTTCATGATATTAGTTTAATGTAATCATGTTACATATTCTTATAATGTGCATTACATTACACCTATATTTAGAATATGTTAGTTCTGTTTGCTAGTATGCAGGTATATCTCGATGTATGTATAACTCAGAAAGTTTGTGCATCCAAATATTAACCGTACTCGCCGTTGTTTGAATATAATTGTTTATCGCTGATGGGATTCATTTTTATGTTTTCATAACACAAATTTGGAGAATTGCAGAAATAATATGCCACATAAGTTTCCGGAAAAATTGTGTTTGAAGGAAAGCATATTGAATCTGTTTATCACAATGACCCAGTTTCATATTTTTTAAAAAGTGTTTTAAACTAAAGTTTATGCAATATTTTTCATAATAATATAAAAAAATAATAATTTATTGTCATTTTCGTAAGTAATTAGACAAAAAGATTGGCGTCAGAAATAGTCATGAATAACAACCTCCCACTTCTGTGACGTAGGAGGACATACAGTACGTCATTCATAGCCAATAGGAAAACAGTTTACGTTATTTATATAAAAAAATCTGGTGTGGCCAACACAGAACCTCCCGCCATTTACAGACCGAGTTACAAAAAAAAAGATTAATTCTTATTTTTTATTAGCGAATTTTACTCTAATTTAACTACCTTTTTTGATAATAAGATGAAGATTAAATTTTAAATACCGGAATAGAATAAAATTCACTAATCCAAAAATGAGGATAAGCTTAAACTTTTTTGTGAATCGTTAATTTTTATTAATCTAAATACATACCTACATATTTACTTATGCTGGAAACTGTATTGGTTTCCTTTGCTATTTTTCTGTTTACCTACTGTTTTCTTTTTGAAACGTTACTATTATTAATTTGAAATTATTAATTCTTTGACAGTGACATCTGTCGGTTACATACATTTGTATAACTGCGTAATCAAAGAGTTTTGTTTGTTTAAAGTGTAGGCTTCGGGATTTAAAATATAGATTTCATAAATTTATCCATAAAATATGTAGTAAAAATATTAATGCAAATCTGTAGAAAACTTAATAATCTTTAATTTTTATAATTACATTAATCTCGAAAAAATAACATTTAAAGGTATTTTTCGAAGAAAAACTATTTTAAGCTTCAAATAAAGTGCCATTTCTGGTTATCCGATTTACACCAAAATCTAATGGGCTCTTTGCATATTAGAAAAAGGTCGAAATACAAGGTTTTAAAATTTTTTCACACACTCACACACACACACACACACACACACACACACACACACACACACACACACACACACACACACACACGCATAGACACACACACTCACACGAATAGACACACACTCACACGCATAGACACACACACTCACACGCATTCAAACGCACACGCGCGCACACACACACGCACATGCATACACGCACACACCACAATTTAGGCACACACAATCACACGCATACATACGCACACGCATACGCACACGCATACGCACACGCATACGCATACGCACACGCATACGCACACGCGCGCATGCACACACACACGCAAACATACACACGCACACCCACGCACACGCAAACATACACACGCACACCGACGCACACACACACACCACAATTTAAAAGCAGGATTTTTCATAAAGTACGCAAAATAAATTATAAAACCCGTCAAAGACTATGCGGCAAGTAAAAGGACTAGACTTCGTCGTAGGAAGAAAATGGACCACTAGCTCTATATTAAAACATGAATGTTAAAGCTTAAGCTGTGTTAATTGTTGTAGTAACAAGTAGCCTTTTTTCAT
Organism: Harpalus rubripes; assembly: GCA_963082715.1. Lineage (NCBI taxonomy): Eukaryota > Metazoa > Arthropoda > Insecta > Coleoptera > Carabidae > Harpalus > Harpalus rubripes. The sequence continues at coordinate 32,642,218 of OY720461.1, read as the reverse complement.
GGTACACAAGCGCGAATATTTTTAGAAACAAACGGTTTAATATACAAATCAAATTAATCTTTCCATAAAATCATAAATTAGATGTTAGTATAATGGCATATATTTGAATCTCACTCTTACAATAAAGTAACTTTGTTTTATGACCTATTTATTTTACGGTAGATTGCTATTTGCAAGCACATAAGATGCCATAATTTAAAATTATATATGAAACTAGAGATAGGAAATACACATTCGCAGTATATCCCACTTATAGATAGATAGTAGTCGCGTAAAACTTTACGACTGGCTATAGTACGCTCAGAAAAACAGCGCGCAAGATGCATAGTCCGACTTTATTGCTCTCTAGACACAATAAATCTAACTCCGTTTACATAGAAGACTTTGAACAGTAGTTATAAAACAGATAAATGTAAATACTTTACCCAGATTTTTTACTTTTGGGTGTGTAACAATTCTTATGTAAAATCGTGTAAAATAGAACATATTTGTAGTATTCTTCAAGTATTTCTCAATAATATTTCGTTTATTTGAAGTTAAATTCGCTGTATAATCTGGGCCTACCTACTAGGAAACTATTTTTTTCTGTACCAAGAAACGCAGAATCTAATCTATATTTTGTTCCATTTAAGCCATTCAGTATTGTAGAGCATAGGGTATAATTTTGACCTGTCTGATTGGCTGAAATTGGAGACACACGGCAAGTTTATCCAACGTAATTTCGGCTACTTAAAATTGGAGCTGATGTAAAGCATTATATTGATAGAATAAATAAAGTTTCGGACTGGCAGTCAATATTACAATTTATTCACGCCGACGTTTATATTGACTGCCAGTCCGAAACTTTATTTATTCCATCCCCAACACAGTCGAACATAATTTTTTGAATTATATTGATAAATTACGTAAATCAACACAAGACACAAAAATCTGGTGTGGCCAACACACTACCTCCCGTCATTTACAGCCCGAGTAACAAAAAAGATTAAGTTAATCCTTATTTTTAGATTAGCGAATTTTACTCTAATTTTAATAGTTTATTTCTTAAAATATAGTCTAATCTAATCCAAGTAACTACCTTTTTTTAAACCCCTCAACAAGATTAAATCCCAATTACAGAGTGGGTTCACATTCCGACACATCCATGCCGTAGTGGGATTCGAACCCAGAGCCCCGAGAGCACTCATAACTTATGAGGCGTTGCTCTAAACATTTAGCCACCGGAGATATAATAAAATGAAGACTAAATTTTAAATACCGGGATAGAATAGAATTCACTAATTCAAAAATTAGGATTAGCTTAAACATTTTTGTGAATCGTTACTATTTATTAATCTAAATGCCTACCTACATGTACATATTTACTTATGCTGGAAACTCTATTGAATTCCTTTTCTATTGTTCTATTTACTTTTTTCTTTTTAAAACGTTACTAATATTATTTTGAAATGATTTGTTCTTTGATAGTGACATTTATCTGTCAGTTACATACATTTGAATAACTGCGTTTTGTTTGTTTAAAGCGTAGGATCTGGGATTTAAATTATAGATAATTTTATAAATTTATACATAAAATATATAGAAAAAGTATTAATGCAAATCTATAGAACATTTAATAATCTTTATTTTTTATAATAACTTTAATCTCGAAAAAATAACATTTAAAGGTATTTTTCGAAGAAAAACTATTTTGAGCTTCTAGTAAAGTGCCATTTCCGGTTATCCGATTTTCACCAAAATCTAATGGGCTCTTTCCATTACAGAAAAAGTTCGAAATACAAGGTTTCAAAATTTTCTGAATAATAGTATTTGAGTTAGAGTGGAGGATCCACACGTACACACAGACATCACCGTGAAAATGTTAAAATTGGATTCTATACCTTGTTCCATTTAAGCCATTCAGTATTGCGGAGCATAGGGAATAATTTTGACCTCTCCGATTGGCTGAAATTAGAGACAAGAGGCAAGTTTGCCCAATGTAATTTCGGCTACTTCAGATTTGCGCTGTTGCCAGTGCCATCTACTGAATGGCTTAAATGGAACAGAGAATAGAGAACTTAAAACGTGGTCATTTACAAAAATCTCGATATGTGATTTTTAGCACGATCCCTATAACTCCCTTACCAAGGGTAGTGGGAGGTAAAAATTTCGCTTACATGATTTCGATGCAAAATCTTTATAACATAAGTTTGAAGTATTTTTGCATAAAATAATTTGGTAACATTCACGCAATGAAAAACTGATTTTCCTTGTTGAACGCCTATGACCCACTTTTGATTTACACGCTGTACATACAGGGTGTCTTGTAAATACTGTCCTCGCAATATTATCCTTGCATGCTGTAAATAATAGTAGTATTTTAGTTATATAATTCTTATTGTTGGTGGTGGTCTTTTCTAACACACTTTGTTTACAGGTGAACATCCGGAAGCAATGCAACATGGAGGGAAAGCCCACCATTGTTGTTCCTACTACGTTTACATCTTACTTGTCGCCTTAAAAGTGCTACTAACGTAACAAGTCAACAAGAACTAATCAGTGTCATATATTCTTCGTAAAGTCTATAGTAAATCCACAGCTTTCATAAATCTCACTCCCAAAATATTTGTGTACATAAAATTAAAGTGAAGTGACTGCAAAAAAATGGTGACTATTTTTGATGATAGAAGAAAAGATAAAAAACTGATCATTGTTAACACAGTTTTCTAACTTCAATTGCACGTCTCTTAAGTATTTTCACTAAGTTCCTAACGTGAAAAACTTCTCTTCTTTCACCCTAAGATGTACAGTGTTGGTCCTTCCAAAAGCCTGGTAAGATGTAAATATTATCATCGGAAGATGGGACACTAAGGATAGTGGTGTTAAAATTGAATGTTATATTTTTGAATGGTGCTCAATTCGAATGTTCGCTGTGTTATAAAAAAAACTCACTGGGTTCTCGGGAGAAAATCTGAATAAATGTTGTTTTATTTTAAGGTAAGATTTTAATAAAAGACTTTATAATTCGACTGGTAAAAAGACGAAATTTTAAATTAATAATATTATAGAAATTGTGCTCTAGCTGTGACTTGTGACTATATACAGATGTTCACTCATAAATAACAAAACAGTTCAAAATTCTCACAGGAATTTATGCACAGCACACTAAAAAAAATCATCCTGTATCGTCTAGCTAAGTTGGCTATGAAAAACAAGGACGGTGAGCCGAGTTTGACAAAAAAAACAACATATATATAAGGTTTGTTCGTTCCGCTATGCTGCGTTTTACCGCAAAACGCGGCGGTAATTGTCGCTGCGTTTTGCGATTCACTGCCAATCGCCGCGGTAATAATTTAAGTTACTAAAAATTATTTTTCTGTTCGATCCGTTTGCGTTAAATTATTTTTGAAGATACTTCAGACTATTATAATTATAAAGGATACTCAGTAAAAATATATTATTCCATTATTTTAATTGTTTACTATTGTTATCATGTAAATTTAACTTGCTACAAATCATAATTCATATGATATTGACATTTATATATTTTACAAATGTATTTCAATTTCTAAAACTGAAACATTACATAGCATACTTATTGAAAAATAACAATTTTTTCCTAATATTTATTTGTCAAAAACTGTCATACTAGCACTTCATATGTAGACGCGAACATTACCGCCGATTATTTTTTATACCACCGAGTCATGAGTCACTGTAAAAATTATCACCGCCAGCTGCCGCGGCGTTTTACCGCAAGTTACTAGAAAAACGGAACGAAAAGAATCTAGTGACTTTACAGTGAACCGCGAATCGAAAAGAACAGCAAATTTCACCGCCGCGGTTTGCGATAGACGCAGGGTAGCGGAACGAACAAACCTATTATTTTTATATTTTGCGTTCGTAGTGACCTTCATTTCGATACGCATTTTTTTGTTTTAGACGGTTGGTACTAGATGACGTTTCTTAACCCATTTTTACCTAATTTATTTTTAGTTAATTGACATTTTAATAATATAATGTCGAAATTATTATTATTTTTTTATTTAGGGAAGATTATTTACATGAAAATGTACAAATGGTTACAAATATAATCACAAATTGAGTAAGTAAATGTTAATTGTAGAAGGCGCAAAATATAAAAAAATAGTATAAAGAACTCATTTTATAAGACTTTCTTTCGCACTTGTCAATTAGAAAACTCGCTAACGCTCGTTTTCTAAATTTTGAAGCGTGCGAAAAAAACATGTCTTATAAAACACGTTCTTTAATATACTATATTGTTCTTTTTTAATTAATTACCTCACCACCTTGTTGTAAAAATAGGCGCCCAACGTGGGGCACAATTTTTACTCGGTTCAATTTTCTTGTTTGTTTTTCATGGCCGACTTAACTGGTCGCTACAATATTTGTTCCCGCCCTTTCTGTACATTCTCTTTTGTTTTACATGCATTCGATATATCCATTCTTGTCCATTATTCCAATTTTAAGTTGCACAATTGTGACCCTGTGGTGCTCTCTCCACGGCAGCTTTGAGAGCAGGTATATCGTCGATAATAGGAGATTGGTACACCCAGAAATGGGCAATAAGGTGGATATTTTTGTTAATAAATTAATCTCTTTGAAAAGTACTTTTCTTTTAAATAGTCGTAGACAAAATTTTCTTGCCGACTTTAATCAGAAAGCCAGGGTCGGATTGAGAACATTTGCCTTCAGTGGAAAGTGAAATTTAAGTCCCTTCTAGTATTTTTCCGAAATTATTTTTTTAAATTGATTTGTTCCCAAGGGAAAATTTGTCTTTTCCACAATGGTCAGTCCGACCCTGCGGAAAGAATTAAGGCAGCTACAGAATAGTCCGAGAACGAGAACGGTAACTGAGATTTTATCAAATTGGATGAAATTTACAGGGACCATGTAAAAGCAACTGAAATTTTTTTATTTATATTCAAAATTTGTCTAATACAATATTTTTAATGTAAAATATTTGTTGTATCTTGTCCCAATTATTACATATAGGATGTTAATGAATACGTGTTACCAAATTATAAAGTAGGGGATGCAAAATAGACTAACTTTTACTTATAAACGCATATCCGGAAATGTACCGTTTTCGAGCTACAGGCTCTTAAAAAAGTTATTAATTACATAAATTTTAGTAGTTCAGTTTTAATTGTTTATTTAAAAAAAAATATTTTTATTCTGTTTTTCTTATAATGAGGTGTTGCAAAAAATAACATTATTTCCAAATACAAAAATCAGTAGTAGTTGACAGCTGTCATGACTGTCCAGGGCCGCGCCGTGCGGGTGGGCAGGTTGTGCGCCGCAAAAAGGCGCCTGACTTTGAGGGGCGCCGTTTCAAGACAGTAAAGTAAATAATAGTAAATTTTTATAAAATGGTCTTATTCGTAAAGACAAAATTACTATAAAACTTACAAATTAACATGATAGAACTGAACAATATATTTTTTAATTTGTTTGCATTAGAGCACTAGTTATAAGTAAAATAATGGTCGTATCAATCGGTTCGTTATTATTCTACCATTGTTATATGGAAATAATAACTACGAAAATGTTGATTACAACAATGAATATATTGATCATAACTCAAGAATATTGATTACAAGAATAAATCCTACAATGAATCCAATATTTAAATACCTACTATCATTTTGCAAAGAATCAAATGCATATACAATTCTGAAATCTGCTATAAAATTGTTGATTACAACAAACGATTTTGATTATAACCTATTGATTACAAGAATGAATCAAGGAAAATTTTGTCAATATATTAAATCTAGCATTTTTGAAGAACCAAAAGTATAGTTTAAACTTTAATTTGCAAATTTTACATCATGAGGGGAAGGGGCGCTAAAATATAACATAGCACAAAGGCGCCTTATACCCACGGAGCGGCCCTGTGACTGTCATTCGTTTAATTTCCGTCGGTAACAAATGTAAGCCACACCCTCATTGGTTAGGTCCTTTCGAACGTCATCAGGCGAAAGGGGAAGCGGAAATTAAAACATAATTTCAAAGTCAATTTTTTCATGAATAAAGAATAATACGAAAAAAAAAAATTGGGGTAAAATATTTTTTTCTTAATCTTTCGATTAAAGCAAAGAAAAAACGTGCAACACCTCATTCCTCAAAATGGCGACCATTAACTTCAATGCAAAATGCAAGCATTGCACCTTTGGAGTATATTTTGATACATTCATTCAAAAACGCCAGAATTTGTTTGAATTTCCTGTGTTGCAGTACACTCGACATTCAGTCTATATTAATTCTGTTAGCGTATTTGCGAACATTATGTTTATTTACAATGCATCTGCAATGGGAGTTTCCGCCGTAATCAAAATAGTAAATAATAACACTATTACACTAAAATATATCATAAAACATTTATGAAAATATTAACTAAATGGTTAAATATGTTTCCAATTTTTTTTAAATACATGAAAACATTATACTGCGTTTGAAACGCTGTTGGCCGATGACGTCACATGCCGGCTTGATTTTACAGTGTCTATTATCTGTCACATACATGAGTGATGTTAGTAGTTCACAGTATTCGATTTTACCTACATACATCAAATAAATTCAATATCTTACTATGTGATAATAGATGGCAGCACATACAAAGTTCAAAGAATTACAAAACTTTTATCTAGCATCTTTTGCATGGTATATTAATAATTAATAATATTCTTATATAAAAACAGAATTTATGAAAATACGTTTTAGCTTTCTAAATAATTTGTGTCTTATTTATGTTAGTTTAAGAAAACTGTAATAGAAGAATGTAAGTACATCATCAATTGATTTACGACGTCACTAGAGACCGCCATCCTGCACCATCTATTAAACATTGACTACATAGCCGGCCAATATACCTATAAAACTAAAATATACTGATACTGCTGATGCCCTATCTCAATCTGTCAGAGTCTGTTACAAACATTGTCTATCCTTGTCAGTTAGTGTAAGAATATCCCTCCCGCTAGTTCCTCTTTCCCGTTCTACACAAATAAAATCAAAGCAATCCGGCGCTTGCGCAGAGCTATTCTTACAGACAAGTGCAGCTATTTATGCAGATATACCGTGTGTCTGTTTTGAAGGTGTACATAGGGGATTAACATTCATTATTTTAAGCAAAAACGCGTCAAATAAAAGTTTTAGGGCATAAAATTCTGCATCTAATTCAATAAGCAGAATTACCTTTACATGTTTTATAACGACAGTAATTAAAAATGAAAATATCGAAAATTACGTTGAAAATATCGACAGCCATGGAATTGAACAAAAAATAAATAAATGCTTGACGTTTTATCTGTCACAACGTAAGTTAACTTAATTGACGTTTCTGACAATTTGATTTTGCCCCTTGTTTTATTGTCCGAAATTATTAAAAAATTAATATTTATACTAATGAAAAACGTGTTTTCACAATTGCTAAATTCATGACAAAATTTGAAAAGACTGCTGTGTTTTCAAAAAATACGTGGGTCGTGTAATCAGAATGTAGGACGAACAGAACATGCGTTACTGGAAGAAAGAGTGTTAGGAATGATAAGTGTAGACCCCTTCTGTAGTACTAGATGTATTATTAGGCAATGTTGAATTTTTAATAAATTCATACTGTTTGAACAAAATTGTTTTTTTTTAATCTAATATAATATTTCTATTATTGTCATAATTAACAATTATTGTTCAAATTAAATTATCAGAAACGTCAAATAAGTTAACTTACGTTGTGACAGATAAAACAACGTCAAGCATTTATTTTTTGTTCAATTCCATGGCTGTTGATATTTTTAACGTAATTTTCGACATTTTCATATTTAATTGCTGTCGTTATAAAGCATGTAAAGATATTTCTGTTTATTGATATATATGCAGAATTTTATGCCCTAAAACTTTTATTTGGCGCATTTTTGCCTAAAATAATAAGGCGAGCAGGAAATTACAAAAGACAGACACACGGTATATATGTTTACACTCGTCCAATGTTAATCTCACTCCCACCAGCCGTATATTTTAGTTTTATAGGTATATTATCCGGCCTGAAACGTGCTGCCGTGGCGGTAAAAATTGGCCATTTAAACGAGTTACAAAAAATACTGTTTTCAATATTTTTTTTCAGAAAACCTGTTTTAATAAAAATGTTTTATTTATTCTAGTACATATAAATTTTCATAAAGAATAACATATAAAATTAGAAAGTAGTGGAAACCTCCATTCAATGTCAGGACACAGCCAACTAAAATTAAGATAGATAATTACTCTTATAAGAGCCTGTAGCTCGAAAACGATATGTTTCCGGATATGAGTTTATTAGGAAAAGTTAGACTATTATACATATCCTATAAATTTGTAACACTTATTTATTAACATCGTGTATATTATGACAATCTATTTCGCATGTTTGGAACACTATTTACATATATCCTCTTCATACCCTTATAAATCTGTAACACGTATTTTTAACACGCTGTGTATTATGAAAAACTATTTTTCATGTTTCGAACACATTATTCATTATTTATTCACATAATTTAAAAAAAAAATCATATTTAGAGCTCCAATTTATAAACCTATTATTCATTCAAATACACACATAGGCCAGTGTCAGGGAGTTCACCAGATGTAAATATGGTTTTAAATCGGGAAAAAGATTTATCTATTGGAATCGATTTATTGCAGGTCTCTTTCACACATACTCATTTTTCCTCCTCCCCCCCGGAACACCCCCAATTTTACCTAAATATGGCTCAAAAATCCTTTTTTGCCAATATTTTAGTTCTGGATGGTCCTGCGACAAATAAGGTGAATACCAAAATTAAAGATAAATCAATTTTCTATCGAAAAGGTACATACACATTTTTACGTAACATCAATATCCTAGGAGCTACAGGCGGGGGAAGTCCCGAGTTGTGTCTAGTCCGGATGTTAAGAGCGTAAATTTGCCTGCACCCTGCGTTTTGTACTGCAAGCAAGCCATTTGGTTCATATGTTGCTTAGATCATACCATACCGATAAAGAGATGTGGCACCCGGAAATGCCCCGCAGGCAATTGTTATTGCGGGTTGTATATCTCGTTTGCGCGGTTTTCTAAAGGCCTGTGTCCACGATGCTAGAAATCGTTCCGAGTTCTCGATCACATTTTTTGATCATAAAAATTGAACTTGTATGACTACAGATGTCAGGTTGGTCGAATTTATGAAGTTAGTTTCAGCCATTTCTACCAATACTAAAAACTAATAAAACATAACCAAGAAATTATCTCGGCAATAAGTAAATTAAATTTTTACAACGAATATATTAATTTGTTTATAAGTAATTATTTAAAATCAATACCAAAAATCTGATGTGGCCAGCACATTACCTTCCGTTAGTTTATGTATTTTGTACAAATTTCATGCGGAAAGTTCCTTGCTAAATTAAATATTCTATTTCTTGTACATTACCTTCCGGCAGTTGCATGTATTTTATACAAATTTCATACAGAAAATTATTATTTTGTGACGTTTTCTATATACAGTATAATGTATCTGCAGAAATAAAAGATTTATTATTATTATTTCTTGTACATTACCTTAAAACAGTTGTATGTATTTCATACAAATTCTATACAGAAAGCAAAAGATCCTATATTTCCAGTAAAATGATAAGACAAACACAATATGTCAATTTCACTTGACACATCTTTCAATAAGAATTTTCTTAATATAGTAGCTGTTTTCATAGCTATGGCTACTTTATGAAATTTAATTTCTTTATAATTTTTTAACTCTATATCCATTTAATATGAAGTATACAATGCAGTCAAATCGTATAGAGAATACAATGTTCTTTAATATTTATAATAACATTAAATGTGAAAAAATGATATTTAACATCTTTTTTTTAAGAAAAACTGTTAAAATCTTCAAATAAGGGTACTTCCGGTTGACCAATTATAACCAAAATCTAATCAGCTCTTCATATGGATGCAACAAAGAAGAATACGAAAGAATTATAATTTTTGGAATTGTAGTATTAGACTTATCGTAGACGAAAATTTTGTTACACACACACAGACACACATACATACATACACACACACACACACACATACAGACATCATCGTAAAAATAGTAAAATCGTATTCTAGGGACCTTAAAACGTGTTTATTCATTAAAAACTTGCCACCGAATTTTTTGACCAAAGACAATACCTTCCTTACCTAAAGGTGACGGAAGGTAAAAATGAGTAGAATTAGGTAATAGTTTATAACCTTATCATTTTCAAGCTTATCAAACATCAAACGTCAAGATTTTAAATTGCTAACATTTAAATGAAATTAGCATCTTGTACGAAAAAATGGGACAGAACGCATTTTTCCATTCTAATTTTCTATTCGATTTTTGCGTCCGAGTTGGTAGTGTCCACGATCCGAGATATCGAATTGTGGCCTATCCTATATTCAAGTTGACGTTCATGCCTAAATCAGCCGAGTGAAATTTAATACAAATAAATAATTTAAAGTGAAACTCGTATATACAGGGTAATTCATCGGTCTGTCCTCTATTTATAACTCTTTTATTTTAAGTCAGATAGAAAAACTCTTCAAATATAATTTATATGATATAGTATTATCTATCTGCGTACTATATCCATTTGTATACAGGGTGCTCCATTTAAGCGCAACGATATGTAACTTTATATTTCTTAATGGAACACCCTATATTTATTTATTTTCATAGTAAATTAAATTCCCTTTAAAAAAGTATTAAGTAATAAGGGATCTAAAATTATAAATTAAAAAGTTATTTACCTTTATTCGTTGAATGATATGTTCCTATCATGTTATTATTAACAAAGTAAGCTATAGATAATATGATCAATTGTTTCGAATTTAAACAAACAAGTTGTCCAAATACTCTTAGTTTATCATTAGTGATGTTGATGTGAAAATGAATAATACAAATTTTAGTAAAGATGAGATGGTTAGTTTAATATTTATAATAGAAAAATCTATTGAAGTTGAAGGACAAGTTTTCGAGCATTTATTATAATTTTGCATTATTAAGCCTAAATTTTAACAGCTTCTTTGGAATTAGTGTAATGTATAAAATAAGTATTAATAAAAAAGGATCAAAATTTTGTATTATATTATGGCATTTTCCACTCTGAACTACTATTTTTTATAAACGTAAATAACTTCTTAATTTATAATTTTAGACCCCTTATTACTTAATACTTTTTTAAAGGGAATCTAATTTATTATCAAAATAAATTAATAAATACAGGGTGTTCCATTAAGAAATATAAAGTTAGATATTGTTGCGCTTAAACGGAGCACCCTGTATACAAATGCATATGGTACGTAGATAGACAATAATATATCATATAAATTATATTTGAAGAGTTTTTCTATCTGACTTAAAATAAAAGAGTTATAAAGAGAGGACAGACCGATGAATCAGCCTGTATAGGCCATTTCGAACTTATTTCTTATTTAATTTGTTTAGTTATGAATATAAAATAGGTAATACATAATATTTAAATAGTTATTTAGGAGTTGTATATCTTTATAAATCACATTCACCAATCCTATTTATTTAAATTTCCGTATATTTTATATGCTTACAATGTTAGCGTTCGAGGCGTGGCGTGACAGAAAGAGGCTCGCTGTGACGTCACGAACTGAGTATTCAGGCCTGTATTCTCGTATGGCCTCGGTATATGCGTTAAGTATACGGCGTTGCACATGCGTGGTATGGTCTAAGCAATATATGAACCAAACGGCTTGTTTGCATCATAAAATGCGGGGTGGAGGCAAATTTTCGCCCTTAACATTCCGATTAGATACGACACGTGACTTCCCCCGCCTGTAGTTCATAAGATATTGATGTTACGTAAAAATGTGTATGGACCTTTTCGACAGAAAATTTATTTATCTTTAATTTTGCTATTCACCTTTTTTGTCGCAAGACCATCCAGAACCAAGATATTGGCAAAAAACGATTTTTGAGCTATATTTAGGTAACTATGTTAATCTTTCTGACGACTGGCCTAACACAATACTTGGTCCAAACTATAAATATTATTTTATTCTTTTTCACATTCATTCATTCATATTCTTACTCGGGGCATTCACACATTTATCCATTCCATTATACTTTCCTCATATATTCTATCTTTCAAGGAAATTCTTAAATTTTGAATAACACATCTGTTGAATGTATAAACATAAATGTTTATTTTCTCTAGTACTGTAAAGTTGTTGAACTTCTAATGTCAATCTGTTTTGATATATACGTCTAAATGGAATTTTGAACTGTCTCACAACATTCTTGGCCTATGTTTCTATTGTAAGATCTAAATATTAAGTAAATATAACAACTATACATATACATACCTGCATATAATGAATATTTAAATAATAATATAACTTTCTGTTGCTATTATGTTAAAAATATATATTAAATATAATAATAATTATACTAAGATAAGGTGTAATTATTTGTATTATTATTTTTGTGAAAAGAATGTATATACTAAAGATTATAGTATGTAATATAAGAAATAAATCGTTGTAAAAATATTATATAGCATATATCAATTACATTAAGCATTAATGTAATGTGTAACACATTTATGTATGCATGAAGTTTTTATAATTTTATTTTTGTTATGCTATATTTCATCATTATTTCGATATACTTTATGAAAGGTATGTTATATTATTTACCGGTTTCAGGAGATTAATCCTTTGTTTACATATACAAAAGTAGGCTGGAAACTAAGTAATAACTGTATCTGTATGGTAATATTATTACCATACTGACTTGTCAATAACGGTCTACAAAATGAAAATAAAATGAAAATATAATGCTCTTCGTTAATACATACAGATAACGTTAGCCTATCGTTCTATATACGGTCTACGGTATTCTAAAGTAATAAACACGACGAATAAAGCACATAATTTGAATATTTGTCATATCGTCTGAAAGTAGCATTAATCAGAGAATTTCAAAAAATGATATCAATAATGTCTTAATTTTCTAAAACCGATAAACTATTGAACAAATCACGGATGTTATTAATCATAACAAGCCTTAGATGTTTTAAAATCCTCGCTCTACGAGCTCGGATTTCAAAATTACATCTGCCGCAGTTATGTTGTGCATAACATTCCTAGGTATATTAGTAGCTATTATTAATGATATTTATCAATAATGTCTTAATTTTCTGAAACCGATAAACTATTGAACAAACCACGGATGTTATAAATCATGAGCCTTAGATGTCTTAAAATCCTCGCTCTACGAGCTCGGATTTTAAACCAACATCTGCGGCAGTTATGATACTGATAACATTCATAGCTATTTTATTTTAACTATTTTATTAATTTTTTAAAAATATAATTATTTCTACTGGCATATTTGTTTAAATGTTACTAATGCATTTGACATATTCCGTTTCTTTGCTTTTTAGAAGGCCACTATATTCCATTCGCTGAAACGAGAGAATGTGGAACTAATTCTTGAAAAGAGATACGTCATTCTTTTGGTCAAAAGATGATAAGTTTGGAGCCAAAACCATTAAACTTACTTGTTTCTTTTCAAGAATTAGTTCCATATTCTCTCGTTTCAACGCCCGTACGGTACAAATATGTCATCATCATTACCGAAATCTGCGTACAAAGCAGATTGGTACACCCAGCACTGGGTAATATTCCGTGATGATATATTTTATTTTATTTATTTCAGCGAACAGATTATAGTATTTAGTTCATTTTTAAAATGAAACAATTTATAGTTACATTATTTCAATACATACAGTCTATATCTCTCAGTTGATCCCTACGTCATCAATTTGTGATGCAAGAATTACAAAACTTTTATCTAGCATCTTTGTCGTATACACATGGCATATATGAGACTTTTATTCACTATCTCATTGTCGTCGCTGTTACAGAGGGGTATAAGCTATCTCCGTCAAACGAACGGCAAAAAATGAAATAGAAACTGTATTGTAACCGCGGTAGCGAGTGTTATTTTCAAATATTTGAATTATTTGAATATTCTTGTCATTCTGTCTTTCATGTGATTAAGGTGATTTTGGCGTCAATAATAATTTGTGCTTCGTTGTGTGTCTGTAATTTTGTTAATTATTGGGATTATACATATTGTGCATTTTGCTATTGCAAAGACGGTGTTTCTAAGATTTCCGACAATTATTCCAACATATTGCTTTTGGACAATAAAAAGAGGTATATTTCATCCATTATACTTATATTTATTCAATTGGTTTATTATTTCTAAGTAACTATTTATACTTCGAATTTTGATAAATAATGAAATTGACACAATATAGGTCATACTGTCAGTTTTTACCAGTTTTGACATTACATCATAATTATTCAATTGCGAAATATGTAAGTGTCACGAATTTTGATGAATAATAATATTCAACAGTAGGTATACGTTATATTAGCGAACAACAAAATTATTGCAAATAAAATATTGAAAATGTCAAACACGAGAAAGTCCTGTCATACTCCACCTTATAATCAAACTGAAAAATCTGATGTGGCCAGCACATTACTTTCCGTCAGTTCTATGTATTTTGTACAAATTCCACAAAGAAAGTTTCTTGCAAAAGATTCCATATTTCTAGTACATTACCTTCAGTCAATTCTATGTATTTTGTACAAATTCCATGCAGAAAGTGTCTTGTAAGAGATTTTATATATTTTCAGTAAAATTATAACACAAACATACTATGTCAATTGCACTTGACACTGACATTTGTCAATCAGAATTTTCTTAATATAGGTAGTACATGTTTCCATGGTTATATAGCACACAGCTGCTAACTTTATGAAATTTAATTTCTTTATAATTTTTTAACTCTATATCCATTGAATATGAAGTATAAAATGTAATCAAATCGTATAGAGAATAAAATATTCTTTAATATTTATAATAACATTAATTGTGAAAAAATGATATTTAACAGGGTTTTTTCAAATAAGACCGTTAAAATCTTCAAATTATGGTACTTCCGGTCGACCAATTATAACCAAAATCTAATCAGCTCTTCATATAGATGTAAAGAAAAGGAATACACAAAAATTATAATTTTTGGAAAGGTGTGGTATTGGAGTTATACGATCCGAAAAAATCGTCACACACACATACATACAGGGTGCCCATTTTTAAAGTTCCAGCTTGAAAATTCATGAATAGGGAATCCATGATACATTTCATAAGTGACTTGGGTTTTAAAATTTTGTTTTGCTCTTATTCGTACTGTGTTTATTCGATTTAAAGTACTAAAATT
This sequence comes from Harpalus rubripes, assembly GCA_963082715.1. Classification (NCBI taxonomy): domain Eukaryota; kingdom Metazoa; phylum Arthropoda; class Insecta; order Coleoptera; family Carabidae; genus Harpalus; species Harpalus rubripes. The sequence goes on along the minus strand of OY720461.1, from coordinate 32,626,900 downwards.
CACCAAGTTTTGAAATGTATTCTGTTTTGCCTATTCTTAAAATTTCAGGCGGGAACATATAAAATGGGCACCCTGTACATACATACATCCATACATGCATCATCGTAAAAATAGTAAAATCGTATTCTAGTAACCGTAAAACGTGCTTATTCATTAAAAACTCATCACCGAATTTTTTGACCAAAGACAATACCTTCCTTACCTAAAGGTGACGGAATGTAAAAATTAAATCCCTATAATAAAATCATGGTAACAATATCCCTCCCTTCCCTGGCGATTTGAACCATGTGTACTATTAATGACATGGGGATCAAGTCGTAGAAACGGACTTTAAGTACAGAAATAATGTAATAATATTAGTAGAAATATTGTATAAATATTAATTTATTTACAAACTATAAGCGATTGAAAGTTTGTGTGACGTTTTATGTCATAAGCAATTTGATTGGGTGCTTGATTTTAAAAAAGAGACGCGCGCTCCTCTACTGGTGGGGACTTGATACGTCACACGCCAAATTCTGAATTATAAATAGGCTACTTGCGTGGTACTGAAAATCTGATATCTGTCACTAAATACCTAAAGTAAAGTTGAAAACGTATGTAAAAATATAAATTTTATTTAAAAAAAATTATGTTTTTTAATAAAATAAGAAAGAAGACTTTCTTTGACGTCATTATTTTGAACTGGAGAAAGGGATGCATATTTAAGAATGTAACCTGTGGATGGCGAGCGAGTGCGAGTTTTAATTTGATTTTGACATTAGTTCATTTTTCTGTCACTGTCTCTCTTCTTTATTAATTACAATTTGCGTGGTTTCTGTTACTTTTATTACGTATTTCGATTTGTTAAGCAGGATTTTGAAGGATTTTAACTTAGCTTATACTCGTACAAGATTAAAATGGCAAACGAAAATATTAACCTCCAAACTATTATTCAAACGTCAAACAGATGATCTGTCATGTTTATATTATCCGCACATGCCATGCCGCTGCTATTGGACGTACCGATGTTATTGCTTTACGGCCATTCATTGGTTCGGCCTAATTATACGTCATACACGGCGATAATTTTAATATTAAAATTTCATTATTTTTTTCTGTTCAATTAATGAAAATTTTGCCAAAAAAAAAATATGGGTAGCAAGTTTATATCTTCTCTTCGAAAATATTAAATAAAAATTCTGATGTGGCCAGCACATAACCTCTCGCCAGATATTTTACCTGGTTGTACGCATAAAATGAAAAATATTTTTAAATACAAATACATATTTTCATGTCTCACTACAAAATAATTCTCACATATATTTGCAAAATCTATGGGATATTTTAATATAAATTACGTATAATACATACATTTTCTTTATATTCAATATCATGAAATTTTCTTTTTCTACTTTCCTTTTCTTTTTCTCTATATTCGTCATTTTTTCGCAAATTCCTTTTGTATTCTTTTTTACGTATATTCTTTTGCGTTGTTGACTTTTTTTATTTTCATAATCTTCATAATAATGTACAAATATTTTTGACAGTGACATTTATGGGTCAATTACAAACATTTGAATTTCTTGCCTTGAAGTAGTTTGATCTGAGAATTTTTACATCAAATTATTTTATATGCATTTTTTATCTCTAAATCTATAGAAGATATAATAATGAATTTATATTTATCGAATTAAGAATTTAACGTTCTTTAATATAAGTATTTACATAAATTTTCCATAAATAATATTTAGTTGATTTTTTTCTTGTAACTACTACTTCCGGTTGTCCAATTGTTATCAAAACTTAATCAACTCTTGCCATTATTGTTAGATTGAGGAATCCGTAGTTAAAAATGTCTTAAGTCTTATAGTATTTGAGAAATCGTGGATCCAACATCCACACACACATACGGACATCATCGTAAAAATGTTATAATCGGATTATAGGGACCTTAAAACGTGCTTATTCACTAAAATCTGGATATGTGATTTTTAGCATGAATGCAATACCTCTCTTAGCGATAGGTAAAAAATGGCACGCAAGTAGCCCATTTCATTTCATTCTTAGTTCAGGTTGCCACCATTTTGAGAGATTACAGCGCTATCTATATTACTTTTGTTCGTGAGTAGTGTAAACACAAAACAATGACATAACCTTGATTACTTTATTTTAAGGCCGGAAGTTAACTATTCCCGCGCATTATTCGTCGATGATGTCACAGAAAATTTAAAATATGATTTATTACTAATATTCAAACAATTTAGAGTACCTATAATATATATTTCAAGAAAAATGTAAACCGTTTTCACTATCATAAAACATTTTACCCATGTGTTTTTAATTTGACCTCGTTGAAATGTTAAAAATCTTTACGATCTAAAGAAGTATACTCTCGTATGCGTCATATATAGGAGCCATTCATAGAGTAAACCATCTAAAAATACCTCCATTCGTTTAGATGCAGTTACGACGTCGTGTAGGTTGGATCGTTCTCATGTTTATCGCTTTTAATCTGTGTGTGTTTTGCAGTTTTTAATGTCAAACTCAAGTTGTTGTAGTGAATAGAACCGTGAAATGAGTGGAACTGAAGAAGAAGTTGAAGAATCATCTTCAGACGGTGAAGAGGATGAGAATGATAGTTGTGAAGGGGCAAGGAGCAAAAGGGCGGTAACTTGGAGACCTAATTCTGGAAATTCTTCAGCTGATTGGTGATTTTTTTATCATTTGTTTACTTAGTATACCTAGTATTAAGTTGGTTATTTAAAATAAGTAATATCTTAAATAAATAAATATTTGATTATTTTAATATAAGTAATTGCAAAACAAATATTTTAAGATATAAACATTTATTTATATCATATTAAAATATTGATTAACTACTAACTTCGCGAAAACTCTTGACAAATATTTATTTATTTATTTATTTATTTATTTATTTATTTAGTAACAAATTGCCCAACAGAATTTTAAAAAGTTCCAGTTACAGAATGAGGAACAGTTTATAAATATAAAAAACTGATGATTTTAAAACGCATACGATTACTTTATTTTCATTGTTGATATAATTTCTAAATATAATTTATTTTTTCTTTAACTAAGGGATCATCATAAAGTAATTAAATACCTCTCAGTTACGTTTTGAAAAGAACCCAAGATATTACTTGCAATAAATAAAAATCTGATGTGGCCAGCACATTACCTTCCGTCAGTTCTATGTATTTTGTATAAATGTCATACAGAAAGTTCGTTGAAAAAGATTCTGTTTCTTGTACATTACCTTAAGGCAGTTGTATGTATTTTATACAAATTCCATACAGAAAGATTTTAGTAAAAGATCCTATATATATCCAGTAAAATTATAAACACAAATATACTGTCAACTACACTTGACACTGACACGTTACAATCAGAATTTTCTTAATGTAGTAGCTGTTTCCAGGACTAATATGTTGTATTTAATTTCTTTATAATTTTTTAACTCTTTATCCATTTAATATGAAGTATAAAATGCATTCAAATCGTATAGAGAATAAAATATTCTTCAATATTTATAATGACATTAAATGTAAAAAAATGATATTTAACATCGTTTTTTCAAGAAAAACTGTTAAAATCTTCAAATGAGGGTACTTCCGGTTGACCAATTATAATCAAAATTTAATCAGCTCTTCACATGCATGTAACGAAGAGGAATACGAAAGAATTATAATATTTGGAATTGTAGTATTAGAGTTATCGCATTAAAAAAAATTGTCACACACACAAACACACACACACACACACACACACACACACACACACACACACACACACAAACACACACATACACATACACATACACACACATATACATACAGATATCATCATAAAAATAGTAACATCGTATTCTAGGGACCCTAAAACGTGCTAATTCATCAAAAACTCACTACTGAATTTTTTGAACAAAGACAATACCTACCTTCCTTACCTAAAGGTGACGGAAGGTAAAAACTGATGATTTTAAAACGCATACGATTATTTTATTTTCATTGTTGATATAATTTCTAAATATAATTTATTTTTTCTTTAACTAAAGGATCATCATAAAGGAATGAAATACCTTTCAGTTACGTTTACACAAGAACCCAAAATATAACTTACAATAAATAAAAATTTAAACACGAAACACATTCAATAGTTGTACAACAAGAGGTTCGAAAATAATCGAATATACAGTTGAGAGGACTAGATTTGTTACCTGAAAGCAAATCTCGTCGGCAAACTTTATATTCAGATGATTTTCGTAGCTCGAGTTGTATATGTTAAGACTATACAAAGAATCAACCAACTATATTTTTACTTAAAACTTAGCAACGTAAATAACCGATGTCAGGGCCGATCCTAACTTATCAGCCGCCTTTGTTCTTATATAACAATGCCCCCCCCCCGCATTTTATTTTTTGCCGTTTTTTTAAATAAATATACCTTGTTCCATTTAAGCCATTCAGTATTGCAGAGAATGGGTATTGTTCTGACCTCTCTGATTGGCTGAAATTGAAGACAAGTTTACTTAAAACTGGCGCTGATGTGAGCGCTATCTTCTGAATGGCTTCAATGGAACAGAGCATAGTTCTATATAATAGCACACAATGAATTAGAAATAAAATCATTTACCTAATACCATGTTAAAAAGCAAGCTCAGTGAATTAGGCGTAGACTTTAATTATCTACAAGTTTTATTCAAAACATTTTTGTCTAAAATTAATTGGGAACTTTTGCACAAAGGAAAACTGACTTCCAATGTTAAACGCATATTGCCCGCTTTTCGATTAAGACCCTGTATCTATGTATATGTGTATCCATAGTGGGCCAATTTAATGAAAATATGTTCCTTTGATTATCCTTAGGGTTTTTTCTAAAGATTTTTGATTACAACAAAGAAAAGCTTGATTAAAACAGAAAATTTGATTAGACTAATGAAAATGATTAATTAATAATTATGCAAAGAAAAAATTGATTATAATATTATTGTCACCGTATAACGTAAAAATTAAGATTTTTTGCTTCTAATTTTTTTCTTGGAGCGGCCCAGAAAATTTTCTCATAGGGGCGCAAGATTTCTAGTTACGCCACTGATTGACATAAGTATACTCAGTCTTTTAATAAAATAAACTATAAATTAAGATAGTTGAGATATGTTATCAGTCAGGCAAACCAATATTTAAAAGAATAATGTCATATTAATGTGTTTATTTCATAAAGTGTTAATATATTTAAAATTCTTAAATAATCTTTTTTTTGCTATAAGAAATTAGGATAGCTTTGCCGCCCCCATACTTGGCCGCCTTTTTTCTGGGAACAAAATGAACACTCGCTAGGATCGGGCCTGACCGATGTTATACAGCATAACTAAGAAAAATTGAACTATATGATTGGTCTATTTTCCGATGAGTTGTATAGTCATAATAATAATAATGAGGATTTCGAGATATATAAGAGATAGGAAGTCGGTTAAATTAGAGAAAAGATGCCCTATTAGAATACCATTTAATTGTGCTTTGTTATTTGAAAAAAATACATTGGCCACTAGATATTGGCAAATATGTAAATTTTACAGTTCTTTATTTTTGCAAATCTCTTCCAAATGTGAAATAATACTAGATTTTAATTTGCACATCTTTAATTCACTTTTTTATATTTTGCGTTCATAATGAAGTCATTACGATACGCAATTGCGTATCGTAATGACCTTCATTTCGATACGCAATTTTTTGTTTTAGACGGTTGGTACTAGATGACGTTTCTTTAACCCATTTTTACCTAATTTATTTTTAGTTAATTGACAATTCATTTTAATAATATAATGTCGAAATTATTATTATTTTTTTTTATTTTGGGAAGATTATTTACATGAAAATGTTCAAATGGTTACAAATATAATCACAAATTGAGTAAGTAAATGTTATTGTAGAAGGCGCAAAATATAAAAAATAGTATATATATATATATATATATATATATATATATATATATATATATATATATATATATATATATATATATATATATATATATATATATTCATAATTTTTGACGCGTGCGAAAAAAATATGTCTTATAAAACACGTTCTTTAATACACTATTTTATGTTCTTTCGAATGGCGATGCTCAATTTTGTTATTACTATGGAGTTATGATGTTATAGTGTTAATTTTTATATGGACGCTATATTGGAAAGTTGCACCATTTAAAAAAAGATTTTTTTTTAGTTTTCCAATCATCTGTTACACTGAAAAGACAACAATTTCTAAATTTATAGGTTAAAAACAATGGTTGTTGCAATGAATTAATTGAAAACCATAATTGGAAATAACAATTTGATTATTTTCATTGATTAATTCCAACGGCTAGTTTTTAACCAATCATGTTGCAAAACACTTGAAAATTCAAACAATGGAAACAGTATTATCCTGATAAAACCCCGTTACCCCGATAAATTTCCGCTAACAAGTAAATAAACAGATGTTATTTTGTTTATAACTGGCAGAGTGACAATTAATTAATATTTCAAGTTTAGAAATAAAATGATAATAATTAAATTGTTTCATTTTGCGTTGTCTTTGGAATTTATCTCATCATATACCACACGACCTCTCTGATTTTCTCAGATAAATTTTTATTTTTAATCACATTCTTTTTGCTTTTAAGCAAAATCACTCAAGCAAACTGACATTAGGTAAAACCTCTCCTGCTGCGGAGTCGGGATTTGCCATGCAGTTTGCTTTCGTATTTGTTGCTAAGCAAAAAAATTCGTGCAAAATAAAAATTTATCGATATTTTTTGTAAAGTTTTAAGATTTTTATTTGGACGTCATAGTAGGCAATGACAATTACAGCGAAATTTAAAAAATGTTTCAATGATATATATGTTAGATATATTAAAGAATATGAATATTATAAACTTAAAATTAAACAAATTATAATATCTAACTGATGATTTCATTTGTTTCATTGCAACAACCATTGTTTTTAATCTATAAATTTAGAAATTATTGTATTTTCGGTGTTTGAAACAAATGAAAATAGAAAATTAAACATGGTTGGAAAGTTAAATAAATTCTATTTTTAGTGATTCAACTTTTCAATATGGCGTCCATATAAAAATTAAAACTTTGACATCATAACTCGAAAACAAATAGTGATAAAGATAAAAGAATTTGAACATCGCCATTCAATTGCATTAAAGATATGCAAATTAAAATCCAGTATTATTTCACATTTGGAAGATATCTGCAAAAATAAAAATCTGATGTGGCCAGCACATAACCTCTCGCCAGATATTTTACCTGGTTATACGCATAAAACGAAAAATATTTTTAAATACAAATACATATATTCATGTCTCACTACAAAATAATTATTTTAATATAAATTATGTACAATACATACATTTTCTTTATATTCAATATCCTGATTTTTTTTCTACTTTCTTTTTCTTTTATTCGTCATTTTTTCGCAAATTCCTTTTATATTCTTTTTTAGGTATATTCTTTTGCGTTGTTGACTTTTTATTTATTTTCATAATCTTCATAATGATGTACAAATATTTTTGACAGTGGCATACAAATATTTTTGACAGTGACATTTATGTGTCAATTACAAACATTTGAATTTCTTGCCTTGAAGTAGTTTGATCTGAGAATTTTTACATGAAATTATTTTATATGCATTTCTTTATCTCTAAATCTGTAGAAGATATAATAATGAATTTATATTTATCGAATAAAGAATTTAACGTTCTTTAATATAAGTATTTACATAAATTTTCAATAAATAATATTTAGATGATTTTTTTCTTGTAACTACTACTTCCGGTTGTGCAATTGTTACCAAAACTTAATAAACTCTTCCCATTATTATTAGATTGAGGAGTCCGTAGTTAAAAATGTCTTGTCTTATAGTATTTGAAAAATCGTGAATCCAACATCCACACATCCACACACACACATACGGACATCATCGTAAAAATGTTATAATCGGATTCTAGGGAACAAAACGTGCTTATTCACTAAAATATGGATATGCGATTTTTAGCATGAATTCAATACCTCTCTTAGCGAGAGGTAAAAAACTCCAAAATTTACATTTTCGCCAATATCTAGTGACCTATGTATTTTTTCTCAAATAACAAAACACCATTAAAATGATCTAAATCACACTATAATCATATCTCTGACTCTTTTTCGCTGACTTATTTTGTATGACCAACTCGATCTAGCACACTGCAATTTCGAACAACCGTTTTCTCTGACTTTTAGTGGATTTTCATACTTGAAGTTGGTTATGATATGGTTTCTTTAATGATAACAAATTTCAAATTTGTTTGATATATCAAATTATTTCAAGTAAAGTGAATGAAAATGATGGAAAAATAATACAAATGTTTTTCTCTAGAAATAATAACTATACTTACGACCGTAATTTGTAAAAAAAACTTTTAAGTCTTACAGATCTATAAATATGTAAATAATGAACAAAATAATTCTACATAAATCCGTAAAAACATATGTTTTTGTCAGTTTCTTACAGATTTACAGATCTGTAAGACAGTTTTTTACAGAATACGACAATTAAAGCTGGATAAAAAAAAACAATTTTCATGGAACCCAACCCTGGGTCTTTGTACAAATCTTACAGATTTAAACAAAATAAACTACATTTTGTACGAGAATTCTGAAATATATAAAGTTATTATCTTCCTATTTCAAATATTTTTTCACATAAAATTATTTTAGAAAATTGAGGGCATATTTATTGTATGATTTTTCTATAAATACAAGTATATTTATCATATTCGTTTCGTCTGACACATTTTACATTTAAGTATTACTAAAATAGATTCTAAACTGATATTTGAAAATATATTGGTCTACATAAATTAAAAATAAGTTTCATATGTCACATATTAACTTACAAAAACAAATAGTACTGATAAAATTTCTAGATACAACTTACACTACATAGTAGTAAAGTAGTACGATGTTTTCTTCTTTATTGTATTATATTTTTTATAAATATTTTATCAGCGGCTGGCCCCCAGATCCGTCAGACGAATCTAGGTGGCCCCCTTGGAAAAATCTCACCGAATCCAGGCCTGGCAACCCATTATATGGACCTCGCATGCAGTTATTTTGCAGTACAGGGTGGAATTTAGGGATATTCAGTAAAAAAGAAGTACGAGGGTCGAGGGAAGACGATGATAGACATAGTAAGTGGCAAAAATAAATTTTATTTGTTTATTTGGAATACGTGAAATACAGCTATTTGTTTGTGTTACTATTTTAATTTCAATTATGCATATCATCAGGCGTCTCAACGTTTGAGTTCTTGAGTATTGAGTACAAGTCACAACTTCGCCTTGAAGTAAATATAGAACGAACTCAGTTTATCGATACGTAAATTAATTAGTAGAATGGTTTCAGTCATCTAAATTTAGAAACGAATGATTATTTTTCTTTATAATAACAATTAAGTAAAATAAATAAAGTATCATATAGTTAAATTTGCCTAAAAGGAGTCAGTAACTACTTTGACATTTTTGGGAAATATCAATGGGGACTTGAAATTGACGTCACACAACACAGCTTGGGATCTATTCTGTAACTCAGTGGTTAATTTTTAACCATTGGTTAAATTTTTTAACAAATCAAATATGTTGACATATAACAAAAAGAGGGATTTTTAGTTGTCAAATCAATATCTGTTGGAAATTTTTTTAACCGGTGGTTAAAAATTAACCACCAAGGCATGTTCGAAGAAAGAGATAGTTTTGTAGTACCATGGCCCCTATTCTCTTTTCAACGTATTGTCCTAATCCAATTTGATATTTGCTGTTTTATTTTGCGGTGATGTTTGACGTATGTATGAGTAATCAGTTTTGTTAAATCAATGATTTGTTAGCTGATGGTAAATTCTAAAAAATCTGATGTGGCCAGCACATTACCTTCCGGCAGTTGTAATGTATTTTATACAAATTTCATACAGAAATTTTTTAGCAAAAGATCCTATATTTCCAGTAAAATTATAAGACAAACACACTGTCAATTTCACTTGACACTGACATCTTTCAATCAGAATTTTCTTAATATGGTAGCTGTTACCATAGCTATGGCTGCTTTATGAAATTTAATTTCTTTATAATTTTTTAACTCTATATCCGTTTAATATTAATTATAAAATGCAGTCAAATCTCATAGAGAATAAAATATTCTTTAATATTTAAAATAACATTAAATGTGAAAAAATGATATTTAACATAGTTTTTTCAAGAAAAATTGTTAAAATCTTCAAATAAGGGTACTTCCGGTTGACCAATTGTAACCAAAATCTAATTAGTTCGTCATATGGAATGAAAAAGAATACGAAAGAATTATAATTTTTGAAATTGTAGTATTAGAGTTATCGCAGACAAAATTTTTGTTACACACATACAGACATCAGCGTAAAAATAGTAAAATCGTATTCTAGGGACCCTAAAACGTGCTTATTGATTAAAAACTCATCATCAAATTTTTTGACCAAAGACAATACCTTCCTTACCTAAAGGTGACGTAAAGTAAAAATAAAATACCGAAACAAAAAATTATTCAACACATTTAAATACTGTTTTAGGTTCTAGGAGGTCATGGTAGTGCTTTGTTGTCTATTTCTTCGAGCTTGTTGTCTTTGTCTAAAAGGTTACTTCAGAACTCAGTAGATGACAACAGTAAAATACTAAAATCGTAAGTCATAATGTGACATTTTTATTTTTTAAAAATACTATTTTATCACAACGATCGTTAATATGAACAACTGATTAAGGATGATTAACGAGCAGTTGACTAGTATTATTTTTTCTCTGTCAATCGTTTATGGATTATTTTAGAGAAAAATACTTCAAATAATAGTGTAACTTTTTTATTTATTTGGATAAAGTGTAAAAATCAAAGAATTATTATTAATTAAAATTAATTAAAATAGATTTTATGTAACTACCTGTTCACTTATTTCACTACGCGTTCCAATCTTAGACTGCCGGTCTGTTGCAGACTCTTATAGACTGTTTATGTCACTATTTACTTATATAACATTCAACTGTCCGATCCAGTATCACCAACTGTCCATATGCCGCAATTCTTCAACACCAATGTCGAGTATCCTCTCCAACTCGCTGTTACTGTACTCGTATTCTCTAGCTTCCCAATACTCGTCAACACTACCGAGTATTCATTTCTATGGCTATACCAGTAATTTCTCGAGTACTCCATTCGACACTATTCTGCATTCGCTTACCACGATATTATGCTATTAAAGTCACTATCTATGTAATGGGCTACTTGCGTGCCATTTTTTTATTTAATATTTTTGAAGAGACGATGAAAACTTGCTACCCATATTTTTTCTTTTGGAAAAATTTTCATTAATTGACCAGAAAAAAATTAGTGAAATTTTAATATTTAAATTACTGCCGTGTACGACGTAGAATTACGCCGAACCAATGAATGGCAGTAAAGCAATAACATCGGTACGTCCAATAGCAACGGCATGTGCGGGTATTTTAAATATGACAGATTATCTGCTTGACGTTTGAATAATAGTTTGGAGATTAATATTTTCGTTTGTCATTTTAATCTTGTGCGAGTATAAGCTAAGTTAAAATCCTTCAAAATCCTGCTTAACAAATCGAAATACGTAATAAAAGTAACAGAAACCACGCAAATTGTAAATAATAAAAAAGAGAGACAGTGACAGACAAATGAACTAATGTCAAAATCAAATTAAAACTCGCACTCGCTTGGCATCTACAGGTTACATTCTTAAATATGCATCCCTTTCTCCAGTTCAAAATAATGACGTCAAAGAAAATCTTCTTTCTTAATTTATTACATACGTTTTCAACTTTACTTTATGTATTTAGTGATAGATATCAGATTTTCAGTACCACGCAAGTAGCCTATTGCTCGTCAACTCATCTCCTCTGACTATGTAACTCTTTCACTATGTAACTAACTATCGGGCATAGCTGCGCCCCTTTTATATAATTGCCATTACCTTCTAGAGAGCTCTAGAATATTCGACCGCATAACAACAATGAATAGAAAAAGTTCAGGCGACCGGAAGTAATTAAACACGTCGCGTTTGTTTACGTCGCCCGGTTACTCGCGCGATTACGTCATCGCTAAACTTAAGCGCTTGCTAAGCGAGGCGGCCTTCCTACGTTACAATAGTTATAGAAAAATTAATTTTACGCAACTTTTATTAGAACTCTTGACAGGGAACAAACAATGCTAATCAGTTGACAAAAAATATTCGTTTTCCGGGAATGGACTGTGTCATACTTTGAGTCAGAGCTCAACGTTTCGCCCGCAGTCGTATGGGGCATCTTCAGGAGCAAGGGGGATAGTACCGTCTTAAACAAGGTTACCCGACGTGTCAACCACGCTAGAGGCCGAGTTTAAGCAACAAGGGGGGAGACTCAGATTACAAGGTTACCCGACGTGTAAACCACGCTAGAGGCCAAATAAATCAAGTGACGAAAGGAATGCCGAGAAGACAGTTATATATTAATCTAAAGATACGGTAGATGAGCAAAGCTAATGAGAACCAATGGGAATCGAGTTCGTAATGATAGATTGGGCGTGTCGTGTTCCGAGAATCACCGGTTTCCACATGTGGCTCAAGAAATAGCCATCATTCCGATTGATGTTATACAGGGAAACTTTAGAAATATGGAGACATCCTAATAACATCAATCGGGATGATGGCTATTTCTTGAGCCACATGTGGAAATCGGTGATTCTCGGAACACGACACGCCCAATCTACCATTACGAACTCGATTCCCAATAGTCCTCATTAGCTTTGCTCATCTACCGTATCTTTAGGATTAGTATATAACTGTCTTCTCGGCCTTCCTTTCGTCACTTGGTTTATTTGGCCTCTAGCGTGGTTTACACGTCGGGTAACCTTGTAATCTGAGTCTCCCCCCTTGTTGCTTAAACTCGGCCTCTAGCGTGGTTGACACGTCGGGTAACCTTGTTTAAGACAGTACTATCCCCCTTGCTCCTGAAGACATGCGACTGCGGGCGAAACGTTGAGCTCTGGCTCAAAATATGACACAGTCCATTCCCGGAAGACGAATATTTCTCATGACTCAGACTGTGGAAGCCTACACAATGCTAGTCAGTTGCTCGCTAATCAATCTGAATCAGTTCAGTCAATTTGATTATTATATTTTTTTTTCAGCATTTTTAGAACTAAGTTATGCAGGAGTACCCGGTCATGTTCGAATACAATGTATAGAAAATAAATTGTATTTAGCTATGAACAGAAAAGGCCGACTGTATGGAGAAGTAAATATTTCGTGCTCAAAACATACATATTTGTATAAATATTATTTTTTGTCCTAGGAAGATATGTCAGAAGAATCAACAGTCTTTATAGAATCCCTCCATGGTTCTTACAACTACTATCTCTCTAGAAAATTCGCCCATTTGGGTTGGTACATCGGTATTAAACGGTCAGGGAAAATCAAGAAAGGACCAAAAACTGCCTTCAATCAAAAAGCCATTAAGTTCTTACCTCGAAGAAGTAAATTTGAGTAATATATTTTTATTTATTGTTTATTTATACCTTTGTTGGTAATTCCAGTCAGTAGAATTCGTTCCACAAGTAAAGTTCATCATTAAATAAAAGAAATTAGTATTATGGTGAGTTGTAATTGTTGATTTTTGCTGAATTTTATTGCATTGCGTATCGTTTTATAATAATTCACCTGATTTGTGAAATTTTGCACATATTAGTAACTAGATTAATATAAAATTAAAAAGTAGTTTGATTCTAACAAATTTGATGTGTCCAGCACATTACCAATAGGAAAATACCGCTCCCTAAATTTTGAACATAATACTTATTATATTAAAGACTGTTTTACAAGAATTGGGCTGCAAAAAGACCGATCGATCGATCTTTTTTTAAAGAAATCGGATTGATCTTTTATTTTGACAAGATCGATCAATCGAAAAAATTGATTTATCGGAATGATCGCTTAATTGAATAATCAATTTTTTCAAATAGATGGATCAATTGAAAAATCGATATTGTTAAAGATCGATCAATTAAAAAGAACGAATGAGACCCTTAGCGCAAAGCTTAGTGTAGATGGCAGCATATGGACATTCTCCCAAGTACGTATTACAATGTACAGACTTTTGTAAGAATACACAGATATTATTGTGTGTAGTCGTGACCTTTCATGGTTGTGGCACATTATATAAACACAAAATATAGGGTGTTCCATTTAAGTGCTACACTATTGCTATCTCTAGAAGTATAAGAGATACGAAGTCTGTTAAATTAGCAAACAATTTCTATTTTATAAGACTACTTTAATGAGCGGAACAAGGATTTTTTTAGTCAAGTGGTTCTCAAAAACGGGGTGCTACTTTCTTAATTTAAATGGCAACCTATTTTTTTATTTGCTTATTCGATTCAGTATTTTTTTATGAATTCAATGATATTCATATGTAATACTCTATTATTACAAAATATTTGAGAAAAATGCAAAATGTATCATTTTTATTTAAATAGAGCGCTATGGAAAAAACAGGTAAATCAATAAAACAATTGTTAATATTATTTATATATTTTATCTTGTTTAAATAAAATTATTCACAACTTAAAGAAAATTATAAAAGTTTTTGTAATTATTTCTTCATTTGATTTATTTGTTTTTTCCATAGCATTCTTTGTATAGTCATATTTAAATAAAAATGATACATTATTAATTTTACATTTTTCTTAAAAAATTTGTAATTACATATGGATATCGTTGAATTCAGAAAAAAATCTGAATCGAATAAGCTAATAAAAAGGTAGGTTCTAATTTAAAATAAAAAAGTTGGGTCCCATATTTTGAGAACCACTGGCTAAGAAAAATTTTTGTTTTGTTCATTTTAATAGTCATATAATTTAGAAATTGTTTGCTAAATTAACGAACTTCGTATCTCTTATACTTCTCGAGATTGCAATAGTGTAGCACTTAAATGGCACAGCCTGTACAAACAAAGATTTTTACCAAATATGTAGTCTAAATTTATTATTTTTGTTTTAATTAATAGTTATGTTTGACGCTCGTTTGACGTTTCAAAGTCTTTTGAAGGTTAATGTAACTAGCCCAGTAGCGTATCTATCGGGAGAAATATTGTGCTAAAGCTCTCATTCCGGAAAGTCGATCTTTCTAAAAGATATCGATCTTCTAAATTCTGAAAGATCGGTTTTTAAAAAAATATATTTATTCCAATAAGAAATATATTGAATTTATTATTAAAATCGATTTTTAATATATTAAAATGGAAGTTTTGTTTCTTTATTAAAATCGATTCTTGATCGTTTATTAAAATCGATTTTTTGATATAGTATTTCGACTTCATATTAAAAAATATCGATTTTTGCTATTGATCGATCAAGTCGATCAATCGCGACAAATAGATTTAAGCAAAAGATCGAAAATCGATTTCAAATTTCTAAGATCGCACAGTCTTTTTCAAGAGTGAATTTCTATAACGTAGTTACCGTGAACTATTTTAAAGTATAAATAACGAAGAAAGTATTTGTGAAAAATTCATGGACCCTCCTATATCCACTAGCACGAGTTATGTGAAAAATTCTTGACTTTCATAGCTCAATTGTTTAGATGTTAGATCATCCTACTAGATATAGGAGGTCCATCATTATCCGTGAATTATTTTATAAATTTAGACAGTCTGTATCAATATTTAAATTCAGAATTTAAAGTATAAATGATGAACTAGAAAACTTGTATCTTTAAGAAATAGCATTTATATATTTTTTTTATTTATGTTTACCTATAGACAATAGGCCAGTCCAAGTTTACAAATTTTTATAAAATATACGTCCATTGCATATGAAATTTGAAAACAAATAAATTTTGATAAAATATGATCAGTGTCACAATAGGCGCTTTCTTTTTAGGGGGAAAATGAATTGATCTTACCACGTACCGATCTGAACTGAACTACTCCTAAAATGAACAGTATTTTTTTTAATAAGAAGTAAAGAATAAAAACATATATAGCATTATATTTATAATATAATAATATGCTGAATTTGCTCGTGGTTATAATCTGTTGTATATGTGATTTGATTTTGACATATTAAATTCTTTTACCTTTGAGTATTTAAATGTGGATGTATTTCTTATGGTAATGAAACATGATATAACGTTTCAAACTAATTAATTTCTTCTATTCATGTAATTTTAATATCAAATACTAACAAAAAAGACAAAATAGAGAGCAGTCAGTCATATTGACGTGACATTGACATTCGGGATCAGTTCAGAATCTATAGGATGCGAGCAGACACGTGACTCGATCGAGCTTGAAGTGCTTGGTATCAGCTGATTTATGTGCACGTGTCACTTTGACAAGAATAATGTCAATTTGACGAAACCAATGTTTTGACTTATTTTGATTTTGAACTGTTAAATTGTTAATATTTTACAAAGTTCGGGCAGTAAAACACATAAACTTAAAAAAGTAACATTATAACAGTTCAAAATTAAAATAAGTCAAAATATTGATCCTGTCAAAGAAGGCATTGTTCTTGTCAAAATGACGCGCGCACACATATCAGCTGATTCTAAACACGTCAAGGTTGTTCGAGTCACGTGTCTGCTCGCGCCATATATGATCCTGTTTCAAAGGTGGTGTTTCGCGGGGGCGGAGACGAAGAAAATGGGTAGTACAAGATCATTTATCCCCTTTTAAAAAGAACGATTTAGGGTAGATGCGTGCTACTCGGAGTTGATCTTCTTGAAAAAAAGAAAGCGGCTTATATTGCAAGAAAATTTAAAAAACTTGGACTGGTTTATTATAAATTATAATAAGTGTTGTTATTGTATGGTTAATATTGTTTACAAATATTATAAATTAAAAGTCAGTATTTTATAAATTTAAATGTATGAAATAAAATATTCATAAATATTCCCTTCTTTCATTTTCCTGACTTTCCTGTCAAATCTCTTAATTATTTTTTAACTTTTCTCCTTTTTACATAAACCTGCTACCCCTTCCTACACTGTTTTGTTTTCAGAGCTACGTCGCCACCTCGGATACCAAATAAAAAGTAAGTTATAAATAGTGAAAATAGTATAGTTCAGATACTTTGGTTCGTATTTCGAGCGCACTTTTTCAATAAAAACGCTTCTTAGGTGCATACTTTTTTTTAAGAATAAAAGCGCTATATTATAAAAGTGCGATCGTGCTCCTAAAGAAAGAAAATTATTTTCTAAACTTTTTTCTTATGAATAATTTCAAAATTTACAAGTTTATACAGGGTGTTTCAAAAGTACTGTAAAAAAAATTAAGGGCATATATTCAACTGTTTCCGAGAAAAGCGAAAATTGAAAAAACTGACAAAGATAATAATGGAACAATTTTTTTTATGTCAGTAAATAGATTATAAATAAACAATAAAATTTTATATGAAACGTTTTTCTCAATTTCTAATAGTAACGAATTTATTTGAAAATTAAATATTGGCCAAGGTCGCCACAACATTTAACACAGTACAATTATTTCATTTAAAAAAAAACAAGCACATCTAAGATGACCTTGAAAGGTAAACAAAAAATCCCATTTAATCAAAAGTCGTAACTCTTATAGTTTTCGAGATAGCAGACGTAAACCCCGTAAAAACTCATTTTTTACTGCCTCAAATCTCGGAAACTATGGAAAATCGGACCCATGTTGATTAAGCTTTTTTACTCATTTTGGTCAGTACTATATGCCCTTCAAATTTTTTACAGTATTTTTGAAACATTCTATATATACTACACCTTGATTGTATTTTTTATTGTTACAGAATCCTTTTACCAAAGGACGACCCAGTTCAACTCGAAACGGCTCTAAAGAAGTTGAATGCAGATTCCAGCCGTAAAGGTTAGTTTCAAAATATAATCTGATATATTTATTCTTTATAAATATGATCTATTTTAACATGTGATACATTTGTGGGCCGAAAAACATTGGAAATTCATCCATGATGAGAAGAGAAAATAAAAACATATTTTTATGTATTATTAATATTTGTACGATTAGGTATTGATAGTTGTTCTTGCGAAAAATTCATATGAATAAATTATTATTACCTAATCGCACTAATATTAATAATAAACAGTTTTATTTATTGGCTAATGTAAACTACTGTCCATTATTGCAATTGTTTTTTAATAAAAACACAATTTCCATAGTATACTAGATTTAATTGAAATAAATTTAGACAAAACTGGTAAATAACTCCGAAATTATTGGTTTTAGGCATGGGATACCCTTAATAACATAGAAAGATAACATAAAAAGAAACCCAGCGAAATAATAAAATATAGGATGTTCCATTTGAAAATGACGAGTTATAGTCATTTGAAATTGAGTAAATTTGATTGGCTTGATTGAACACCCTGTACAATTATATTTAAAAAAATATATATGAGAACATAGAGTATAGTTATAGTTGTACAGAAATTTTTTTTCTGAATTTTTACTATTAAAATAACTTTAGTACGCCTTTATAAAGCAATGCGTGCATGTTTTGGGTCATTTTTAGAGAAAAACGGAATAATTTAAGATCGCCGAGGAAAATTTTAAAAAAATTTATATGTGCGTATAGGTGAATAAAGTACAATTCAAAATATATGAAAATATATAGGTGTTCCATTTAAAAAAATCTGGTGTGGCCAACACAATACCTTCCGCAATTTACAAACCGAGAAAAAGATATAATTACGTGAACTGTAAATTTATTTGTTACAAATAAATCCTAAGCTTGAATAGATCCAAATATATCTACAATTGTAGCAATGTAATTATTTATTTGAAGCATTTATTTGTCTCAAATAAATATATATTGAAATCAATTATATCTTCTATTTCATGAGAACTATGCATTTATTTACATTAAAAATGATTTTCATTGCGCTAAATTTATTTTATTATTATTGGATATATAATAATATATTTGAACCAAATTTAAATACCTACTTTAAATAGATTAAAATTGAAGGAAAATAATTAAATAAAAACATTTAATTTATTCGTACGCCATATTTTTATTAACACACAAATTACATCCTTAAATATATTAATGTACATATAATAAAAAATATATAAAAGTATAAATACATAATCTGTACAGGTACCGATGCATGTGCCTTGGTATAAAAGATACACAGAAAAATGCAAAGCAAATATCTAAAACTCCACTCAAGTAGTATATTTTTCACTATTTCGTCACCCATCTTCACTACATTTTAGCACACGAATGAAAAACAAATCGCCAGAAATGAACACTGTCACAAATGAGCACCACCATAAACAAGATGCAACGTACAACAAATGAACAAGTCATACAAGTCACTTCACTTAAAATCGTCATTTGACAAATAGAACATTGTTCACTCAATGGAAATATCATTTTGCTATAAATAATATTTATTTGTGACAAATAAATATAGATTCATACAATAAAAACTATTTTTCATTGTAATTAATATAAAGTTTACACAAATATATTATGAATTTAATTCTCAACAATTACATATTTGTAAGAAACAAATAAATATTTCAGAAAATTATAAATTTATTTATTAAAAATCTCACTTTAAAATACTAAACATAAATATATTAGTTTATTTGAGAAAATTAAATTAAATTTAAATGAAATAAATGACTGTCAAATAAATAATATAACTGAATGAATAAAATACATTTCATATTAAAGATTAAATTGTATTTGTTGCAAGGTTGCAATAATTGGATGAAGTACCCCTTAATTATAAATATTTATTTGCTAAAAACCAGTAATTTTTCTCAGTGTGTTACATACATTTGAATAACTGCGTTTTGTTTGTTTAAAGCGTAGGCTGTGGGATTTAAATTATAGATATTTTTTATAAATTTCTCCATAAAATAAATAGAAAAAGTATTAATGCAAATCTATAGAAAATTTAATAATCTTTAATTTTTATAATAACATTAGTCTCGAAAAAATAACATAGGATCCACACATACACATATACACACATACACATAGGGCCGAATTCAGCACTCTTCACTAGTGTAGTGACCGTCTCTAGTAACTATGGAAACAACTTGCATCTTTTTCTTATTAATGCATCGATGCATATGTCTCTCTTTATTTTGTTATTTTTAGATAAGCTTCTTTAGTTAAAGAAGAGTGCTGAATTCGACCCATAGACATCATCGTGAAAATGTTAATATTGGAATCTAGGGACCTTAAAACGTGGTAATTTACCAAAATCTCATGCGATTTTTAGCACGATCCCTATACCTCCCTTACCAAGGGTAGTGGGAGGTAAAAAAGAGAAACAATTCTCGCCGAGCCGTAATGCAATACCCTGTATACGTGAAAATAATTTTGGGTTATACTCTTTGAGTAGACAAATGAATTCTGTTAATAAATTTATGCTCTATTTCTAACGACAAGGGAGATATCGAGGATGGTCATTTCAAAGACATCCTGTATAACTTATTTATAAATAAGGTCTATGGACTGCGCGGAATAAAATATGGGAAATATTGTTTTGAAAACAATTACAGACAATTTCAATTTATTCAACTTTACCATAAAATATCTCTATTTATAACGAAATAGTTCAAAAGTTTATTTATAGTTTTTGTGCCGATATGCTGGTATTGGGAGAGTTGGATGTCCTGAAAAATGACCATGAAAATATCCTGAAACTTCACTTCGGACTTGGTGTATCTTTGGTCATCAGCTTCAATTTCCAGCGACGATAACATAGGTCCGTTGAAAACAGGGCGACTCATCTACAAAATATACAATGTAAGTAAAAAAATTTATTCATATTTGTCATTCGATGTTATGGACTTTTCTACATATAATAAAAGAATTCCCTCGGTCTTGGTTTCCAAAATAATTTTTTTTATTTTTCATAAGATTTTTTTGACTTTGGCAGACTAGCTAATGAACGGTAAATGGTATAGGTACGCGATTCGATTCTATGCACTTTTCTACATATGTATACCAATTTTTACCTTCCGTCACCTTTAGGTAAGGAAGGTATTGTCTTTGGTCAAAAAATTCGGTAGTGAGTTTTTGATGAATAAGCACGTTTTAGGGTCCCTAGAATACGATTTTACTATTTTTACGATGATGTCTGTATGTGTGTGTGTGTGTGTGTATGTATGTGTGTCTGTGTGTGTGTGTGTGTAACAAAATTTTCGTCTGCGATAACTCTAATACTACAATTCTAAAAATTATAATTCTTTCGTATTTCTCTTCGTTACATACATGTGAAGAGCTGATTAGATTTTGGTTAGAATTGGACAACCGGAAGTACCCTCATTTGAAGATTTTAACAGTTTTTCTTGAAAAAACTATGTTAAATATCATTTTTTCACATTGAATGTTATTATAAATATTAAAGAATATTTTATTTTCTATTCGATTTGACTGCATTTTATACTTAATATTAAATGGATATAGAGTTAATAAATTATAAAGAAATTAAATTTCATAAAGTAGTCTCTTTGTCTTATAATTTTACTGGATATATAGGATCATTTGCTATAAATTGTATGGAATTAGCATAAAATATATGCAACTGCCGGAAGGTAAAGTACAAGAAATATAATCTTTAGCAATAAGGAACTTTCTGTATGAAATTTGTACAAAATACATAGAACTGACCACGGAACTGACGGAAGGTAATGTGCTGGCCACATCAGATTTTTTTTTAATGTCTAACTGTTACAGTGATACCAAGCAAAAAACATAAAAATGGTATCTTCAAATATTCAGTAACCCACTAAAACTCGGCAATGATTATATTAAAAATTACTAAGTTTCACAATGCACGCTTTTTCACAAACACTGAAAGTCTCCATAATAAAAAACATATCACGTAACAACTAACACTAATTAAATATTAATTGATTACATTGTTTATACTTTGGCGCTAAAATAAACAATGTTTGTTTGTTTTCAGGTTCCGCGAAGGGCCGTACTTCCCCCAGCACTAGAATACAACACTAGACGAAGATAATAGACGATTGTTATAAGAATAAATAAATAAAAGTTTTTTTCTTTACCTTCCCTAGGTAATAACAAAAGGAGCAGCGCAGTATTTAAGGATTTTCCCCCAATTTTTCTCTTTTAGTATTAAGTTCTCCAGGTACAAAAATAATACGATAGGAATCCGCCCTTTTACAAAGGGTGGAGGCCTTATTCGAGCCCTTGCGGTAAATCTGACCACGAATTTAAATTATACAGATCCAAGTAAGTTTAACAACAGTTGTCTGGCCTTTCTATCTCATTTAATTAATTTTTCATGTAAACACCGGATACCTCAGAATTTTGGTAATTATTTTTATGAATGCACTGGTAGTTAGCTAACATAGATATAAAGTTTTAAATTTTTATCTCTTATAGTACAGGAAATAATTAAATATATCTGAAATTTTTTCATGTAAACACCCCTTACCGGTTACCTCAGAATTTTGGTAATTTTTATATGAATGCATTGTTAGTTAACTAACCTAAATATAAGGTTTTAAATTTTTAGCTCTTATAATACAGGAAATAAAATATATCTGAAATTTTTTCATGTAAACACCCCTTACCGGTTACCCCAAAATTTTGGTATTTTTTTTGTGAATGCATTGTTAGGTAACTAACGTGGATATAAAGATTTAAATTTTTATTTCTTATAGTACAAGAAATAATTAAATATAACTGAATTTTTTTTATGTAAACACCCCTTACCAGTTACCCCAAAATTTTGGTAATTTTTGTGTGAATGCAATGTTAGGTAACTAACGTAGATATAAAGATTTAAATTTTTATGTCTTATAGTACAGGAAATAATTAAATATAACTGAAATTTTTTCATGTAAACACCCCTTACCAGTTACCCCAAAATTTTGGTAATTTTTTTGTAAGTGCACTGTTAGGTAACTAACGTAGATATAAAGATTTAAGTTTTTATGTCCTATAGTACAGGAAATAATTAAATACAACTGAATTTTTTTCATGTAAACACCCCTTACCGGTTACCCCAAAACTTTGGTATTTTTTTTGTGAATGCACTGTTAGGTAACTAACGTAGATATAAAGATTTAAATTTTTATGTCTTATAGTACAGGAAATAATTAAATATAACTGAAAATTTTTCATGTAAACATCCCTTACCGGTTACCCCAGAATTTTGGTAATTTTTATATGAATGCATTGTTAGTTAACTAACCTAAATATAAAGTATTAAATTTTTATCTCTTGTAGTACAGGAAATACTTAAATATATTTGAAATTTTTTCATGTAAACATCCCTTACCGGTTACCCCAGAATTTTGGTAATTTTTATATGAATGCATTGTTAGTTAACTAACCTAAATATAAAGTATTAAATTTTTACCTCTTGTAGTACAGGAAATACTTGAATATATTTGAAATTTTTTCATGTAAACATCCCTTACCGGTTACCCCAGAATTTTGGTAATTTTTATATGAATGCATTGTTAGTTAACTAACCTAAATATAAAGTATTAAATTTTTATCTCTTGTAGTACAGGAAATACTTAAATATATTTGAATTTTTTTCATGTAAACATCCCTTACCGGTTACCCCAGAATTTTGGTAATTTTTATATGAATGCATTGTTAGTTAACTAACCTAAATATAAAGTATTAAATTTTTATCTCTTGTAGTACAGGAAATACTTAAATATATTTGAAATTTTTTCATGTAAACATCCCTTACCGGTTACCCCAGAATTTTGGTAATTTTTATATGAATGCATTGTTAGTTAACTAACCTAAATATAAAGTATTAAATTTTTATCTCTTGTAGTACAGGAAATACTTAAATATATTTGAAATTTTTTCATGTAAACATCCCTTACCGGTTACCCCAGAATTTTGGTAATTTTTATATGAATGCATGGGTAGTTAACTAACCTAAATATAAAGTATTAAATTTTTACCTCTTGTAGTACAGGGAATACTTGAATATATTTGAAATTTTTTCATGTAAACATCCCTTACCGGTTACCCCAGAATTTTGGTAATTTTTATATGAATACATTGTTAGTTAACTAACCTAAATATAAAGTATTAAATTTTTATCTCTTGTAGTAAAGGAAATACTTAAATATATTTGAAATTTTTTCATGTAAACATCCCTTACCGGTTACCCCAGAATTTTGGTAATTTTTATATGAATGCATTGTTAGTTAACTAACCTAAATATAAAGTATTAAATTTTTATCTCTTGTAGTACAGGAAATACTTAAATATATTTGAATTTTTTTCATGTAAACATCCCTTACCGGTTACCCCAGAATTTTGGTAATTTTTATATGAATGCATTGTTAGTTAACTAACCTAAATATAAAGTATTAAATTTTTATCTCTTGTAGTACAGGAAATACTTAAATATATTTGAAATTTTTTCATGTAAACATCCCTTACCGGTTACCCCAGAATTTTGGTAATTTTTATATGAATGCATTGTTAGTTAACTAACCTAAATATAAAGTATTAAATTTTTATCTCTTGTAGTACAGGAAATACTTAAATATATTTGAAATTTTTTCATGTAAACATCCCTTACCGGTTACCCCAGAATTTTGGTAATTTTTATATGAATGCATGGGTAGTTAACTAACCTAAATATAAAGTATTAAATTTTTACCTCTTGTAGTACAGGGAATACTTGAATATATTTGAAATTTTTTCATGTAAACATCCCTTACCGGTTACCCCAGAATTTTGGTAATTTTTATATGAATACATTGTTAGTTAACTAACCTAAATATAAAGTATTAAATTTTTATCTCTTGTAGTAAAGGAAATACTTAAATATATTTGAAATTTTTTCATGTAAACATCCCTTACCGGTTACCCCAGAATTTTGGTAATTTTTATATGAATGCATTGTTAGTTAACTAACCTAAATATAAAGTATTAAATTTTTATCTTTTGTAGTACAGGAAATACTTGAATATATTTGAAATTTTTTCATGTAAACATCCCTTACCGGTTACCCCAGAATTTTGGTAATTTTTATATGAATGCATGGGTAGTTAACTAACCTAAATATAAAGTATTAAATTTTTATCTCTTGTAGTACAGGAAATACTTAAATATATTTGAAATTTTTTCATGTAAACATCCCTTACCGGTTACCCCAGAATTTTGGTAATTTTTATATGAATGCATGGGTAGTTAACTAACCTAAATATAAAGTATTAAATTTTTATCTCTTGTAGTACAGGAAATACTTAAATATATTTGAAATTTTTTCATGTAAACATCCCTTACCGGTTACCCCAGAATTTTGGTAATTTTTATACAAATGCATTGTTAGTTAACTAACCTAAATATAAAGTATTAAATTTTGTCTTTTGTAGTACAGGAAATACTTGAATATATTTGAATTTTTTTCATGTAAACACCCCTTACCGGTTACCCCAGAAATTTGTAATTTTTATATGAATGCATTGTTAGTTATTATTGTTAAGTTTTAAATTTTTATGTCTTATAGTACAGGAAATAAATATATTTGAAATTTTTTCATGTAAACACCCCTTACCAGTTTCCCCAGAATTTTGGTAATATGTTGTAAATGTTAAATAAATACATACTTCCCTGTTTTTGTTGTAGTTTTTTCTCCTAAAATAAAGGGTTGTTAGTTAAAAAATTGTATTAGTTTAAGTAATATTTATTGTTTATTTGTAATACATTGTTGTCTTTATTATCTTCATAGCTTATATTGCATTTATTTTCATTATTCTTTGTATTTTATAAATATGTATACTTACCCTTGTCCTGAAAAATTAGAAATAGGGATGTTTGTATTAATTTTACATGTATTAATTGTTTATTTGTATTTTGCATTGTTGTATTTCATGCAATTACCCTTAATGTACAATATTTTATAGAATAAAATATAAATTAAAATATAATTTGTCTATTCCTTACTACTTACACGTATGTAGTTTTTAAAACGGCCGCAAGGGTGCAGCAGTTGTCGATAAACGTTGCAATTCAAATAAAACTGTGCCCATCATATATCTTTGCGCCTAAAATATAGGCAACCATAATTTCATGTGGTATCATCTATGCACGATTTTTTTTACAAAATTTGGTGTCTAGATGCTACTTTAAGGTAGCATCTATACACGATTTTTTACAAAATTTGGTGCATAGATGCTACCTTAAAGTAGCATCTAGACACCAAATTTTGTAAAAAAATCGTGCATAGATGCTACCTTAAAGTAGCATCTAGACACCAAATTTTGTAAAAAAATCGTGCATAGTTGATACCACATGAAATTATGGTTGCCTATATATTAGGCGCAAAGATATATGATGGGCACAGTTTTATTTGAATTGCAACGTTTATCGACATTTTTTTACAAAATTTGGTGCATTGATGCTTCATTTTTTAAACGCAGAAAAAAGAAGTAGTCATGCACCATTTTTTCGAAAATTTGGTTCATGGATGCTTCTTTTTTACTTGATCCAAATTCCCAACAGGTATATCATTGAAGCATCCATGCACGATTTACTGAGTTTAAATTCCCAGTAGGTATACGCTGTTTCCGACAGGTGCTGCCCCCTGGCGGCTGTTTTAAGAACTATATACGTAATACGATCACGACTCTTAGAAACTATATACTTACGTGTGTTTGAGGGATGTATTATAAAAATTGAAACTAAAGATTAGAAAATAAGTCATTTTTAAATCAATTTTACAGTTTATTAGCAATATATAATTACAAATATATTTAAAATATACATTAACATTTTATTATATTTAAATAAACTTTTTTGTTTTTTATACAGCAACGTTTATCGACAGGTGCTGCCCCCTTGTTGCTGTGTTAAAAACTATATATACAAATTATTAGATTTATTAACAAATTTAGTGACAATTATGAATATTACGCAACACAAATTAAACGTACATTTGTGTTTAAATTATTTCATACTGTTTGTTACCAAATAAAAGTATCATTATTTTATTACAAAATAAGGATGCAAAATTACTAATGGAAAAATACAACTACAATAATGATAATTTTATTTGGTAACTAACATTTTACAACTAAATCCTGTTTGGCACGTTAAAAATTGTTACTAAATTTGTTAACAAATCTAATAACAATTTATGACAGTGTCAAACATGGTTTAGTTATAAAACTAAAGCGTTTGTTACCAAATAAAATTACCATTACTGTGGTTTTAATTAATAACAAATAATACAACCATAATAATTTCATTTGGTAACAAACATTTTAGTTTTATAACCAATCCGAAGCTCTACTTATATATTTTTACCAGATATATAACGTTTAAATAGAGTTCCGTTTACAATACTTACAGACTATTTAACAAATTAAATCTTGGAGTCCCTAAATAAGATTTCCTGTTCCCATTGTTAAAGGTACAAGATTTCCTATTCAGTTAAAGACCGTTTGCGAACATTATATATTTTTTTGGTGTTACCACCCAACCTCCCACTTACCAAAATATATAATATTGATTAATACATAGCTTCGTTTACAATAAATACTTAAAATTTAACTTTACCCTGACCGCGTCGAAATACTTAATGATAATTACAATTTTTACTAAAACTACCTACTGTACAACTAATGTGATAGGTTTAAATTAAAATAAACAGAGCTTAGAAGATTGTTTTATTGTGTACATACATTTTAAACAGGTTTTTATGAAGAGGAAGCCATGGTCTGCGTCACCAATCGGCACTGCAATCTCGACGACAGTGACAGGGCAGGTAGGGATTTCTTCCAACTTAACTAAACTATTTATTTAATAAATTGTATATATAGGGAGCAACCGCCCTCAAATGCCAAACCCACGCTCCCCATATATACCATTTATTAAATAAATACAATTTCGTGTACAATAATATTTTATAATCTAACTTAAACTATTGTGGAACCCCCCCAAATTAAGTTGGTGAAGTGCGCAAAATAGCCTATCTTACGTTAATATCTCGTTCAAAGAAAACGCAAATCTAAGCCTATCTTACGTTAATATCTCGTTCAAAGAATAGCAAATCTAAAAGTGTGAAGTTACGTTAATTTTTTTCTCTCTCTCAAAAAGCAAAAACAACCCTTGCCTATCTTATATCTAAGCTATCTTAAGTCTACGCAAGCTATCTTACATCTAGACTATGCTAAGCTAAAGGCGAAGTATGATAGAGAGATATACGAGCTAAGACAAAAAGTGAGAACGCCGGGGTGGTTCTCACATGTAGTTTACGAGGGGGTTAAGCCGACCCCACACGATGCACTGCATGTACGGCCTGCCAACGCGAGCTCCCTAAGGACAAGATAGACAGTTACATGTAATCTACTCGGCTTGGATGCCTGAGACAGCTACTCCCGAAGACATCGCCCGGTCTTATACGCGATACCTATCCCGAACGCGATCAACCCGTGTGCTCAAACAAAGTTAAATCAAACAAAAACTTTACTTTGTCTTTAATTATTCGTTGCCATTAACATTAAATGATGATTACATATGTTGCCTCCGGATGAGGAGAGCACATAGACGCCATAAGAGAGTTTCCTGTGATAGCATTAAGGTTTATTTAATCTTTTCTCATTCGAGTCTAGCAATCTAGAGCGTAGACCAATACGATGGTCAGCAAGCAATTATACAAAAGAATTAAACTGTCCCTAGAAACATTCGCACAAGTGCGAAGCGATCCCCCAGAATAAACAACTGGTTTCACATAGCATGGCTAACCATATCAGTCCACTCAATTATGGAAAATCGCGCACGAACCCTACCTACCCATCCCACTAACCGTGATGTTAAATAAGGAAACCCGAACCCACATCAAGTTTCGAATCTCTCCCACCTTCCTGACCCTCTCACTGATTCTCTCACCCATTCGCATCATTCATGCCCCGATACATATATTTTTCTTTTCACATACACTCTCCCTAGGAGCCGTCTGGGCATCCCGCGCAGTACGCATACCACGGTGGCAAACGTAGACGCACGATTTTATGATGAATCGCCAAGGAATGCACTTCAAATTAATCAATTTATTTTCATTTTTAAAGAAAACGCGTGTTTGCTCAACGGCGCGATGAGCCAAAGTTTAATTAAGACCTGAAAATACATTTAAAAGAACTTAAAACTAACTTAACATCTACTATATTATTCTAGTCTTCTTGATGTCCGATTTCTGAAAGATATATATGCTAATTATATGTTCCCAGATATTGATTTTATTGATAAATACTCGAAATTTCAACTTTAAATTGTTTGAATATTATACAAATATCCATGAAAGTTATATTTCTTTCAATGTAGTACTCAAATTCGAATTTGAGTACAAGATAATATTAAGACATCACATTCCTTTGACTATAAGTTGTCATGATTGAACATGAGAACAATATATTTTATAAAAAAAAAGTTTCTTACTAATTCATCCATCGATGGTCGTCTACACCGTAGAATATTTATCTGGAGCTCAGCAATCCTTTAGAAGAGCTGCTTTAGAAGATTTGCAGTGTTGAAATCCAAAGCTCGGAAGCTGCGTCGAAATACGCCAAGTTTCTTCACATCTCAGACCAACCAAAAGGTCCGCCTATTAGATAATAATTATTAATTTGTGGTATTCTTTAAACCATTATTTCAAAAACTGTTAGATAAAATTTCGCATGGCAAACGTGTAGTCATCCACGTGTATCATGCGATATTTTATCCAACAATTTTTATATGGTTTCAAATGTTGAAATTTGAAAAAAAATACATATTAAAATAGTCTAGTAAACTAGAAATTCTTTGCTAATTTAACCAATCTAGTAGCTCTTATAGTTCTCAAGATAGCAATAGTGTACCACTTAAAATAAACATTCTATATATTAACATAGCCCTGATGATGGTTTATTAAGAACTGAAACGTCGAATTGTTAAATAAATGACAATCTAATAAAATCATTTTACCAATATTTTTTTCCCCTAAGGACCAAATAATGGATAACTTATTCCTTAGAAAAATAAAAGAATATCGCATTAGGATTTGACATTTAATACAAATTTGACAATTTGAGTTATAATTTTGATGCTATATTTTTTAGTTTATCTGAGTAATAAGGTATCCATGGTTTATCCAAGAACTGTAAAATTGACCCTAAATCAAATAAGTTTGTAGTGTTATCAGTACCGGTCCGAGATTTTTGAGCGCCCCAGGCGAAAATTGTAAATTGCGCCCCTCATTTATTACAATTTTGTTTAAATTATATAGGTACAAAAATTAGAAAAGAGGCGATTCGTGTCCATAACTCGCGAACAATCACCGAATCTTAATATGAATAAATATTTTGGATATTTAAAATACAGAGATTTTTTTCTTTTGGGTTCTACAGAGTTGCTTTATTAGGATTATTCACGGAAGAGTTACTTTCAAAGTCCGTTTGTGTGCAACCCGAAATACAATTTTGCAACAGCGTCTAGCTTCCTCTCTTAAAAAATCTGATGTGGACAACACACGACTTCCTTGTACGCAAGACTAATATGAAGTATAAACGCAATTATAAAATTGCACGTATTTGACATTAACATCTATTTTTATTTTTTTGTCCTAATCCATAGCAAGCTTCATTACAAAAACCAAAAAGTATATAAGTTTTAAATTTACATATCTCGCTTATACAAAGGGCTAATTTAATAATACTGGATGTACTAGACGCAGAATTTAATTCTCTAAAACTCTTATTTCAAGCATTTCTAAAATCAAAATGAAACCATTTTATTCAAGAAAAACTGTTACAACTTCAGGTAATATATCACTTCCGGTTAGCCTGTTTTGACCAAAATCTGCTATGTTATTCCAATTGATATAAAAGTCTTATATACTAAATTTGAAAAGTTTTCGATTATATTTTAATATAGTTTTTCATTATAATCTATTAGAGGCTTCAAATAAAGTACCATTTCTGGAAATTATGTAATGACCAAAAAGGGAGGTGCACAACTAGATGTTATAGAAGTCCTAAATACAAAATTTCAACTTTCTGCGGCTTACCGTTTTTGAGTTATGCGAGATACATACGCACGTACGCACGTACGTACGTACAGACGTCACGACGAAATTAGTCAAAATGGATTCAGGGATGGTCAAAATGGATATTTCCGTTGAAATCTGGAAACCGAAATTTTTCGCGATTACAATACATACTTCCTTTACTTCGTACAAGGAAGTAAAAATTGAATATTTAATTCACGATTGCTTTGCCTGTCTATAGGGCGCGAACAGACACGTGACTCAAGGGACTTTGACGTACTTAGAATCAGCTGCTTTGTGTGCGCATGTCATTTTGACAAGAACAATGTCATGTTGACAAGACCAATGTTTTGACTTATTTTGATTTTTAACTGCTAAAATGTTATTATTTTTAATTGTGTTTTACTACGTAAAAATTATAAAATAACATTTTAGCAATTCAAAATCAAAATAAGTCAAAACATTGGTCTTGTCAAATTGACAATGTTCTTGTCAAAATGACATGCGCACACAAATCGGCTGATTATTGGGATTTTCAAGGATCAAGAGATGGCGCTGATCATATTAAACAATGGTACACTTTTTGTTGACATTTGTAAGCGTAGCATTGCTGTCAGTTGTGTTTCTTTAGTTTTATTATATTATATTAGTATTTTTTATTTATAATTCAAATAAGTATAACAGAGATTTTGTAGTCATATAAGTTATAGTTTCATGTAAATGTCAAATGTGTACCACTGTTTGTAGTTCTAATATTCGCCGCTAGTTAGAGTTTTCTTATTTGAAAATCCCAATAGGGCGCGAGCAGACACGTGACTCGGGCATCCTTGACGTACTTGGAATCAGCTGATTTGTGTGCGCATGTCTTTTTGACAAAAAGAGTGTCACTTTGACAAAACCAACGTTTTGACATATTTTGATTTTGAATTGCTAAAATGTTATTAATGTACAATTTTCAGGCAGTAAAACACATAAAATAAAAATTATGACTTCTCAACAGTTCAAAATTAAAATAAGTCAAAACATTGGTCTTGTCAAAGTGACACTGTTCTTGTCAAAATGACATGCGCACACAAATCAGCTGATTCTTAGCACGTCAAGGACGCTCGAGTCACGTGTCTGCTCGCGCCCTATTGATGGTTCTGTCATTTTGACATTAAACAATTAAATATGGTCTGTTGTCATTAGTATTTTGGGTTGCAAACAAAAGGACTTTCAAAATTACTCTTCCATGACTAACCCTGTATATAGGGAAAGAAAAAATATTTCTCAGTGTAGGTAAGTTTCGGTATAAATATTTTTCATTATTTTGCAATTCGGAAAATCTAATTTGACTCTTTAACGGTTCATCCTAGGTAAAAAATATAAGAATCTTATTTTGTATAAAATTTCGATACGGATCACCGTTTTCAAGAAAAATGTCAAAAACCAAAATATGTCGCCTTTTTCCAAATTGGCGAGGGGCTATTGCATCAGTGTATTTTTTTACAAGATTCCGTATAAAAGCTTTTGTTGCATTTTTTTACCTTCCGTCACCTTCAGGTAAGGAAGGTATTGTCTTTGGTCAAAAAATTCGGTGGTGAGTTTTTAATGAATAAGCACGTTTTAAGGTCCCTAGAATACGATTTTACTATTTTTACGATGATGTCTGTATGTGTGTGTGTGTATGTATGTGTGTGTGTGTGTGTGTGTGTGTGTGTGTGTGTCTGTGTGTGACAAAATTTTCTAATGCGATAACTCTAATACTACAATTCCAAAAATTATAATTCTTTCGTATTCCTCTTCGTTACATCCATGTGAAGAGCTGATTAGATTTTGGTTATAATTGGTCAACCGGAAGTACCCTCATTTAAAGATTTTAAAAGTTTTTCTCGAAAAAACGATGTTAAATATCATTTTTTACATTTAATGTTATTATAAATATTACAGAATTATTTATTCTCTATACGATTTGAATGCATTTTATATTTCATATTAAATGGATATAGAGTTAAAAAATCTGATGTGGCCAGCACATTACCTTCCGTCAGTTCTATGTATTTTGTATAAATGTCATACAGAAGGTTCCTTGCAAAAGATTATATTTCTTGTACATTACCTTAAGGCAGTTGTATGTATTTTATACAAATCCCATACAGAAATTTTCTAACAAAAGATCCTATATTTCCAGTAAAATTATAACATAAACGTGCTGTCAACTACACTTGACACTGACACCTTTCAATCAGAATTTTCTTAATGTAGCAGCTGTTTCCAGAGTTATAGCAAAGCTGACTAATATATATATGATATTTAATTTCTTTATAATTTTTTAACTCTATGTCCATTTAATATGAAGTATAAAATGCATTCAAATCGTATAGAAAATAAATAATTCTTTAATATTTATAATAACATTAAATGTGAAAAAATGATATTTAACATCGTTTTTTCAAGAAAAACTGTTAAAATCTTCAAATGAGGGTACTTCCGGTTGACCAATTATAACCAAAATCTAATCAGCTCTTCACATGGATGAAACGTAGAGGAATACGAAAGAATTATAATTTTTGGAATTGTAGTATTAGAGTTATCGCATTAGAAAATTTTGTCACACACAGACACACACACAGACACACACACACACACACACACACACACACACACACACACACACACACATACATACATACACACACACACACATACAGACATCATCGTAAAAATAGTAAAATCGTATTCTAGGGACCCTAAAACGTGCTTATTCATCAAAAACTCACCACCGAATTTTTTGACCAAAGACAATACCTTCCTTACCTAAAGGTGACGGAAGGTAAAAATTATAAAGAAATTAAATATCATATATATTAGGCAGCTTTGCTATAACTCTGGAAACAGCTGCTACATTAGGAAAATTCTGATTGAAAGGTGTTAGTGTCAAGTGCAGTTGACAGTATGTTTCTGTTATAATTTTACTGGAAATATAGGATCTTTTATATGGAATTTGTATAAAATACATACAACTGCCTTAAGGTAATATACAAGAAATATATTCTTTTGCAAAAAACTTTCTGTATGACATTTATACAAAATAACTACATAGAACTGACGGAAGGTAATGTGCTGGCCACGTCAGATTTTTTTATGTTGGGGGTATTTTTCAGTAGATTTGCTGAACAACAATTACTTCTTCAGTATTTGATATGACAATGTTTTTAATTGATATAATCGCCAACGAATTTACCTTTCTTCTTTCTTAGTATAACATAAAAAAAAAATATAAATACGATTTAATGAATATAAGTTTGCTGCAACTGGAATTGTCAGTATTATGATTAAAGCTACACACTGGACGAGTCAGTAAACTTATAATTCGATTTTTAATTTATTTTGCAAAAAAATAGTCTCAAAAAATATTGCCCTAAAACCAATTACGCCCCAGGCGGTCGTCTGGCTTGCCTGTAGCTTGGGCCGGCCCCAAGTGTCATGAAGCGCGTAAAATAAAAGCTATAGAAACCAGTGGCGTACTATAGAAATTTTAAAAAATTATATTTACCTTTGTGGTGCACTCTACATAGCAGCTATGAGTGCCAGTGAGATGACGCCTTGAAATCATTCTGCGCGGTATTTCGTCATTTCGAAACCTGCGAATAAAAACAGATTGGAATACCTAATAATGGGTAATAAGGTTTGATGATAATTTTATTTATTCATATTACTTGTTATAAATATTATTTAATATAAATGCTTAAAAGTAACCACAAAATAACACAAGTGGTTTAAAATTAAATCATTTATATTCTGGGATCTAAGTGGCATTTTTAAGTTAGTTATTACCTCCCGCTACCCTTGGTAAAGGCCTGTGTCCACGATCCTAGAAATCGATCCGAGTTCTCGGATATAGACCGCAATTCGATATCTCGGATCGTAGACACTACCAACTCGAACGCAAAATCGAATAGAAAACTAGAATGGAAAAATGCGTTCTGTCCCATTTTTTCGTACAAGTTGCTAATTTTATTTAAATGTTACCAATTTAAAATTTTCACGTTTCATAAGCTTGAAAATGATAAGGTTATAAAATATTACCTAATTCTGCTTATTTTTGGTATTGATTATAAATAATTACTTATAAATAAATTAATATATTCGTTGTAAAAATTTAATTTATTTACTGCCGGGATAATTTCTTAATTATGTTTTATTAGTTTTTAGTATTGGTAGAAATGGCTGAAACTAACTTCATAAATTCGACCAACCTGACATCTGTAGTCATACAAGTTCAATGTTTATGATCAAAAAATGTGATCGAGAACTCGGAACGATTTCTAGTATCGTGGACACAGGCCTTAAGAGAGGTATAGAGATCGTGCTAAAAATCGCATATCGAGATTTTGGTAAATGACCATGTTTTAAGGTCCCTAGAATCCAATTTTAACATTTTCACGATGATGTCTGTGTGTATATGTGTGTGTGTGTATCCTCCACTCTAACTCAAATTCTATCATTCAGAAAATTTTGAAACCTTGTATTTCGAACTTTTTCTGTAATAGAAAGAGCCCATTAGATTTGGTGAAAATCGGATAACCAAAAATGGCACTTTACTAAAAGCTCAAAATAGTTTTTCTTCCAAAAATACCTTTAAATGTAATGTTTTTGAGATTAATGTTATTATAAAAATTAAAGATTATTAATTTTCCTATAGATTTGCATTAATACTTTTTCTATATATTTTATAGATAAATTTATAAAATTATCTATAATTTAAATCCCAGAGCCTACGCATTTAAACAAACAAAACGCAGTTATACAAATGTATGTAACTGACAGATAAATGTCACTATCAAAGAACTAATCATTTCAAAATAATATTAGTAACGTTTTAAAAAGAAAAAAGTAAATAAAACAATAGAAAAGGAATTCAATACAGTTTCCAGCATAAGTAAATATGTAGGTAAGTATGTATTTAGATTAATAAAAATTAACGATTCAAAAAATGTTTAAGCTAATCCTCATTTTTGGATTAGTGAATTGTATTCTATCCCGGTATTTAAAATTTAATCTTCATTTTATTATATCTCAGGTGGCTCAATGTTTAGAGCAACGCCTCTTAAGTCATGAGTGCGCTCGGGGCTCTGGTTCGAATCCCACTAAGGCATGGATGTGTGTGAATGTGAACCTACTGTGTAATTGGGATTTAATCCTGTTGAGGGGTTTAAAAAAGGATAGTTACTTGGATTAGATTAGACTATCTTTTAAGAAATAAACTGTCAAAATTAGAGTAAAATTCGCTAATCTAAAAATAAGGATTAACTTAATCTTTTTTGTTACTCGGGCTGTAAATGGCGGGAGGTATTGTATTGGCCACACCAGATTTTTATGTTAGTTATTTTGAAAAAAGTGTAACGCAAGAAACAGTAACAATGTATGTATCTGTTTTATTTTTATTATTAACTTTACCTATTTTGTTTACATACGATCTTAATATTAATTATATGGCAGAAACGTACAAGTAAAAATATTTTAGCATTTGTATTTTTTTACCACAGTACATACCATTTATATATAAAACTATATTAGGTTTCAGTTAAAAATAAAACAGATAGCGTTTGAGAATCGATCAGTTACCCAATTATTAAATAAAGAATTTAATTTAGTAAAACTAAAAGTGTACTTATTAAAAGTATAAAGGACTATTGACAATTATTTTCCCTACTGGGAATCTGTTTGCATTTTGACTTTTGACCAATCGGATAGCGGAAATGTTGTCTCTATTTAAACTTATCAATAGTTTTACCTATTATAGATTTTTTTTGATTTTAATACTACGAACATTTTTCTTAATTTTAAGCATTACTTGCCTTAATCAACAATTTCAAATCGAAATAAGTAAAATTTAAAAGTAAAAATTTTAAAAAATAGTTAATACGGTTTTTGTGCTGTAAAAATTATGAGCTGCATTTTTTGTTTAATTAATGTTAGTAAAATCGAAGGTAAATATCATAAATACAACACATTTATTACATTAACTTTTTTATACCTATTTAAACATTAGTTTCCAAAATTTCTTCAAGTTTAATAACCCCTTCATTGCATTTTCTTCTTCTCCCTTCTCCATTTCTTTCCACATAATTTTTCTCTGTCCTCTCACTAACTGGGCTACTACACGTCAAGCTTCCAATACCTGACGTTGACGTGGCGCTATCTACCCTCGCTTCTTCCTCTTCTACTTCTCCTAGTACCTCCTCCAGCCGCTTGGCGCTGCACAGGGGTGTGTCCACCTGAACGACGGAATTGAACGAATCGTGGTGGATAGTGTAGATCTCTTTCGTTTCGTCGAAGGTGACACAGGAACGAAAACGGTAACCCCAGTGGATTTCGGAGGTTAGGTAGGAAGTTCGCGATTGGGTGAGTTGGCCGGTTGAGTCGCAAGTGCCCATGATGGAGATTATTATTTCGAATCTGAAACGAATAATTTTGTTGTAGATGATGGCCGAACAGAAAATGGAATAATAAATACAAATAATATTTTATTGTGAAATTTTTGGGGAGACGAGTGTTAGTATATTCACTTAGCGGGAGAATTTTGAAGCTCGAAAATTATCCCCATTCGATTAATAAAATTACTCGTCTTTGTTCACGATATGCAGACCCGGATTACCCATAAGGCTAACCTAGGCCATGGCACTGGTACGACACTACCCTATACGTGTGTGTGTGTTTGAATTTGGTGACCTTCAACAGGCTCGCTTTACGCGCTAGCATAGGCGTACGTAAGATGTCTGCCTAGGTATCTAAGAGGAAAGATTATTTATTTTGATATCAATGTTAATATAGTACTATGAAATTTTTTGAAATAGCATTCTTTAAAAATTATTTCCGGTTTAAATTAAAATGTAAACATATATAAAATACCTGAAACTAAATTCAAATTTAAATGTCCATTTGATAAAAATAAAAATATAATAATTGTTCTAAATTAATAAAATCCCTTAAAAATTACATATAAATTTTAGTGTAACCATAATATACTGAGGCGGTCGATAGAAATGTAAACTAAAATAAATATAATATTTTTCTGGGTCAGTCGGTAATCTAAAAAAGCTTTTTAAAATTGTTTTATCTTTATTATTATTTGGACAGCCTTTTCCACAACAATATATTATACCATCCGGCATTATGTCTGGTAGTCTAGTCTGGTAGTCGTAGTATTATTGCGCTGAACCGCCCTGCACACGAACGCCGTCACTCCATCACTGGCAAAGTCTGACGTACTGGAGTACGCCCAATCTCCTTACGTTACCCCTCCCTGGTCCAAGTTCACGCACACATAGCCATGAGCACACGGACGGCAATACATACAACAGTGTCTCTTCTGTTGACGTTAGTCATGTATATATTCTGTGGCCATGGTCTAGGGCGCAGGCACGGAGGGGGCGCACATCGAGTAGTTGGATAGAAAAAAAAATCTCAAGAGCTGTTGCGCAGAAAGCAAATATCTATCTTTCTCTCTCCCCTATTGCCTGATCTTTATTCTTGATCTGCGCATTTCATAGCTCATGAGATTTGGCACCACCTCTACTAGACGACGTAAACAGTCACATTTGCTTTAATTATACAAAATCAGTATAGTAGAGTGATTGGTAAATCCTGTTGAGCTATGACAGTTGTCAAAGATTTTAAATAATTCTAATATTTGTATACCGGGTGTATACTTATGAATCTTAGCAAATACAATGGTAAAATTTTCATGACTGTAATACTGTAAAACTGTTCAGAATTAAAAACTGCATCTAATAAGTCCAGAATTATTGTTTACATGCGTTTCATTTGAGAGATAGAGAAGCAAAATAAAAGTGGTAATGTTTAACTAGTTATAAAAAGATGGTAAATGTAGCTTTGATGACTGATAATAGTAGGTATATTGAAAACAAATTTCATACGGCAATCTGTTAGCTCGCGAGTCCAACTTTGAAAAACGAGCCGCTTCGCGGTGAGTTTTATAAAGGACGAGTGCGATCACAGTTCTTATGAAACATGTTTTTATATATTTTTTTCTATTGGGGTAATTTTATAATTCTATTAGATTTTTAATAAATGCGACAGTTACGTTGGTAGCACATTCCTCTAACATATTGAACTTCAGGGATGAAAATTCTTTGTTGTTGATATGTCATTTATGTATCAGCTTGAAAAGCAGTAAGTCATACCACCTCTAGAAAACGAAAAGCTCCAAAAACAGTAAGTTTATAGATCTTCTTAACTTGTTTTCAGTGCGTTTATAGACTCATAAAGGCACCGATATAGAACAAGAATTTAATGAAATCAAGCTTTATTAAAACTCGGTATATATTGAGAGGGAGAGGGGATGCAGTCATGAATTTTGGCCTAGGGCGTAAAGAAATGCTAATCCGGGCCTGACGAGATGGTACAAAATTCTCCGCTTACGAGAATGGATTATATTCGTAGTATGAATAGTACGGTTATTTGGTTGATAGATGGAGCAGTTGTACCACGACTGTACAACACCTTGAATAATCAATAAGGAAGTTTGTATCTCCACCACTAGGGAGCTAAAAGTTTTTCGCGAAATAATGTAAAGATGACTCTACAAAAGTGTATTCTCGGCCTGTTTTATTTAAAGAAAAAATATTCGCGACTGAAATTAACCCGTAGCCACCAAGCGGCAAACTTGCGAATCCTCAGAATTGGTAATGGCAGCCAATCACAACTGAGTTGATCATCGTAAATGAACGCAGCGCCTCTACAGCGTATTTCAGTCATCAATACTTCATTCCCGTAAGAAAATAGTAGATGGCGCTTGAGAGCCAACTGTTTTTACATGGATTAAATAAATATTTTAAATTCGTGAAACCAAAACTTGTCAATAATAAATATTTTTATTTGTAAAAATGAACAAGAGCTGAATATTAAAGACATGGTTAAATATTACTTAATACTGTAGATTTTAATTGATAACTGACAATTGAGAGGTGTTATTTTTTTACCTCTCGCTAAGAGAGGTATTGAATTCATACTAAAAATCGCATATCCAGATTTTAGTGAATAAGCACGTTTTAAGGTCCCTAGAATCCGATTATAACATTTTTACGATGATGTCCGTATGTGTGTGTGTGGATGTTGGATCCACGATTTTTCAAATACCATAAGACTTAAGACATTTCTAACTACGGATTCCTCTATCTAAACAATAATGGGAAGAGTTGATTAAGTTTTGGTAACAATTGGACAACCGAAAGTAGTTACAAAAAAAAAATCATCTAAATATTATTTATCGAAAATTTATGTAAATACTTATATTAAAGAACGTTAAATTCATTATTATATCTTTTATAGATTTAGAGATAAAGAAATGTGTATAAAATAATTTGATTTAAAAAATCTCAGATCAAATTACTTCAAGGCAAGAAATTCAAATGTTTGTAATTGACACATAAATGTTACTGTCAAAAAAATTTTTATGCCACTGTCAAAAATATTTGTACATTATTATGAAAATAAAAAAAGTCTACAAAGCAAAATAATATACGTAAATAAAAATATAAAAAGAATTTGCGAGAAAATGACGAATATAAAGAAAAACAAAAGGAAAGTAGAAAAAGAAAATTTCAGGATATTGAATATAAAAAAAATGTATGTATTGTACATAATTTATATTAAAATATCCCATAGATTTTGCAAATATATGTGAGAATTATTTTGTAGTGAGACATGATTATATGTATTTGTATTTAAATATATTTTTCGTTTTATGCGTACAACCAGGTAAAATATCTGACGAGAGGTTATGTGCTGGCCACATTAGGTTTTTTCGTTATTGTGAAATAGATTTGCTTTTTGACCAATCAATGAGCAGAATTTATATCCCTATATAAACAAACTTTTCAATCAAATTTTGTAACAAATGCTACATCACTATTGCTATGTAAAATAATTCTGTTGTTTATGTCAATATTTGGCGATATTTTAAAATTATAAACTACAAGTTATGTAACTTTACTTTACAAAATTTATTTGTAATATAATAATATATTCACGATGGTAGTTCAAAGTAAGAATTTATTTTATTAAAAGAAAAAAAAAACTACGGAAATCTGATGACTTTTACTACAAAATTGCACGAGACATCATCTGACATTTATGTATAACCGGAAGAAATAACATAATTTCTGCATAAATTTTAAGGAAAACTATATAGAATTTATAGTAAAACATGTCTTGTTTCTGTAATTTTATGTAAAAGCCAACCAATTTCTATGATAATTTTTCCTGTTTTAATTTATGATTGTCTTTTACTAGGTCCGGGTCCAGTGTACATGCTCCCTTCCACCATAGGGTACAACAAACATGACCCATCGCGCCACCGAAACCCCATGTACACCATGCGTCCTCGAGTCGAGCCTCCAAAAAACAAGACTCAAATACCCGGACCGCAGTACCAAGTTAGAGGAGTTAATGAACACGGGAAATTCTCTCCGCCAGCCTATTCGATACAATCTCGGCATAAGTCTCCGACACGGTTGATAACACCGGGACCTGGTGCACACAGCCCGGAGAAGGCTCCGAGGAAGTAATGAAGTGAATAGAGGGTGTTTTAATAGTACGGTTATTTGGTTGATAGATGGAGCAGATGTCGACCACGACTGTGCAACACCCTCTAGAATAATCAATAGAGAAGTTTATATTTCCACCTCTAGGAGGCTAAAATTTTTCGCGAAATGATATACAGATGACTCTACGAGAGTATCTTTCAGTTGTTAAGGATTGTCCAAATTATTTTTCGTAGTTTAAGTTTGACCCTTTGTCGTATTTACGTTATGTCATTGTTGTAATCTTGTAATGAAATATACGATCAAATTTTTTTGTACATTTTTAATGACTGTATACGCAATTCTTAGGAAAATAAGTAAAAAAACACCTTAACATATCATTTTAAAGATTTAAACAAAAATAATCGCTGAAAACTGTATGAATAACACATTAATATTAATGACAATGGGGTCGCGTAACAATGTGCGTTAGCATTAGGTGACCGATTGTGATTCGATCGACTTTTGGGTTCGATGTCAAACTAGATTTTTTTCCAAATTTCAAATACAACTGTTATATTTGTGATGCTATTTACACTACAGATTTAAAAGCCCTCAAAATTATTTTCCGTAGTTTAAGTTTGAATCTTTGTCGTATTTACGTTATGTCATTGTTGTAATCTTGTAATGAAATATACGATAAAAATTTTTTGTACATTTTTACCTCCCGCTATCCTTGGTAAAAATCGCATATCGAGATTTTGGTAAATGACCACGTATTAAGGTTTATGTGTGGATCCTCCACTCTAACTCAAATACTATCATTCAGAAAATATTGAAACCTTGTATTTCGATCTGGAAAAAGCCCATTAGATTTTTGTGAAAATATAGTTTTTCTTCGAAAAATACCTTTAAATATTATTTTTTCGAGATTAATGTTATTATAAAAATTACAGATTATTAAATTTTCTATAGATTTGCATTAATACTTTTTCTATATATTTTATGGATAAATTTATAAAATTATCTACAATTTAAATCCCAGAGCCTCAATCTTTTCTTCGGACGAAAACGCTATCTTGTATTTTTTAGTCCAAAATAGGAGAAAGTTGCACACTGCCAAATCAGATGAGTATGGCGGGTGTTCTATTAATTTTAAATATTCTCTTTTTTTACTGATTGATTAGTAATTTACATTTTAATAAGTGTTTCCTAAAATTAATAATATTGGATCGAAATGAAATGTCAAATGAATTATTATGCACATTGCCGTCAAAATTTTTATTTGCATTTTTACCTCCCGCTACCCTTAGTAAGGGAGGTATAGGGATCGTGCTAAAAAACGCATATCGAGATTTTGGTAAATGAGCACGTTTTAAGGTCCCTA
Organism: Harpalus rubripes; assembly: GCA_963082715.1. Lineage (NCBI taxonomy): Eukaryota > Metazoa > Arthropoda > Insecta > Coleoptera > Carabidae > Harpalus > Harpalus rubripes. Next base: position 32,583,866 of record OY720461.1, on the reverse strand, counting down.
GAATCCAATTTTAACATTTTCACGATGATGTGTGTGTATGTGTGTATATCACTTTACAGCAGTAGCTTAGCAACATTTTGTATTAGAAAGAGAAAGATTATTTGATCTATGTCCATTTAATTTGTGGTGTGACATTACTTTCTAACATACTATAAATAATAATGACGTATGTCGTAGAATTACAGATATCTAATTATCTACTACACTGCCCTCTGTGCTAATATTTATCCAGTGGCGTTGACGTTTAAACCAAATTATTGTTCCTTGGTTTATAAGATAAATTTATGTTTTTGTATTTGCAAAACCATAAGTGAAGAACATAAATCTTTCAGAAAGGCATTATTTAGTAAGAAACATAATTTTCAAATGAATTACTCTTATTTTTTCAGCTAAAATGTGTCCATAAATATTTCATGTTGCACGCTTATGCATACGAAATGCAATGAAGTTATCTGCAAGTAATATTATATCAGACGACTCACAAATGACCTTGAATATAATCTTTAGTGAATAATAGTTTTTTATGTGAGTATGTATGTATGTATGGATCCTCCACTATAACTCAAATACGATCATTCAAAAAATGTTGAAACCTTGTATTTCTACCTTATTCTAAACATGGAAAGAAGCCATTAAATTTTGTTATAAATCAGATAACCGGAAAAGGCACTTTACTTAAAGCACAAAATAGATTTTCTTCGAAAAATACTTTTAAATGTTAGTTTTTAGAGATTTGTTATTATAAAAATTAAAGATTATTAAATTTTCTACTGATTTGCATTAATACTTTTTGTAAACTATTATTCACGAAAGATGACTATTCAAGGTCATTTGTGAGCCGTCTGATATAATATTACTTGCAAATAACTTCATTGCATTTCGTTTGCATACGTGTGCAACATGAAATATTTATGGACACATATTTTATCTGAAAAAATAAGAGTAATTCATTTGAAAATTATGTTTCTTTCTAAATAATGGCTTTCTGAAAGATTTATGTTCTTCACTTATATTTTAGCAAAATAAAAAAACATAGATTTAACTTATTAACCAAGGAATAATAATTTGATTTAAACGTCAACGCCACTGGGTAAATATTAGCACAGAAGGCAGTGTAGTAGATAATTAGGTATCTGTAATTCTACGACATAAGTCATTATTATTTATTATTTATAGTGTGTTAGAAAGTAATGCCACTATTTACGTATATCTGTCACATCACATAAATTAAATAGACATAGGTCAAATAATCTTTCTCTTTCTAATACAAAATGTTGCAAAGCTATTCCTGTAAAATGATGTGTATTCTTTCTTTGAACAAATGACCTTGAATAGTCATATTTCGTGAATAATAGCATACATATTTTATGGATAAATCTATATAATTATCTATAATTTAAATCCAGGAACCTACGTTTAAAACCAACAAAACTCCTTGGTTACGCAGTTATTCAAATGTATATAACTGACTGATAAATGGCACTGTCAAAGAACTAATCATTTCAAATTAATAATAGAAACGTTTTAAAAAGAAAAAAAGCAACAGAACAATAGGAAAGGAATTCAATAGAGTTTTCAGCATAGGTATGTATTTAGATTAAAAATTAATGATTTAAAAAAAAAGTTTAAGCTAATCCTCATTTTTGGATTAGTGATTTCTATTCTATCGCAGTATTTAAAATTGAATGACTGTATTTTAAGAAATAAATTGCCAATATTGGAGTAAAATTCGCTAATCCAAAAATAAGGCTTAGCTTAATCTTTTTTGTGACTCGGACTGTAAATGGCGGGAGGTATTCTGTTGGCCACACCCTGATTTTTTAAGTTTTAAGTCTATATTTAAAGTAGCCAGAAGAATTTTATACAAATTTCTAACCATTTGCGTAGGTTTTATAATTTGTTGAAAATGTAAACCGTCGTATCTATTATGATTTTGGGCTCGCATATTCGTAGATAATTTGTTTTGTTTACAGTGTTTGTATCAACCAATCACTGCGTATATTATTAAAGCTGGTTTATGATGGATTTAATTTACAAATTTAGATTTACGAATTTATGGGTCGATTCTGTTCACATCTGTAATTCTCACAGATCTGTAAATTTGTAAATAATGAACAAAATCGCAACGAAACCTGCCACTCTTATGCATAATTTTATATTAATCAACAAAGATAGATGCGTTATTGTCAGACTTTTACAGATTTACAGATCTGTAAGACTTATAGATGTGAACAGAATCGACCCATTACATTTATAAATATCACCATATTTTATATTCTAAATGTAAATTTGTAAATGCGTCCTATCATTTCACAGTATTTCAAACAATGATTTTGATGGGGAAAATGACAGTTTCAAGTGACAGTTGAAACATTTTAATTTTGATTTGACAAATGGATTCTAAAAACATGGATATATTATTAATATTATGTGTAGAACAATACAGATTGATTATGATAAAAGTGATAAACATCATATAACTGTCATCCCATCTGTGTCAAACCACTTGACCTAATATAAGTTGATTGGAAATATTTCATATCTTTAAATTTATTATAAACCAGAAAGGTAAATCGTAAATTTCAAATCTAAATTTGTAAATCTAAATTTCATAAACCAGCCATGTAAATTTGTAAATGCGTCCAATCATTTCACAGTATTTCAAACAATGATTTTGATGGGGAAAATGACAGTTTCAAGTGACAGTTGAAACATTTTAATTTTGATTTGACAAATGGATACTGAAAATATTGATATATTATTACAGGGGCGCGCCGTCACAGGGTGCGATGTGTGCGTCGCACACGGGCGACACTTGGTCAGGGGCGACACGGCGAGCAAAATTGTAATAAGACTTAAGTTTTTTAATTTAATATGCCCGTTTTTCGAGGCTCACATTGGGATCTCGTAAACTATAAGAGATACGAAGTCGATTAAATTAGGGTAAGGTTGTCCCATTAGTAGACTATTTTAAAGATTTTTATTTTTCCCGAAAAATGCATATACAAATGGTTACTGTACAAAACTCCAAATGGCGTGATTTACTAACTCGTTTAGTATTAGAAACGTCAAAGAGACGGGTCTTAACATTCGGGACCATTCTTAAAAATTCAAATCCCGGCACGAACGCGGGACCGTTGTTGAATAGCTTACTAAGGTTGATTTATATTACTCTAAAAAAACAATAATAACCTCACCTAACGCATAATACTTGGCCCGCGTTTTCCAAGCCTGAGTTTGGGCGTTAGGTTGGATTATATTTAGAGAAATGGCGAAAACCATGTCAATTTGAGATCATAATTTTTTGAACACGGTCACGCGATCATATTCACAAATAACTTCTAAATATGAAATTATATGGAATTTTGGTTTGCACGTCTCTAAGGACCCTTTTTTATTTTCCTTCAAACGACGATGCTTAGATTTTTTATCACTATTAGATTTCAAGTAATGGGGTCCAATTTATAATTTCCATTGTCGCAAAGTTATACCATTGAAAGAGAGTTTCTTTTAGCTTTCCAACGATGTATCTATGTTTCAAGCAGAAAATGCAAGAATTATTACTTTTATAGGGTAAAAAACAATTATTGTGGTTTATTTAAAACATATGGTAACTATGAAAAAGTACACAGGCTGTTCAAGTTAACGGTTTCATATAATTGTTGCCCCATTAGAAGACCATTTTTGTGGTGTCCTTATTTGAGAAAAAATCCGTAGGTTATTATATATAGGCAAAAATGTAAATTTTGCAGTGTTTTGTGAATACATACTTTCCAAATCTGAAATAGTACTAGATTTTAGTTTGCACCTTTTTGGGCCACTTTTTTATGTTCTTTAGAATGGCGATGCTTATTTTTTTATAACTGTTGAATTTTTGTGGGGGGGAGGGGGGGGGTCGTCATGATAAGCATTGGCACACGGGCGACACAATGGTACGGCGCGCCCCTGTATTATTAATATTATGTGTAGAACAATACAGATTGATTATGATAAAAGTGATAAATATCATATTACTGTCATCCCATCTGTGTCAAACCACGTGACCCAATATAAGTTAATTGGGCATATTTCATATCTTTAAATTCACTAAACCAGCAAGGTAAATCGTAAATTTCAAATCTAAATTTGTAAATCTAAATTTATAAATTAAATCCATCATAAACCAGCCATTAGAATTATACCAAATACAGTATTTACATTCAATCAAAATGTTTACAAACCACTATATTTACCTTTTTAGTAAAAGATCTCTCGCCGACATATCATACAAAGGGCTGTTTTTATCAATCTTGTGAACAACAGTGAGAGGCCATAACAGCAAGCCTGGATTTTCTAATTTAAGCGGCGTTTGGTAGGCTTCTATGTATTCGTCTTGTTCATTTTTGGCCTCCGTCAGCCATGCCTTGATTACAGTGCCCACTATGTGAAGACGATTTTCGTCGGATATTCTGAACATGAGGCACAGATTGCCATCTCTTTGACAAACCTGCAGAGAAATTATTTTGTGAATATATGTTTTCTGTTTTTGTGATAGAAGTTGTTGTTCTGTGGTTGATTGTATGGATGAATTAGATATTTTATTTGGTAAAGTGGCAGTTGATTTAACTACCAGATAAAATGAAAATATCGCATCAATATTACAGAGTAAATTGACGAAATTATACACATATCTATTACATGACACGATATTTTTTATATCTGGCACTTAAATTAACTTACACTTTACCAGGAAAGTGAAGTACCGGCACTTAGAAATAAATATGTATCAAATAGTATGTTGTATTAAGTTATAAATTTCACTGTTCATAATAGCCAAGAAAACCAATTAAAAAATTCAAATCTTTGTAATTGACCAATAATAATAAATGCGAGTGTCAAAAATTAAGAGCAGTTTATAAATTAAATATATTATGAACTGTGTTATAGAGTTATTTTTGCAATATTCAGAACCATGAAAGATTTATTGGGAACGAATGAAATGGACGATACACAAAACCAGGGCCGGTTTAAGGATCCGCAGGGCCTGAGGCACTACTTATCTGCGGGGCCTTTTCTCAATATATATATATATATATATATATATATATATATATATATATATATATATATATATATATATATATATATATAGTTAAATATAGTTAAATGGATAACGGTGTAGCAGTCAAGGAGATGGAATTTTTTTAAATCAATACACTCTTTTAAGTTATTGCCAAGCTTTCGGAAACTAATTTATTCCTTCATCGGGGCACTATAAACAATATGACAATGATGTTTATAGTGCCCCGATGAAGGAATAAATTAGTTTCCGAAAGCTTGGCAATAACTTAAAAGAGTGTATTGATTTAAAAAAATTCCACCTCCTTGACTGCTACACCGTTATCCATTTAACTGTTGTCTTAACTGATCAGTCGAGATCACAAAAAACGTCATTATATATATATATATATATATATATATATATATATATATATATATATATATATATATATATATACCGTGTGTCTGTCTTAAAAGTGTACATAGGAGATTTACATGGGAAATCAGTTTTTTGCAATTTCCTGCTTGCCTAATTATTGCAAAAACGCGTCAAATAAAACTTTTAGGACATAAAATTCTGCATCAAATCAATAAACAGAATTACCTTTACATGCTTTGTAACGGCAGAAATTAATTATGAAAATGTCGAAAATTACGTTGAAAATATCGACAGCCATGGAATTTAACAAAAAATAAATAAATGCTTAACGTTTTATCTGTCACAACGTAAGTTACCTTATTTGACGTTTCTGACAATTTGATAAAACGTCAAACATTTATCGAAATTCTGACAATTCAAACGATATGCATTTCTTTGTAATTTTGTTTAAATTTCATGGCTATCACTACAAATGAGTAATATTTATAAAATTTCAAATTGGATTTTACAGGTTACTAAACATGTAAAATAAAATCTGTTTAGTGATGCTGGTGTAGAATTTAATTCTCTACAACATTTATTTGAAACATTTTTGTTTAAAATTAAATGGGAAGTTTTGCGCAAGGAAAAACTGATTTCCCATGTTAAACGCCTATGGCCCGCTTTTTAATTAACACCCAGCATATATATATATATATATATATATATATATATATATATATATATATATATATATATATATATATATATTGAGTTTTTGATGAAAAATTCATTAGACAATAAACTATACAACTTTCAAAAAATTATTAATTAATTTAATGTGACAGGCTCAAATTTAGAGTTGATTTAAAAGTGTCCTACGGGTTAGCCGAATATGGCAACGTGCTAGGATCGTTACTTGGGGTTGCTATATTGAATACTTAATGAGAAATTCATTAGACAATAAACTATACAACTTACAAAAAATTATTAATTAATTTAATGTGACAGGCTCAAATTTAGGGTTGATTTAAAAGTGTCCTACGGGCTAGCCGAATACGGCAACGTGCTAGGATCGTTCCTTGTGGTTGCTATATTGTGTATTTAATGAGAAATTTATTAGACAATAAACTATACAACTTACAAAAAATTATTAATTAATTTAATGTGGTAGGCTCAAATTTAGGGTTGATTTAAAAGTGTCCTACGGGTTGGCCGAATACGGCAACGTGCTAGGATCGTTCCTTGTGGTTGCTATATTGAGTATTTAATGAGAAATTCATTAGACAATAAACTATACAACTTACAAAAAATTATTAATTAATTTAATGTGACAGGCACAAATTTAGAGTTGATTTAAAAGTGTCCTACGGGTTGGCCGAATACGGCAACGTGCTAGGATCGTTCCTTGGGGTTGATATATTGAGTATTTAATGAGAAATTCATTAGACAATAAACTATACAACTTACAAAAAATTATTAATTAATTTAATGTGGTAGGCTCAAATTTAGGGTTGATTTAAAATGGTCCTACGGGTTATCCGAATACGGAAACGTGCTAGGATCGTTCCTTGGGGTTGCTATATTGAGTATTTAATGAGAAATTCATTAGCCAATAAACTATACAACTTACACAAAATTATTAATTAATTTAATGTGACAGGCTCAAATTTAGAGTTGATTTAAAAGTGTCCTACGGGTTAGCCGAATACGGCAACGTGCTAGGATCGTTCCTTGGGGTTGATATATTGAGTATTTAATGAGAAATTCATTAGACAATAAACTATACAACTTACAAAAAATTATTAATTAATTTAATGTGACAGGCACAAATTTAGAGTTGATTTAAAAGTGTCCTACGGGTTATCCGAATACGGCAACGTGCTAGGATCGTTCCTTGTGGTTGCTATATTGAGTATTTAATGAGAAATTCATTAGACAACAAACTATACAACTTACAAAAAATTATTAATTAATTTAATGTGACAGGCTCAAATTTAGAGTTGATTTAAAAGTGTCCTACGGGTTAGCCGAATACGGAAACGTGCTAAGATCTTTCCTTGGGGTTGTTATATTGAGTATTTGATGAGAAATTCATTAGACAACAAACTATACAACTTACAAAAAATTATTAATTAATTTAATGTGACAGGCTCAAATTTAGAGTTGATTTAAAAGTGTCCTACGGGTTAGCCGAATACGGAAACGTGCTAAGATCTTTCCTTGGGGTTGTTATATTGAGTATTTGATGAGAAATTCATTAGACAACAAACTATACAACTTACAAAAAATTATTAATTAATTTAATGTGACAGGCTCAAATTTAGAGTTGATTTAAAAGTGTCCTACGGGTTAGCCGAATACGGAAACGTGCTAAGATCTTTCCTTGGGGTTGTTATATTAAGTATTTGATGAGAAATTCATTAGACAACAAACTATACAACTTACAAAAAATTATTAATTAATTTAATGTGACAGGCTCAAATTTAGAGTTGATTTAAAAGTGTCCTACGGGTTAGCCGAATACGAAAACGTGCTAGGATCGTTCCTTGGGGTTGCTATATTGAGTATTTAATGAGAAATTCATTAGCCAATAAACTATACAACTTACACAAAATTATTAATTAATTTAATGTGACAGGCTCAAATTTAGAGTTGATTTAAAAGTGTCCTACGGGTTAGCCGAATACGGAAACGTGCTAAGATCTTTCCTTGGGGTTGTTATATTGAGTATTTGATGAGAAATTCATTAGACAACAAACTATACAACTTACAAAAAATTATTAATTAATTTAATGTGACAGGCTCAAATTTAGAGTTGATTTAAAAGTGTCCTACGGGTTGGCCGAATACGGCAACGTGCTAGGATCGTTCCTTGGGGTTGATATATTGAGTATTTAATGAGAAATTCATTAGACAATAAACTATACAACTTACAAAAAATTATTAATTAATTTAATGTGGTAGGCTCAAATTTAGGGTTGATTTAAAATGGTCCTACGGGTTATCCGAATACGGAAACGTGCTAGGATCGTTCCTTGGGGTTGCTATATTGAGTATTTAATGAGAAATTCATTAGACAATAAACTATACAACTTACAAAAAATTATTAATTAATTTAATGTGACAGGCACAAATTTAGAGTTGATTTAAAAGTGTCCTACGGGTTGGCCGAATACGGCAACGTGCTAGGATCGTTCCTTGGGGTTGATATATTGAGTATTTAATGAGAAATTCATTAGACAATAAACTATACAACTTACAAAAAATTATTAATTAATTTAATGTGGTAGGCTCAAATTTAGGGTTGATTTAAAATGGTCCTACGGGTTATCCGAATACGGAAACGTGCTAGGATCGTTCCTTGGGGTTGCTATATTGAGTATTTAATGAGAAATTCATTAGCCAATAAACTATACAACTTACACAAAATTATTAATTAATTTAATGTGACAGGCACAAATTTAGAGTTGATTTAAAAGTGTCCTACGGGTTATCCGAATACGGCAACGTGCTAGGATCGTTCCTTGTGGTTGCTATATTGAGTATTTAATGAGAAATTCATTAGACAACAAACTATACAACTTACAAAAAATTATTAATTAATTTAATGTGACAGGCTCAAATTTAGAGTTGCTTTAAAAGTGTCCTACGGGTTAGCCGAATACGGAAACGTGCTAAGATCTTTCCTTGGGGTTGTTATATTGAGTATTTGATGAGAAATTCATTAGACAACAAACTATACAACTTACAAAAAATTATTAATTAATTTAATGTGACAGGCTCAAATTTAGAGTTGATTTAAAAGTGTCCTACGGGTTAGCCGAATACGGAAACGTGCTAAGATCTTTCCTTGGGGTTGTTATATTGAGTATTTGATGAGAAATTCATTAGACAACAAACTATACAACTTACAAAAAATTATTAATTAATTTAATGTGACAGGCTCAAATTTAGAGTTGATTTAAAAGTGTCCTACGGGTTAGCCGAATACGGAAACGTGCTAAGATCTTTCCTTGGGGTTGTTATATTGAGTATTTGATGAGAAATTCATTAGACAACAAACTATACAACTTACAAAAAATTATTAATTAATTTAATGTGACAGGCTCAAATTTAGAGTTGATTTAAAAGTGTCCTACGGGTTAGCCGAATACGGAAACGTGCTAAGATCTTTCCTTGGGGTTGTTATATTGAGTATTTGATGAGAAATTCATTAGACAACAAACTATACAACTTACAAAAAATTATTAATTAATTTAATGTGACAGGCTCAAATTTAGAGTTGATTTAAAAGTGTCCTACGGGTTGGCCGAATACGGCAACGTGCTAGGATCGTTCCTTGGGGTTGATATATTGAGTATTTAATGAGAAATTCATTAGACAATAAACTATACAACTTACAAAAAATTATTAATTAATTTAATGTGGTAGGCTCAAATTTAGGGTTGATTTAAAATGGTCCTACGGGTTATCCGAATACGGAAACGTGCTAGGATCGTTCCTTGGGGTTGCTATATTGAGTATTTAATGAGAAATTCATTAGACAATAAACTATACAACTTACAAAAAATTATTAATTAATTTAATGTGACAGGCACAAATTTAGAGTTGATTTAAAAGTGTCCTACGGGTTGGCCGAATACGGCAACGTGCTAGGATCGTTCCTTGGGGTTGATATATTGAGTATTTAATGAGAAATTCATTAGACAATAAACTATACAACTTACAAAAAATTATTAATTAATTTAATGTGGTAGGCTCAAATTTAGGGTTGATTTAAAATGGTCCTACGGGTTATCCGAATACGGAAACGTGCTAGGATCGTTCCTTGGGGTTGCTATATTGAGTATTTAATGAGAAATTCATTAGCCAATAAACTATACAACTTACACAAAATTATTAATTAATTTAATGTGACAGGCACAAATTTAGAGTTGATTTAAAAGTGTCCTACGGGTTGGCCGAATACAGCAACGTGCTAGGATCGTTCCTTGGGGTTGATATATTGAGTATTTAATGAGAAATTCATTAGACAATAAACTGTACAACTTACAAAAAATTATTAATTAATTTAATGTGACAGGCACAAATTTAGAGTTGATTTAAAAGTGTCCTACGGGTTATCCGAATACGGCAACGTGCTAGGATCGTTCCTTGTGGTTGCTATATTGAGTATTTAATGAGAAATTCATTAGACAACAAACTATACAACTTACAAAAAATTATTAATTAATTTAATGTGACAGGCTCAAATTTAGAGTTGATTTAAAAGTGTCCTACGGGTTGGCCGAATATGGCAACGTGCTAGGATCGTTCCTTGGGGTTGATATATTGAGTATTTAATGAGAAATTCATTAGACAATAAACTATACAACTTACAAAAAATTATTAATTAATTTAATGTGGTAGGCTCAAATTTAGGGTTGATTTAAAATGGTCCTACGGGTTATCCGAATACGGAAACGTGCTAGGATCGTTCCTTGGGGTTGCTATATTGAGTATTTAATGAGAAATTCATTAGACAATAAACTATACAACTTACAAAAAATTATTAATTAATTTAATGTGACAGGCACAAATTTAGAGTTGATTTAAAAGTGTCCTACGGGTTGGCCGAATACGGCAACGTGCTAGGATCGTTCCTTGGGGTTGATATATTGAGTATTTAATGAGAAATTCATTAGACAATAAACTGTACAACTTACAAAAAATTATTAATTAATTTAATGTGACAGGCACAAATTTAGAGTTGATTTAAAAGTGTCCTACGGGTTATCCGAATACGGCAACGTGCTAGGATCGTTCCTTGTGGTTGCTATATTGAGTATTTAATGAGAAATTCATTAGACAACAAACTATACAACTTACAAAAAATTATTAATTAATTTAATGTGACAGGCTCAAATTTAGAGTTGATTTAAAAGTGTCCTACGGGTTGGCCGAATACGGCAACGTGCTAGGATCGTTCCTTGGGGTTGATATATTGAGTATTTAATGAGAAATTCATTAGACAATAAACTATACAACTTACAAAAAATTATTAATTAATTTAATGTGGTAGGCTCAAATTTAGGGTTGATTTAAAATGGTCCTACGGGTTATCCGAATACGGAAACGTGCTAGGATCGTTCCTTGGGGTTGCTATATTGAGTATTTAATGAGAAATTCATTAGACAATAAACTATACAACTTACAAAAAATTATTAATTAATTTAATGTGACAGGCACAAATTTAGAGTTGATTTAAAAGTGTCCTACGGGTTGGCCGAATACGGCAACGTGCTAGGATCGTTCCTTGGGGTTGATATATTGAGTATTTAATGAGAAATTCATTAGACAATAAACTGTACAACTTACAAAAAATTATTAATTAATTTAATGTGACAGGCACAAATTTAGAGTTGATTTAAAAGTGTCCTACGGGTTATCCGAATACGGCAACGTGCTAGGATCGTTCCTTGTGGTTGCTATATTGAGTATTTAATGAGAAATTCATTAGACAACAAACTATACAACTTACAAAAAATTATTAATTAATTTAATGTGACAGGCTCAAATTTAGAGTTGATTTAAAAGTGTCCTACGGGTTGGCCGAATACGGCAACGTGCTAGGATCGTTCCTTGGGGTTGATATATTGAGTATTTAATGAGAAATTCATTAGACAATAAACTATACAACTTACAAAAAATTATTAATTAATTTAATTTGGTAGGCTCAAATTTAGGGTTGATTTAAAATGGTCCTACGGGTTATCCGAATACGGAAACGTGCTAGGATCGTTCCTTGGGGTTGCTATATTGAGTATTTAATGAGAAATTCATTAGACAATAAACTATACAACTTACAAAAAATTATTAATTAATTTAATGTGACAGGCACAAATTTAGAGTTGATTTAAAAGTGTCCTACGGGTTGGCCGAATACGGCAACGTGCTAGGATCGTTCCTTGGGGTTGATATATTGAGTATTTAATGAGAAATTCATTAGACAATAAACTGTACAACTTACAAAAAATTATTAATTAATTTAATGTGACAGGCACAAATTTAGAGTTGATTTAAAAGTGTCCTACGGGTTATCCGAATACGGCAACGTGCTAGGATCGTTCCTTGTGGTTGCTATATTGAGTATTTAATGAGAAATTCATTAGACAACAAACTATACAACTTACAAAAAATTATTAATTAATTTAATGTGACAGGCTCAAATTTAGAGTTGATTTAAAAGTGTCCTACGGGTTGGCCGAATACGGCAACGTGCTAGGATCGTTCCTTGGGGTTGATATATTGAGTATTTAATGAGAAATTCATTAGACAATAAACTATACAACTTACAAAAAATTATTAATTAATTTAATGTGGTAGGCTCAAATTTAGGGTTGATTTAAAATGGTCCTACGGGTTATCCGAATACGGAAACGTGCTAGGATCGTTCCTTGGGGTTGCTATATTGAGTATTTAATGAGAAATTCATTAGACAATAAACTATACAACTTACAAAAAATTATTAATTAATTTAATGTGACAGGCACAAATTTAGAGTTGATTTAAAAGTGTCCTACGGGTTGGCCGAATACGGCAACGTGCTAGGATCGTTCCTTGGGGTTGATATATTGAGTATTTAATGAGAAATTCATTAGACAATAAACTGTACAACTTACAAAAAATTATTAATTAATTTAATGTGACAGGCACAAATTTAGAGTTGATTTAAAAGTGTCCTACGGGTTATCCGAATACGGCAACGTGCTAGGATCGTTCCTTGTGGTTGCTATATTGAGTATTTAATGAGAAATTCATTAGACAACAAACTATACAACTTACAAAAAATTATTAATTAATTTAATGTGACAGGCTCAAATTTAGAGTTGATTTAAAAGTGTCCTACGGGTTGGCCGAATACGGCAACGTGCTAGGATCGTTCCTTGGGGTTGATATATTGAGTATTTAATGAGAAATTCATTAGACAATAAACTATACAACTTACAAAAAATTATTAATTAATTTAATGTGGTAGGCTCAAATTTAGGGTTGATTTAAAATGGTCCTACGGGTTATCCGAATACGGAAACGTGCTAGGATCGTTCCTTGGGGTTGCTATATTGAGTATTTAATGAGAAATTCATTAGACAATAAACTATACAACTTACAAAAAATTATTAATTAATTTAATGTGACAGGCACAAATTTAGAGTTGATTTAAAAGTGTCCTACGGGTTGGCCGAATACGGCAACGTGCTAGGATCGTTCCTTGGGGTTGATATATTGAGTATTTAATGAGAAATTCATTAGACAATAAACTATACAACTTACAAAAAATTATTAATTAATTTAATGTGACAGGCACAAATTTAGAGTTGATTTAAAAGTGTCCTACGGGTTGGCCGAATACGGCAACGTGCTAGGATCGTTCCTTGGGGTTGATATATTGAGTATTTAATGAGAAATTCATTAGACAATAAACTATACAACTTACAAAAAATTATTAATTAATTTAATGTGACAGGCACAAATTTAGAGTTGATTTAAAAGTGTCCTACGGGTTATCCGAATACGGCAACGTGCTAGGATCGTTCCTTGTGGTTGCTATATTGAGTATTTAATGAGAAATTCATTAGACAACAAACTATACAACTTACAAAAAATTATTAATTAATTTAATGTGACAGGCTCAAATTTAGAGTTGATTTAAAAGTGTCCTACGGGTTGGCCGAATACGGCAACGTGCTAGGATCGTTCCTTGGGGTTGATATATTGAGTATTTAATGAGAAATTCATTAGACAATAAACTATACAACTTACCAAAAATTATTAATTAATTTAATGTGACAGGCACAAATTTAGAGTTGATTTAAAAGTGTCCTACGGGTTGGCCGAATACGGCAACGTGCTAGGATCGTTCCTTGGGGTTGATATATTGAGTATTTAATGAGAAATTCATTAGACAATAAACTATACAACTTACAAAAAATTATTAATTAATTTAATGTGGTAGGCTCAAATTTAGGGTTGATTTAAAATGGTCCTACGGGTTATCCGAATACGGAAACGTGCTAGGATCGTTCCTTGGGGTTGCTATATTGAGTATTTAATGAGAAATTCATTAGCCAATAAACTATACAACTTACACAAAATTATTAATTAATTTAATGTGACAGGCACAAATTTAGAGTTGATTTAAAAGTGTCCTACGGGTTGGCCGAATACGGCAACGTGCTAGGATCGTTCCTTGGGGTTGATATATTGAGTATTTAATGAGAAATTCATTAGACAATAAACTATACAACTTACAAAAAATTATTAAATAATTTAATGTGACAGGCACAAATTTAGAGTTGATTTAAAAGTGTCCTACGGGTTATCCGAATACGGCAACGTGCTAGGATCGTTCCTTGTGGTTGCTATATTGAGTATTTAATGAGAAATTCATTAGACAACAAACTATACAACTTACAAAAAATTATTAATTAATTTAATGTGACAGGCTCAAATTTAGAGTTGATTTAAAAGTGTCCTACGGGTTAGCCGAATACGGAAACGTGCTAAGATCTTTCCTTGGGGTCGTTATATTGAGTATTTGATGAGAAATTCATTAGACAACAAACTATACAACTTACAAAAAATTATTAATTAATTTAATGTGACAGGCTCAAATTTAGAGTTGATTTAAAAGTGTCCTACGGGTTAGCCGAATACGGAAACGTGCTAAGATCTTTCCTTGGGGTTGTTATATTGAGTATTTGATGAGAAATTCATTAGACAACAAACTATACAACTTACAAAAAATTATTAATTAATTTAATGTGACAGGCTCAAATTTAGAGTTGATTTAAAAGTGTCCTACGGGTTAGCCGAATACGGAAACGTGCTAATATCGTTCCTTGGGGTTGTTATATTGAGTATTTGATGAGAAATTCTTTAGACAATAAACTGTACAACTTACAAGAAAATATTAATTAATTTAAGGTGACATGCTCAAATTTAGAGTTGATTTAAAAGTGTCCTACGGGTTAGCCGAATACGGAAACGTGCTAAGATTGTTCCTTGGGGTTGTTATATTGAGTATTTGATGAGAAATTCATTAGACAATAAACTATACAACTTACAAAAAATTATTAATTAATTTAATGTGACAGGCTCAAATTTAGAGTTGATTTAAAAGTGTCCTACGGGTTAGCCGAATACGGAAACGTGCTAAGATCTTTCCTTGGGGTTGTTATATTGAGTATTTGATGAGAAATTCATTAGACAATAAACTATACAACTTACAAAAAATTATTAATTAATTTAATGTGACAGGCTCAAATTTAGAGTTGATTTAAAAGTGTCCTACGGGTTAGCCGAATACGGAAACGTGCTAAGATCTTTCCTTGGGGTTGTTATATTGAGTATTTGATGAGAAATTCATTAGACAACAAACTATACAACTTACAAAAAATTATTAATTAATTTAATGTGACAGGCTCAAATTTAGAGTTGATTTAAAAGTGTCCTACGGGTTAGCCGAATACGGAAACGTGCTAATATCGTTCCTTGGGGTTGTTATATTGAGTATTTGATGAGAAATTCATTAGACAATAAACTATACAACTTACAAAAAATTATTAATTAATTTAATGTGACAGGCTCAAATTTAGAGTCGATTTAAAAGTGTCCTACGGGTTAGCCGAATACGGAAACGTGCTAATATCGTTCCTTGGGGTTGTTATATTGAGTATTTGATGAGAAATTCATTAGACAACAAACTATACAACTTACAAAAAATTATTAATTAATTTAATGTGACAGGCTCAAATTTAGAGTTGATTTAAAAGTGTCCTACGGGTTAGCCGAATACGGAAACGTGCTAAGATCTTTCCTTGGGGTTGTTATATTGAGTATTTGATGAGAAATTCATTAGACAATAAACTATACAACTTAAAAAAATTATTAATTAATTTAATGTGACAGGCTCAAATTTAGAGTTGATTTAAAAGTGTCCTACGGGTTAGCCGAATACGGAAACGTGCTAAGATCTTTCCTTGGGGTTGTTATATTGAGTATTTGATGAGAAATTCATTAGACAACAAACTATACAACTTACAAAAAATTATTAATTAATTTAATGTGACAGGCTCAAATTTAGAGTTGATTTAAAAGTGTCCTACGGGTTAGCCGAATACGGAAACGTGCTAAGATCTTTCCTTGGGGTTGTTATATTGAGTATTTGATGAGAAATTCATTAGACAATAAACTATACAACTTAAAAAAATTATTAATTAATTTAATGTGACAGGCTCAAATTTAGAGTTGATTTAAAAGTGTCCTACGGGTTAGCCGAATACGGAAACGTGCTAATATCGTTCCTTGGGGTTGTTATATTGAGTATTTGATGAGAAATTCATTAGACAATAAACTATACAACTTACAAAAAATTATTAATTAATTTAATGTGACAGGCTCAAATTTAGAGTCGATTTAAAAGTGTCCTACGGGTTAGCCGAATACGGAAACGTGCTAATATCGTTCCTTGGGGTTGTTATATTGAGTATTTGATGAGAAATTCATTAGACAACAAACTATACAACTTACAAAAAATTATTAATTAATTTAATGTGACAGGCTCAAATTTAGAGTTGATTTAAAAGTGTCCTACGGGTTAGCCGAATACGGAAACGTGCTAAGATCTTTCCTTGGGGTTGTTATATTGAGTATTTGATGAGAAATTCATTAGACAATAAACTATACAACTTAAAAAAATTATTAATTAATTTAATGTGACAGGCTCAAATTTAGAGTTGATTTAAAAGTGTCCTACGGGTTAGCCGAATACGGAAACGTGCTAATATCGTTCCTTGGGGTTGTTATATTGAGTATTTGATGAGAAATTCATTAGACAATAAACTATACAACTTACAAAAAATTATTAATTAATTTAATGTGACAGGCTCAAATTTAGAGTCGATTTAAAAGTGTCCTACGGGTTAGCCGAATACGGAAACGTGCTAATATCGTTCCTTGGGGTTGTTATATTGAGTATTTGATGAGAAATTCATTAGACAACAAACTATACAACTTACAAAAAATTATTAATTAATTTAATGTGACAGGCTCAAATTTAGAGTTGATTTAAAAGTGTCCTACGGGTTAGCCGAATACGGAAACGTGCTAAGATCTTTCCTTGGGGTTGTTATATTGAGTATTTGATGAGAAATTCATTAGACAATAAACTATACAACTTACAAAAAATTATTAATTAATTTAATGTGACAGGCTCAAATTTAGAGTTGATTTAAAAGTGTCCTACGGGTTAGCCGAATACGAAAACGTGCTAAGATCTTTCCTTGGGGTTGTTATATTGAGTATTTGATGAGAAATTCATTAGACAATAAACTATACAACTTACAAAAAATTATTAATTAATTTAATGTGACAGGCTCAAATTTAGAGTCGATTTAAAAGTGTCCTACGGGTTAGCCGAATACGGAAACGTGCTAATATCGTTCCTTGGGGTTGTTATATTGAGTATTTGATGAGAAATTCATTAGACAACAAACTATACAACTTACAAAAAATTATTAATTAATTTAATGTGACAGGCTCAAATTTAGAGTTGATTTAAGTGTCCTACGGGTTAGCCGAATACGGAAACGTGCTAATATCGTTCCTTGGGGTTGTTATATTGAGTATTTGATGAGAAATTCATTAGACAACAAACTATACAACTTACAAAAAATTATTAATTAATTTAATGTGACAGGCTCAAATTTAGAGTTGATTTAAAAGTGTCCTACGGGTTAGCCGAATACGGAAACGTGCTAAGATCTTTCCTTGGGGTTGTTATATTGAGTATTTGATGAGAAATTCATTAGACAATAAACTATACAACTTAAAAAAATTATTAATTAATTTAATGTGACAGGCTCAAATTTAGAGTTGATTTAAAAGTGTCCTACGGGTTAGCCGAATACGGAAACGTGCTAAGATCTTTCCTTGGGGTTGTTATATTGAGTATTTGATGAGAAATTCATTAGACAACAAACTATACAACTTACAAAAAATTATTAATTAATTTAATGTGACAGGCTCAAATTTAGAGTTGATTTAAAAGTGTCCTACGGGTTAGCCGAATACGGAAACGTGCTAAGATCTTTCCTTGGGGTTGTTATATTGAGTATTTGATGAGAAATTCATTAGACAATAAACTATACAACTTACAAAAAATTATTAATTAATTTAATGTGACAGGCTCAAATTTAGAGTTGATTTAAAAGTGTCCTACGGGTTAGCCGAATACGGAAACGTGCTAATATCGTTCCTTGGGGTTGTTATATTGAGTATTTGATGAGAAATTCATTAGACAATAAACTATACAACTTACAAAAAATTATTAATTAATTTAATGTGACAGGCTCAAATTTAGAGTTGATTTAAAAGTGTCCTACGGGTTAGCCGAATACGGAAACGTGCTAATATCGTTCCTTGGGGTTGTTATATTGAGTATTTGATGAGAAATTCATTAGACAATAAACTATACAACTTACAAAAAATTATTAATTAATTTAATGTGACAGGCTCAAATTTAGAGTTGATTTAAAAGTGTCCTACGGGTTAGCCGAATACGGAAACGTGCTAATATCGTTCCTTGGGGTTGTTATATTGAGTATTTGATGAGAAATTCTTTAGACAATAAACTGTACAACTTACAAGAAAATATTAATTAATTTAAGGTGACATGCTCAAATTTAGAGTTGATTTAAAAGTGTCCTACGGGTTAGCCGAATACGGAAACGTGCTAAGATCTTTCCTTGGGGTTGTTATATTGAGTATTTGATGAGAAATTCATTAGACAACAAACTATACAACTTACAAAAAATTATTAATTAATTTAATGTGACAGGCTCAAATTTAGAGTTGATTTAAAAGTGTCCTACGGGTTAGCCGAATACGGAAACGTGCTAAGATCTTTCCTTGGGGTTGTTATATTGAGTATTTGATGAGAAATTCATTAGACAATAAACTATACAACTTACAAAAAATTATTAATTAATTTAATGTGATAGGCTCAAATTTAGAGTTGATTTAAAAGTGTCCTACGGGTTAGCCGAATACGGAAACGTGCTAATATCGTTCCTTGGGGTTGTTATATTGAGTATTTGATGAGAAATTCATTAGACAATAAACTATACAACTTACAAAAAATTATTAATTAATTTAATGTGACAGGCTCAAATTTAGAGTTGATTTAAAAGTGTCCTACGGGTTAGCCGAATACGGAAACGTGCTAAGATCTTTCCTTGGGGTTGTTATATTGAGTATTTGATGAGAAATTCATTAGACAATAAACTATACAACTTAAAAAAATTATTAATTAATTTAATGTGACAGGCTCAAATTTAGAGTTGATTTAAAAGTGTCCTACGGGTTAGCCGAATACGGAAACGTGCTAATATCGTTCCTTGGGGTTGTTATATTGAGTATTTGATGAGAAATTCATTAGACAATAAACTATACAACTTACAAAAAATTATTAATTAATTTAATGTGACAGGCTCAAATTTAGAGTCGATTTAAAAGTGTCCTACGGGTTAGCCGAATACGGAAACGTGCTAATATCGTTCCTTGGGGTTGTTATATTGAGTATTTGATGAGAAATTCATTAGACAACAAACTATACAACTTACAAAAAATTATTAATTAATTTAATGTGACAGGCTCAAATTTAGAGTTGATTTAAAAGTGTCCTACGGGTTAGCCGAATACGGAAACGTGCTAAGATCTTTCCTTGGGGTTGTTATATTGAGTATTTGATGAGAAATTCATTAGACAATAAACTATACAACTTAAAAAAATTATTAATTAATTTAATGTGACAGGCTCAAATTTAGAGTTGATTTAAAAGTGTCCTACGGGTTAGCCGAATACGGAAACGTGCTAATATCGTTCCTTGGGGTTGTTATATTGAGTATTTGATGAGAAATTCATTAGACAATAAACTATACAACTTACAAAAAATTATTAATTAATTTAATGTGACAGGCTCAAATTTAGAGTCGATTTAAAAGTGTCCTACGGGTTAGCCGAATACGGAAACGTGCTAATATCGTTCCTTGGGGTTGTTATATTGAGTATTTGATGAGAAATTCATTAGACAACAAACTATACAACTTACAAAAAATTATTAATTAATTTAATGTGACAGGCTCAAATTTAGAGTTGATTTAAAAGTGTCCTACGGGTTAGCCGAATACGGAAACGTGCTAAGATCTTTCCTTGGGGTTGTTATATTGAGTATTTGATGAGAAATTCATTAGACAATAAACTATACAACTTAAAAAAATTATTAATTAATTTAATGTGACAGGCTCAAATTTAGAGTTGATTTAAAAGTGTCCTACGGGTTAGCCGAATACGGAAACGTGCTAAGATCTTTCCTTGGGGTTGTTATATTGAGTATTTGATGAGAAATTCATTAGACAATAAACTATACAACTTACAAAAAATTATTAATTAATTTAATGTGACAGGCTCAAATTTAGAGTCGATTTAAAAGTGTCCTACGGGTTAGCCGAATACGGAAACGTGCTAAGATCTTTCCTTGGGGTTGTTATATTGAGTATTTGATGAGAAATTCATTAGACAATAAACTATACAACTTACAAAAAATTATTAATTAATTTAATGTGACAGGCTCAAATTTAGAGTCGATTTAAAAGTGTCCTACGGGTTAGCCGAATACGGAAACGTGCTAATATCGTTCCTTGGGGTTGTTATATTGAGTATTTGATGAGAAATTCATTAGACAACAAACTATACAACTTACAAAAAATTATTAATTAATTTAATGTGACAGGCTCAAATTTAGAGTTGATTTAAAAGTGTCCTACGGGTTAGCCGAATACGGAAACGTGCTAATATCGCTCCTTGGGGTTGTTATATTGCGTATTTGATGAGAAATTCATTAGACAACAAACTATACAACTTACAAAAAATTATTAATTAATTTAATGTGACAGGCTCAAATTTAGAGTTGATTTAAAAGTGTCCTACGGGTTAGCCGAATACGGAAACGTGCTAAGATCTTTCCTTGGGGTTGTTATATTGAGTATTTGATGAGAAATTCATTAGACAATAAACTATACAACTTAAAAAAATTATTAATTAATTTAATGTGACAGGCTCAAATTTAGAGTTGATTTAAAAGTGTCCTACGGGTTAGCCGAATACGGAAACGTGCTAAGATCTTTCCTTGGGGTTGTTATATTGAGTATTTGATGAGAAATTCATTAGACAACAAACTATACAACTTACAAAAAATTATTAATTAATTTAATGTGACAGGCTCAAATTTAGAGTTGATTTAAAAGTGTCCTACGGGTTAGCCGAATACGGAAACGTGCTAAGATCTTTCCTTGGGGTTGTTATATTGAGTATTTGATGAGAAATTCATTAGACAATAAACTATACAACTTACAAAAAATTATTAATTAATTTAATGTGACAGGCTCAAATTTAGAGTTGATTTAAAAGTGTCCTACGGGTTAGCCGAATACGGAAACGTGCTAATATCGTTCCTTGGGGTTGTTATATTGAGTATTTGATGAGAAATTCATTAGACAATAAACTATACAACTTACAAAAAATTATTAATTAATTTAATGTGACAGGCTCAAATTTAGAGTTGATTTAAAAGTGTCCTACGGGTTAGCCGAATACGGAAACGTGCTAATATCGTTCCTTGGGGTTGTTATATTGAGTATTTGATGAGAAATTCATTAGACAATAAACTATACAACTTACAAAAAATTATTAATTAATTTAATGTGACAGGCTCAAATTTAGAGTTGATTTAAAAGTGTCCTACGGGTTAGCCGAATACGGAAACGTGCTAAGATCTTTCCTTGGGGTTGTTATATTGAGTATTTGATGAGAAATTCATTAGACAATAAACTATACAACTTAAAAAAATTATTAATTAATTTAATGTGACAGGCTCAAATTTAGAGTCGATTTAAAAGTGTCCTACGGGTTAGCCGAATACGGAAACGTGCTAATATCGTTCCTTGGGGTTGTTATATTGAGTATTTGATGAGAAATTCATTAGACAACAAACTATACAACTTACAAAAAATTATTAATTAATTTAATGTGACAGGCTCAAATTTAGAGTTGATTTAAAAGTGTCCTACGGGTTAGCCGAATACGGAAACGTGCTAATATCGTTCCTTGGGGTTGTTATATTGAGTATTTGATGAGAAATTCATTAGACAACAAACTATACAACTTACAAAAAATTATTAATTAATTTAATGTGACAGGCTCAAATTTAGAGTTGATTTAAAAGTGTCCTACGGGTTAGCCGAATACGGAAACGTGCTAAGATCTTTCCTTGGGGTTGTTATATTGAGTATTTGATGAGAAATTCATTAGACAATAAACTATACAACTTAAAAAAATTATTAATTAATTTAATGTGACAGGCTCAAATTTAGAGTTGATTTAAAAGTGTCCTACGGGTTAGCCGAATACGGAAACGTGCTAAGATCTTTCCTTGGGGTTGTTATATTGAGTATTTGATGAGAAATTCATTAGACAACAAACTATACAACTTACAAAAAATTATTAATTAATTTAATGTGACAGGCTCAAATTTAGAGTTGATTTAAAAGTGTCCTACGGGTTAGCCGAATACGGAAACGTGCTAAGATCTTTCCTTGGGGTTGTTATATTGAGTATTTGATGAGAAATTCATTAGACAATAAACTATACAACTTACAAAAAATTATTAATTAATTTAATGTGACAGGCTCAAATTTAGAGTTGATTTAAAAGTGTCCTACGGGTTAGCCGAATACGGAAACGTGCTAATATCGTTCCTTGGGGTTGTTATATTGAGTATTTGATGAGAAATTCATTAGACAATAAACTATACAACTTACAAAAAATTATTAATTAATTTAATGTGACAGGCTCAAATTTAGAGTTGATTTAAAAGTGTCCTACGGGTTAGCCGAATACGGAAACGTGCTAATATCGTTCCTTGGGGTTGTTATATTGAGTATTTGATGAGAAATTCATTAGACAATAAACTATACAACTTACAAAAAATTATTAATTAATTTAATGTGACAGGCTCAAATTTAGAGTTGATTTAAAAGTGTCCTACGGGTTAGCCGAATACGGAAACGTGCTAATATCGTTCCTTGGGGTTGTTATATTGAGTATTTGATGAGAAATTCTTTAGACAATAAACTGTACAACTTACAAGAAAATATTAATTAATTTAAGGTGACATGCTCAAATTTAGAGTTGATTTAAAAGTGTCCTACGGGTTAGCCGAATACGGAAACGTGCTAAGATTGTTCCTTGGGGTTGTTATATTGAGTATTTGATGAGAAATTCATTAGACAATAAACTATACAACTTACAAAAAATTATTAATTAATTTAATGTGACAGGCTCAAATTTAGAGTTGATTTAAAAGTGTCCTACGGGTTAGCCGAATACGGAAACGTGCTAAGATCTTTCCTTGGGGTCGTTATATTGAGTATTTGATGAGAAATTCATTAGACAACAAACTATACAACTTACAAAAAATTATTAATTAATTTAATGTGACAGGCTCAAATTTAGAGTTGATTTAAAAGTGTCCTACGGGTTAGCCGAATACGGAAACGTGCTAAGATCTTTCCTTGGGGTTGTTATATTGAGTATTTGATGAGAAATTCATTAGACAACAAACTATACAACTTACAAAAAATTATTAATTAATTTAATGTGACAGGCTCAAATTTAGAGTTGATTTAAAAGTGTCCTACGGGTTAGCCGAATACGGAAACGTGCTAAGATCTTTCCTTGGGGTCGTTATATTGAGTATTTGATGAGAAATTCATTAGACAACAAACTATACAACTTACAAAAAATTATTAATTAATTTAATGTGACAGGCTCAAATTTAGAGTTGATTTAAAAGTGTCCTACGGGTTAGCCGAATACGGAAACGTGCTAAGATCTTTCCTTGGGGTTGTTATATTGAGTATTTGATGAGAAATTCATTAGACAACAAACTATACAACTTACAAAAAATTATTAATTAATTTAATGTGACAGGCTCAAATTTAGAGTTGATTTAAAAGTGTCCTACGGGTTAGCCGAATACGGAAACGTGCTAATATCGTTCCTTGGGGTTGTTATATTGAGTATTTGATGAGAAATTCTTTAGACAATAAACTGTACAACTTACAAGAAAATATTAATTAATTTAAGGTGACATGCTCAAATTTAGAGTTGATTTAAAAGTGTCCTACGGGTTAGCCGAATACGGAAACGTGCTAAGATTGTTCCTTGGGGTTGTTATATTGAGTATTTGATGAGAAATTCATTAGACAATAAACTATACAACTTACAAAAAATTATTAATTAATTTAATGTGACAGGCTCAAATTTAGAGTTGATTTAAAAGTGTCCTACGGGTTAGCCGAATACGGAAACGTGCTAAGATCTTTCCTTGGGGTTGTTATATTGAGTATTTGATGAGAAATTCATTAGACAATAAACTATACAACTTACAAAAAATTATTAATTAATTTAATGTGACAGGCTCAAATTTAGAGTTGATTTAAAAGTGTCCTACGGGTTAGCCGAATACGGAAACGTGCTAAGATCTTTCCTTGGGGTTGTTATATTGAGTATTTGATGAGAAATTCATTAGACAACAAACTATACAACTTACAAAAAATTATTAATTAATTTAATGTGACAGGCTCAAATTTAGAGTTGATTTAAAAGTGTCCTACGGGTTAGCCGAATACGGAAACGTGCTAATATCGTTCCTTGGGGTTGTTATATTGAGTATTTGATGAGAAATTCATTAGACAATAAACTATACAACTTACAAAAAATTATTAATTAATTTAATGTGACAGGCTCAAATTTAGAGTCGATTTAAAAGTGTCCTACGGGTTAGCCGAATACGGAAACGTGCTAAGATCTTTCCTTGGGGTTGTTATATTGAGTATTTGATGAGAAATTCATTAGACAATAAACTATACAACTTAAAAAAATTATTAATTAATTTAATGTGACAGGCTCAAATTTAGAGTTGATTTAAAAGTGTCCTACGGGTTAGCCGAATACGGAAACGTGCTAAGATCTTTCCTTGGGGTTGTTATAT
This sequence comes from Harpalus rubripes, assembly GCA_963082715.1. Classification (NCBI taxonomy): domain Eukaryota; kingdom Metazoa; phylum Arthropoda; class Insecta; order Coleoptera; family Carabidae; genus Harpalus; species Harpalus rubripes. Next base: position 32,558,313 of record OY720461.1, on the reverse strand, counting down.
TGAGTATTTGATGAGAAATTCATTAGACAACAAACTATACAACTTACAAAAAATTATTAATTAATTTAATGTGACAGGCTCAAATTTAGAGTTGATTTAAAAGTGTCCTACGGGTTAGCCGAATACGGAAACGTGCTAAGATCTTTCCTTGGGGTTGTTATATTGAGTATTTGATGAGAAATTCATTAGACAATAAACTATACAACTTACAAAAAATTATTAATTAATTTAATGTGACAGGCTCAAATTTAGAGTTGATTTAAAAGTGTCCTACGGGTTAGCCGAATACGGAAACGTGCTAATATCGTTCCTTGGGGTTGTTATATTGAGTATTTGATGAGAAATTCATTAGACAATAAACTATACAACTTACAAAAAATTATTAATTAATTTAATGTGACAGGCTCAAATTTAGAGTTGATTTAAAAGTGTCCTACGGGTTAGCCGAATACGGAAACGTGCTAATATCGTTCCTTGGGGTTGTTATATTGAGTATTTGATGAGAAATTCATTAGACAATAAACTATACAACTTACAAAAAATTATTAATTAATTTAATGTGACAGGCTCAAATTTAGAGTTGATTTAAAAGTGTCCTACGGGTTAGCCGAATACGGAAACGTGCTAATATCGTTCCTTGGGGTTGTTATATTGAGTATTTGATGAGAAATTCTTTAGACAATAAACTGTACAACTTACAAGAAAATATTAATTAATTTAAGGTGACATGCTCAAATTTAGAGTTGATTTAAAAGTGTCCTACGGGTTAGCCGAATACGGAAACGTGCTAAGATTGTTCCTTGGGGTTGTTATATTGAGTATTTGATGAGAAATTCATTAGACAATAAACTATACAACTTACAAAAAATTATTAATTAATTTAATGTGACAGGCTCAAATTTAGAGTTGATTTAAAAGTGTCCTACGGGTTAGCCGAATACGGAAACGTGCTAAGATCTTTCCTTGGGGTTGTTATATTGAGTATTTGATGAGAAATTCATTAGACAACAAACTATACAACTTACAAAAAATTATTAATTAATTTAATGTGACAGGCTCAAATTTAGAGTTGATTTAAAAGTGTCCTACGGGTTAGCCGAATACGGAAACGTGCTAAGATCTTTCCTTGGGGTTGTTATATTGAGTATTTGATGAGAAATTCATTAGACAATAAACTATACAACTTACAAAAAATTATTAATTAATTTAATGTGACAGGCTCAAATTTAGAGTTGATTTAAAAGTGTCCTACGGGTTAGCCGAATACGGAAACGTGCTAATATCGTTCCTTGGGGTTGTTATATTGAGTATTTGATGAGAAATTCTTTAGACAATAAACTGTACAACTTACAAGAAAATATTAATTAATTTAAGGTGACATGCTCAAATTTAGAGTTGATTTAAAAGTGTCCTACGGGTTAGCCGAATACGGAAACGTGCTAAGATTGTTCCTTGGGGTTGTTATATTGAGTATTTGATGAGAAATTCATTAGACAATAAACTATACAACTTACAAAAAATTATTAATTAATTTAATGTGACAGGCTCAAATTTAGAGTTGATTTAAAAGTGTCCTACGGGTTAGGCGAATACGGAAACGTGCTAAGATCGGTCCTTGGGGTTGTTATATTGAGTATTTGATGAGAAATTCTATAGACAATAAACTGTACAACTTACAAAAAATTATTAATTAATTTAATGGGACAGGCTCAAATTTAGAGTTGATTTAAAAGTGTCCTACGGGTTAGCCGAATACGGAAACGTGCTAGGATCGTTTCTTGGGGTTGCTATATTGAGTATTTAATGAGAAATCCATTAGACAATAAACTATGCAACTTACAAAAAATTATTAATTAATTTAATGTGATAGGCTCAAATTTAGAGTTGATTTATAAGTGTCCTACGGGTTAGCTGAATATGGAATGGACGATACACAAAACACATCCTCCCGTACATTAGGTAGAACATATCTTTAGAAGACGACAACAAGCTCGAGACATTTATTTTAATAATAATTGAAATGGCACTGAAATATTTTCTCTAAATCTCTTTATTTATTTTCCATTTCCATCAAAGTAAAAGTTTAATTATTCAGTATCAATCCCTGCATCAGAAATGGAATTTACAAATGGTGCACTGCGGAAGAATTTATGTTGTAATTAGAAAAGAATTTGACTAACTGGATCTCCATTTGTGTATTTTATTTCAAACAAATTAATTAATCAACTTCATTAAATTTTCAACGAAGAATGGTATTTATATACAAATTAATTTCATTTGGATTCCAAAAGCTTAAACAAAAATTAATTGACTTGAAATACAATAAAGGATATTGTTACTTTTATTCAAATTCAGATACGGCAGAATATAAAATACTTATTGTTTTCTTTATTAAATATTCTTTGTTCTTTGTCCACAGAAGTATCTCTTGTAGTTTGTTTGAGCCTGTTTTGAGCATTGTACTTGAAACACTTTACAATAAGTTTGTTTTGTTTAAAATTTTTGTTATTCTTTGACAAGAAGTTTGTTTTAATTAAATATTCTATTTGTTACTTAAAGTTTCGTTTTCAAGAAAAACTATAGTTAAACAAAATAGGGATGCTTCTTACAATTTAACAAAATCTGATGTGGCCAGCACATTAGCTTCCGTCAGGTATATGAGGCATTTACGAAAATTCTACTGGTGAACTATTACCGGTAAACAGCTGTTTATCAGGTTATAGTTACCGGAATCGATATTTTAAGAACGCAAGTGGTAAACAGAGGTAGATCCATAACCTATAAAAAAATTTGAAACAGGTTAGAAATTTAATGTAGTTAACAAACTGAGCAGAGTCCTACTTTGAACACATTTCCAATTTTAACGCGCGCGCTTTGCTTTGCATCACTACCTTTTTTTAAGATTAGATTTTTCATGAATATGGTAGATGAATCTGGTAGATATTGTACAATTTTCGAACCACTCGTGTTTTCGAACACAGTCGGTAGATGCGGTATCTACCGGTAGAATTTTCGTAAATGCTATGTATTTTCTATAAAATCCATAGAGAAAGTTCCTTGCAAAAGATTCCAAATTTCTTGTATACACATTACCTTCCGATAGTTGTATGTATTTTATATAATTCACCTTTGAGCAAAAAGATCTTATATTTCGAGTAAAATTATAACACAAATATACTACGAATATGTCAATTGCCACTGACATCTTTCAATCAGAATTTTCTTAATATAGTAACTGTTTCCAGCATAGCTAGCTAATTTATGAAATTTAATCTCTTTATAATTTTATAACTCTATACATTTAATATGAAGTATAAAATTCAGTGAAATCGTGTAAAGAATACAATGTTCTTTAATATTTATAATAACATTAAATGTGAAAAAATTATATACACCATCGTTTAAAAAAAAAAAAACTGTTTAAATCTTCAAATGAGGGTACTTCCGGTTGACCAATTATAACCAAAATCTAATTAGCTCTTTATGTGGATGCAACGAAGAGGAATACGAAAGAATTATAATTTTTGAAATTTTAGTTTTAGTTATCGTAGACGAAAATTTTGTTACAGACACACACACACACACACACACACACACACACGCACGCACGCACGCACGCATGCGCACAGACACACACAAACACACACACACCATCGTAAAAATAGTAAAATCTAGGGACCTTAAAACGTGCTTATTCATTAAAAACTCACCACCGAAGTTTTTGACCATACCTAAAGGCGACGGAAGGTATAAACAAATGTCTTATATTGTTACGTAGGTAAGTTATCCTAGAAATTTCTACCAAAAAATTATAATAGAATATAATAGGAATAGTCGAGAACATAATGATTTTACAGCAAGAACAATGAAGAAGATTCCAGAAATCATTACAAACAAACGGTGAGTGGGTAATCGCCGTAAAGGATAACGTTTAGCATAGAGACGTCGTACCAATAACGAATTTTGCCCTGCTTCTCCATAAATTAACACTATGTCCACTAATTCACTGTTACTAAATGCATCCATTTTAACAAAAACTACACACTACACTGCACCAGCAAATATAAATGATAATTAACAGCAATGTCGACGAAAGAATTCCTTACCACCTATCAAATTAAATTAAATTAAATTATTAATTACACAATATTAGACATTTATTAGTATTAGATATTATGTAAACAATTACTATCATTGTAGATTTGAAAAAAATATTAAAAATAGCTACCGACCAGTGGCAAAAAAAATGTTTGCTTGAAATACGACGCCTACGTTTATTACCTCCCGCTACCCTTGGTAAGGGAGGTATAGGGATCGTGCTAAAAATCGCATATCGAGATTTTTGTAAATGACCACGTTTTAAGGTCCCTAGAATCCAATTTTAACATTTTCACGATGATGTCTGTGTGTATGTGTGTATGGGTGTATGCGTGTATGTGTATATGTGTGTATATGTGTGTATATGTGTGTATATGTGTGTATATGTGTGTATATGTGTGTATATGTGTGTATGTGTGTGTATGTGTGTGTATGTGTGTGTATGTGTGTGTAAGTGTGTGTATGTGTGTGTATGTGTGTGTGTATGTGTGTGTGTGTGTATGTGTGTGTATGTGTGTGTATGTGTGTGTGCATGTATGTGTGTATGTGTGTATGTATGTGTGTATGTGTGTATGCATGTGTGAATGTGTGTATGTGTGTATGTGTGTATGTGTGTATGTGCGTATGTGTGTATGTGTGCATGTGTGAATGTGTATGTGTGTATGTGTGTATGTACGTGTGTATGCGTGTATGTGTGAATTTGTGTGTGGATTCTCCACAAATACTATTGATCAGAAAATTTTGAAATCTTGTATTTCGAACTTTTTCTGTAATGGAAAGAGCCCATTAGATTTTGGTGAAAATCGGATAACCGGAAATGGCACTTTACTAGAAGCTCAAAATAGTTTTTCTTCGAAAATTACCATTAAATGTTATTTTTTCGAGATTAATGCTGTTATAAAAATTAAAGATTATTAAATGTTCTATAGATTTGAATTAATACTTTTTCTATATATTTTATGGATAAATTTATAAAATTATCTATAATTTAAATCCCAGAGCCTACGCTTTAAACAAACAAAACGCAGTTATTCAAATGTATGTAACTGATAGACAAAAGTCACTATCAAAGAACTAATTATTTCAAAATAATATCAGTAAGGTTTTAAAAAGAAAAAAGTAAATAGAACAATAGAAAAGGAATTCAATACAGTTTCCAGCATAAGTAAATAAGTAGGTATGTATTTAGATTAATAAAAATTAACGATTCACAAAAATATTTAAGCTAATCCTCATTTTTGGATTAGCGAATTCTATTCTATCCCGGTATTTAAAATTTAATTTTTATTTTATTATAGTTCCGGTGGCTCAATGGTTAGAGCAACGCCTCATGTCATGAGTGCCGTCGGGGCTTTGGGTTCGAATCCCACTTAGGCATGGATGTGTGTGAATGTGAACCCACTCTGTAATTGGGATTTAATCCTGTTGAGGGGTTTATAAAAAGGTAGTTACTTGGATTAGATTAGACTATATTTTAAGAAATTAACTGTCAAAATTAGAGTAAAATTCGCTAATCCAAAAACTTAATCTTTTTTGTGACTTGAGCTGTCGAGCTGTAAATGGCGGGAGGAATTGTGTTGGCCACACCAGATTTTTTAATTATTCACAAAAATTACAACAAATTAAAAAAAAATTATTAATAAGAAAATATTACATAAACTTTCATTTAAAACACTTTTTGAAAAATGTGAAACAGGCTCATTTAAATTAAGTTTTATAAAAAATAAAAGAGGACCCCATTATGACTTATTTTCATGGTTAGGTTAGGTTATTTTCATGGTTACGTAAATTATATAAAAAATTCATGTGTTCTTACCACTGCATATTTACTGAACTTATTCCTGCAGTCCCTAATCTTCGGCCGGGTCATTTTAACATAAAAAATACCTATAATAAATCCTTCAATGCCTATTCCCAAGAGCATTTGCAAGCAGACTAAGAAAACACCTTCTGGGCAGTTTTCTGTGGGGTACATAGATCCTGTGCCAATTGTAGTCTGCAAAAGAAGAACATTATGTCTGCGAGAGTTTAAAATGTAAACACGAATATAATTTACAATAGCCTTATCATAAGGGAAAATAGAACAACGTGAAAGTAACGAGAAAAGTTTCAGTTGGAGTAGATGATGTTCTTAGTTGAGTTTATCGTGTAACACAAATAATTTGCCTTATAAAGTGTTTGTAACTGTCAAAGAAATTATGGAAAATGTTGTTCTAGTTACTATATTGTCACAATGTAATGCAAACTGTACATAAATTTTGTAATAATGTTGTTTATTTGTTATTTTAAATTCAAAACTTGATAAGATATTTAAAAATATGCTTTTCATTCAGAAACATTAATACTCACGTACACACATTATGAGCCCGAACAACTATATGTTCGGACACTCGGTGATTTATTTATAATGAGTTTATTCTATATGAATTGTTGTTAGTTATATCTAAAGATAGGTTTGTAAAGAAGATATTTTGGAAAAGAAATAATAAATTTATCAACACAATTAACTTATAATCTAATTTGTAACAAAACACGTCAGTATCTCCTGACACCTTAATGTTCGGACATCAAGTATTTAATATTTAAGTACGATAGACTACGAAATAACTCTATTAGTGGGCATGGTAAGAAACTGTCTATGTAATTTGTCCCTTATTAGCTTATTAATTAATAAGAAATACTGCTGAAAACCACGATTATGACTAAGTCTACTGTTGGAGATATTTTAGAAAAATATTAAAAATTTGATGTGGCCAGCACATAACCCGTCAATTCCATGTTTAAAATAACAATGAGCTTCCGATTGATCGTTTGTAAACAAAATCTAATTTCTCGTTCCAATAAATAGAAAAGTCTGTAGGTAATACGAAATTTTGGATTATATTCTATTATGTTTTTCCTCGAAAATCTGTTAAGAGCCAAATTAAGTACCACTTCCGGTTTATCATATAAGTATAGTCAAAATCGAGTTTTAAATACCAAATTTGATAAGTTTTGGATCATGTTTTTATATTTTTTTTTCAAGAAAATCTGTTTATAGCTTTCTGTAAAGTACTACTTCCAGTTTATCAATTTTAGAAAAAAATCTAATATGTCGTTCTCATTAATATAAAAGTCTTAAATACCAAATTTGAAAAGTTTTGGATTGTATCAATATATTTTTCGCGAAAATATGTTCAGAACTTCAAATAAAGTATCACTTCCGGTTTATCAATTTTAGCCAAAATATAATATGTTGCTCCCCTTCATATAAAAGTCTTAAATACTAAATTTGACAAGTTTTGGAATATATCAAAAATATTTTTCACGAAAATCTATTCAGAGCTTCAAATAAAATATCAATTTCGGTTTATCAATTTGAGCCAAAATCTAATATGTTATTCCGTTTCATATAAAAGTCTTAAATACTAAATTTAAAAAGTTTTTGAATATATCATAATATATTTTTCACGAAAATCTGTTCAGAGCTTTAAGTAAAGTATCACTTCTGATTTATTAGTTTTAGCCAAAATCTAGTATGTTATTCTCCTTCTTAAATACTAAAATTGAAAAGTTTTGGATGATATTTTAATAATTTTTTTCATTAAAAACTGTTATAGGCTTCAAGTAAAATATTATTTCCGGTTGTCCAATTTTACCCAAAATCTAATCAACTTTTTATATGAATGTAGAAAGTTTAAATACGGCAAATAGAAATTTTCGGAAGCTTGTTTGTTTGTTTGACTGATATCGTGATATGCAGAAACTTTCTTCTTTCCAATCATCCAAGTTTTCCAACTCTTTAATCGCAATTTCCATGTATTCTGCATTTTATAATATTTAACTAATATTATAAATTATAATATAAAACTATGATAAAATGGTTTACAGAAATCACATATATTATGAGAAAAATTATATTTTCTGTCACAGTACCTTCGCTGGTATTTTGACTTTTTTGATTCACATATAACATTTTAAATAATTTCTTTATTCATTTCAATATACTATGACGTATAATATTCATATACAACAGCAAAAACTCAAAATAGAATTGTAAATTGTATCACTTTCTCGAAATGTGAAAATTTATTAGGTACCCAAAGACGCCAAAGTAGCCGTTAGAGGCGCTGACGCTCAAAATATGCACATCGCCTATAAGCTAAGTTAAAATGCTTCAAAATCCTACTTAACAATTCGAAATACGTAATAAAAGTAACAGAAACCACGCAAATTGCAAATATGAAAGAAGAGAGACAGTGACAGAAAAATGAAATAATGTCAAAATCAAATTAAAACTCGCACTCGCTCGCCATCTACAGGTTACATTCTTAAATATGCATCCCTTTCTCCAGTTCAAAATAATGACGCCAAAGAAAATTTTCTTTATTTATTAAAAAACATATAATTTTTTAAAAATAAAATTTATGTTTTTACTTCCTTGTACAAAGTAAAGGAAGTATTGTATTCGAGAAAAATTTCGGTTTCCAGATTTCAACGGAAATATCCATTTTGGCCATCCCTAAATCCATTCTGACTAATTTCGTCGTGACGTCTGTACGTACGTACGTATCTCGCATAACTCAAAAACGGTAAGCCGTAGAAAGTTGAAATTTTGTATTCAGGACTTCTATAACATCTAGTTGTGCACCTCCCTTTTTGGTCATTACATAATTTCCAGAAATGGTACTTTATTTGAAGCCTATAATAGATTTTAATGAAAAACTATATTAAAATATAATCCAAAACTTTTCAAATTTAGTATATAAGACTTTTATATCAATTGGAATAACATAGCAGATTTTGGTTGAAACAGGCTAACCGAAAGTGATATATTACCTGAAGTTGTTAACAGTTTTTCTTGAATAAAATGGTTTCATTTTGATTTTAGAAGTAAATGCTTCAAACAAGAGAATTTTAGAGAATTAAATTCTGCGTCTAGCACATCAAGTATTATTAAATTAGCCCTTTGTATAAGCGAGATATGTAAATTTAAAACATATACTTTTTGGTTTTTGTAATGAAGCTTGCTATGGATTAGGACAAAAAATAACAAAAAAATAAAAAATAGATGTTAATGTCAAATTACATCAAACACGTGCAATTTTATAATTGGGTCTATACCACGGATCACCTCAACTACAAATAGGACACACAATGTATTTTTCGAAATACGAAATAGTGACATCTACAGATTGCTTCCATGAACTAACGCACACTGTGATGGCTTGGTCGGCTTGGTAGTCTGTGACATAGGTGACATTGTACTCGTATACATAGATTAAAATTTTGAATATTGAAAATAAAAGAGATAATAAGAGAATTGAATATAGATACATACATATATTTTAAATAATCACAAAACACTTCTATTTTAATATTTGTCTATATATAAGAAAAGGGTATTGGAAATGTATGACATTTCATCATTAAATATAAAAGTAAACGTCTATCTGCTTCTTTGCACTGCACCAGGCTACGGAAACCCTTATGTAACATGTCGGGACCATGTAGTAGCCTATGGATAGTACTTTTCTTCCAAGCGCTAGATGGTGCCAGGTGCAATATGGCCGACGTGATAAAATTAAGAAATTACATATTTCGAATTGATCTATAGAAAGCCGCGGAATTTCAATTTTTATGACAAGTGTTTTAGTTATTTATGTCAAAATTATATCTGACTTAAAATCACCTTACAGTAAAGAAAGCGATTAAATGAATATTAAATGATTTTTTATACCACTATTGTTAATTTCTGTTCAGTAACGTAAAGCTAATGGTACGTAAAATGTTTATTGTATTTTAATAAAAATAATATACAAGAATTTAAATATTTCTTTTAGATATTTTACGGCTGTGCACTACACTACTAACATTCATGTCTGGGAGGAATTCAAACCCGGAACATTTGCTTTGCGATTACGTTGCTCCTACGCTATTTTGCTCGACTGTCAACATTATTCTTCATTCTTTATTATTCTGATTTAAAAACATTTCAAAAATGTATGCATTTATGTCATGTGCTCCAAATATGCTGCGCTCCGGTGAATTGGGCTACGTTGATGAAAGTATTATGATTATAATCATTGCAATCATTATGTAACAAAAATTTGATGAAATCAGAAAATAAACTTTTTTCCGTTAATTGTTGTCATATTTTATTTAAACGATTTTCTACTTTAAAAATTTAGTGTATTCCAAAGTATTGCGGGTCGCTGGTCCTCCTTGATATTGCCTAAAACTAATTGTGAAATAGGCAACCTGGTGTGTCCAGGTTGCCTATTTCACAATTAGTTTTTCTTCCAAGCGCCAGACGGCGATACGTGAACATTGTGTCAATTGTTATAGTGGTCGTCGGCTATCTATAATGGGTATATATGATCCGTGCACTGCACTTTATATCAAACAGCACAACGAATGTTCATCAGCTTATTGAATTTCAAGTCTATATTACGTCAAAAATAAACACAGTTAATACACTTGCAAACTGAAGATTCACGAAATAAATCACTACTGGCACTGTAACTAAAACCATAAACATACAAATTGAATTACCAAATAATTAAAGATGTTAAATTGTACGTTCAATGACATGTGTGATGACTTATGTGACTTTACAATACAAAATATTGCAAAATGTTTTGAACTCAAAGGTGACTTAATCCATTTTTTCAAAATTTAAGCCCTGCAGCGCCTCTACAGTTTGCTTCCTGGTACTATGATAGTGTTTTGGCACATTCATTTAGCTGTCCGGTGCCTGGTCTATACTTCATCATCTTCATATTGGTCTTGCGTATACTGGCTTGCAAAAAAATCGCGTACACCTATTTTTTGCTGTATTGAGTCGATCTTAATTTTTAATTTGTCCATGTCACTAGTGTCAATTAATATGTCAAAATTAACAGAAATTCAAATACATACTTGGTTGTTCTTTCATTTTTCCGGAATATATTTGTAATTTATCAGTAAATTAAACACAATTACGAACTATAGCTTCATAATAGATCAAATAGTGATGACAGTGACAACATTGTCAGTTTTTACATTATTTACAGAGCTAAAAAATTACAAAAACTCGGTTACTTGATTTTTATGGTGTACGCGATTTTTTTGCAAGTCAGTGTACAAGGAAGTCGTGTGTCCACATTAGATTTTTACATAGGTATGTTTTCAACTTTATTATGTATTTAGTGATAGATATCAGATTTTCAGTACCACGCAAGTAGCCTATTGTTGTACGAAATGTGGAACAAATTTGTACATTTCGGGAACATTTTGACGCTACTTCGCACATCTATTACGATCACTTGAGCTTCACGTCATTGATTTCTGAACCGCAAAACAACAAGTAATTGTAATTTATCTCTGTCTATGGTTTCAAACCAATACAGTCCGATTGCCTATACCATATCACCTGCGTCTCAATACTCATTATCAGGAAGCCAGCAAATCCTTGAATCCCAATCGTACAACTCCCATTTCTCCTTCCTGTAACCCCATACTCCAAGTCATCGTGGACCGCAGACACCAGCATCCAAGCCCAAGCAAAAATGAGCCATAAGCTGGTGATCGTAGCAACAGCTGCGGCAAAGGCCCATCGCCAACGGGCATGGATGACTGTGTTGGAGAGATCACGGACGTAACGAACACCTCGTAAAGGAACATGGCGACGGTAGAGGTCGGCGCCGCGACCGGAGCGGCGGAGGACGCGGGGTGTGGAGGATAAACCCCTGAATGGAAGGATAGTATTTAAGTATTAAGATATCCACAATCATTTTGTCTTAAAATTTTGGTGAGATATGTACGAGGATATCCAAAAATAACGAGAATTATTTTCTGGCGGATATTAGAGTTTTAGTTCTCACTTCTCCCTCTTGATATTTTATTAGACCCCCTTTTGAATTTGTTGCCCAAGCGTCATTCACAGCTAATAGAAAAACAGTTTTTTCCATTACCTACGTTTATTTATTTACATAAATAAACACACACACACACACACACACACACACACACACACACCACAAACACACACACACACACGCCACACACACAGTCTCTCTCTCTCACACACACACACACACCACATACACACCACATACACACACACCATCCACACACACCACACACACCACCCACACACACCACACACACACGCACACACACGCGCACACGCACACACACATACACACACACACCACATACACACACACACCACCCACACACACCACACACACCACCCACATACACCACCCACACACATGCACACACACGCGCACACACATACACACACACCACGCACACACACGCGCACACACATACACACACACCACACACACCACATACACACACACCATCCACACACACCACACACACGCGCACACACACACATACCACACACACCACATAGACACACTCACACACACACACACCACACACACCACCCACATACATTACCCACACACACACGCACGCACGCGCACACACAAACACCACACACCACATACACACACCCACACACACACCACATACACACACCCACACACACCCACACACACCACACACACACCACCCACACACGCACACACACACACACATACACACACACCCTTACTTACGGTATGACGGGAGGTAACAATAAAATTTTATATGAAACGTTTTATTTCAATTTGAGTAGTTACGAAGTTATTTGAAAATTCAATTTTAGCTACGATCGCCACAAAATTTGTTGTACAATTATTTGATTAAAAAATAAAAGCAAATCTAAGATGACCTGTCAAAGGTAAACAAAAAGTCTCATTTAATCGAAGTCGTAACTCTTATAGTTTTCGAGATAGCACAGGTAAAATCTCATTTTTCACTGCCTTATATTTCGGAAACAGAAACAGCAATAATCTATGTTGATTAAGCTTTTCATTAACACCCTGTATATATACTATTTAATTATATCATAAACCTGTTAATTTATATTTCGTTTACCGAGTTAAGTTCATAATTTCTTCAATTTAGATAAAAGTAATACTTCAATAAAGTGATTATCATATCTGATAATAATTCGCCTAATTAAATATTTCGATACAGGAAAAATATTCATAAGACCATCTAAAATAATCCCTATAAATTAAATTTAATGTTCCACTTCTCTTTCAAAGAATTCTGATCCAAATAAACATTGAATATTCTGTCTTATCTTGGCACATATTAGCAATAGTAAACAAACAAGATTTACTATAATTTAAGTCATGTATACTTACACAAATAATAGTAAATATCACACATACCTCTGTCGTTTTTTAAGTTCTTTTCTGTACAAAATAATCGGTTCCCAAACCGTATTATAAATTGGCATAGCCGACAAAATGCTTGATTTTGGAGAAACGTCATCTTCATCCTCACATTTTTCGATGACTTCTAAGTCATCATCTCCTTGCAATCTCGCCATTTTATTAATTAAATATTAGAAATAAATTATTCATGAATTACTAAAGCACTAAATAAAACATTGTTGATAAAGAATGACAGCTGTGCAGAAAACAAGTGAAGAAACAATAGCCTGGCGGTTTGGGAACAACTGAAGACTGTGGAGATAAGATACTTTTATGTACATAGTTATCTCTGGTTTCATATGTGTGCACAGTATCTGAGATTAAGGAACTTCAGAGACGTACTGGGAAAAAATGAAAAATTTATTAGAAAATCGGGTGTATTTTATATTGGTGTGCTTAAAACAAAGCGATTTTAAACATAAATTTTTGATTATATCAGATTGATGCATATTCATAGCGTTTCTATTGAATTCTAAATTTATTTAATTTCTAATAAAGAAAATACATGAATTAATCAAAAATATATTCTTCGCCATTGTTTACGATTGCCCCCAATAATCTGGCAATTTTTTAATTCCACGTCTGAAGAAATCTGGAGGTTTGGAAGTGAAGAAATCGTTTTTTTTTTCTACTTGACACTCTATTTTCAACAATAATTTACAGAATTTTTGTAGAAACTTGCAAACTCAAAGATTTTGCAATTAAACAATAATATCACATTAAAACAACGTTGACATGTCTAACAAATTTAATGCTTCTAAACGTCACATGTGTATTTGCTTATTGAACTTTAAACATACCATTTGGCGCAATCGGTAAGATTTGAAGAGATAAAGGTGTTTGAATTCGATATTACGACACACGCAAGTTTCGAACAATTAGAAGAATTTAGAGCTGATAAAGGTTCGCCATAGTTGGAGTAAAGGATGTTCTAATAAAACACTGGATAGCTGACATACGTTTAACAAGTGAGGCAAGTGGTGGGGGTACGGCGCCATTTGCAGAAAAGGCACAATGTCAAACGTTCGTTGGTCTATCATTGCATTAAATGGTAGATTTCTTGAGTGAAGGGGTGTATGTGTTGCGTTCTTAGTGAATAAATACTTTAAGTGAGATAGTTCTATAATAAAAGGTAATATGCCGTCTTCTTGTAGTGCTTTTGGGTGCACAAATAGACATAGCAAGGATTGTTCATATATATGTATACATATTTATTCATACTATTATTAAAGAATACTGGTTGGACTTGCATTGTCTTTAATAATTTAACGTTGTCTACAACCTTTAAACAGAAGATATTCATATTCATTGTGGATAGATGCCATAAAAAGAAAAGATTTCACACTTACAAAAGCATAAAAAATTTGGAGTGATCATTTTCTTGAAAGTGATTATTTGAAAAGGCCTAGAACATGTATAAGAAGATTAAAACCAGACTCAGCATCTTCTGAATTTCCAAATTTTCCACCACATATGCAAAAGGCATCTATTTAATAAGCAAATATTATTTTTAAATTCATAGTCCTATTTTATTGTGAATTTGCTATATCCTCTGTCTACTTGAAATCCGTAATATAGGGAATTCAATGTTATTTTTTTCAATTTACTGTAGTTACTTACTTATTAATTTTAGAGAAAAGTTGTAAATAAAAAACGTGTTCAGAATTAAAAACTACACAATATGAGACTAAAATTAATCACAATTTCTCATTATTTTACGAAAAACACCGAAATTAAAATACGCAATTTACATCATATTTCAGAGTGCCGTTGAATTCCTGATGTTTTATTTGTTTTTATTTGACAGTTCTCATAATTTTATTCTTGTCACTGAATAATTTTACATAATTATTAAAAGTGTAATTAAACAGAAGAAAGTATAAAATGATTCAAGATTCGTATATTATAATATTCAAAATTATAACAAATAGTATTTAACAGTTTTTTTACAACATAAAATATTTATAACAACAAAGAATACACATAAGTAATAAACAGAAATTAAACTTTTTTGAAACTTTATAACGTAGAAAACAAACAAAAACACCATTAATATTTAAATTAAGTGTTCAAATAAATCACTTTTAAGAGCTAAACAGTAACCTATTCTATGATAAAATTCGCGGCGTACATTATTTAATTGTCTTAGCGCCGGTATTTTCACTTGCGAATAAAGGTTTAGATAAATTTATCCTTCGGATAAATATTTTTGTCGTCTTTTCACTTGCAAATAAATTTATTCGAAAGAATAACATCTGTTATTCGCGAGATAAATTATTCGGTACTTGGGTAGCGAATAACCGTTTATTCGTAAGTTTATTACATTCCCACATAGTGCAGATTTATTAACAAAATGGATATATTAAATATTATGATGATATTTTCAACTATGAATTAATAAATAACGTGAGAAATCGATCACACACCATCAGACACCAAGATAACCACATAAATGAAATAATTTTTGACAGGTTCCGATTATGAAAACAATTTAGGATCACATATTGGGGATCGCATTTGATCTCAACCAGTAAATAGGTAAATCATTATAAAGATCCTGTCATTTGATGCTGGTAACATATTTTCGAATTTTGGATACTTTTGTTGAATACATTGACATACATTTACTTTGAACTGAGACAAATATACAAAAAGTACAAGAACAATTTTACAATATACATATCCCGCTTACCGCATATGAGTGCTGAATTTTGGTATTTTTATTGAAAAAAAAATACTGTTAAATTCATATAAAAAGAATGTAACCACCCGAATGTCGTCAAATTGAGTTCTGTGCGGTAGGTTATCGTTATTGTTAGTATTTTTTTATAAAATTGCAAGCGAAAAAGTCACATTTCTCATTAATACAACCTAAAAACTAATAAAATTAAAACATGTTTCCGAGCTCTAATTTCATGTTTTTATATGATATTTTACATAAAAGAATAGAGTCCAATAAAAAAAGCAGTTTTAAAGCTCCGCCCTTAGATGGTACACTTGTTAAATTAAAGTCTCCCGGGGTTAAAAATGCATAATATAGATCACATTGACATTAAATATGTCAAACAAAATTTTGACAACTACGGATTCAAAAGTAGTTGACACATTTCATCCTTGTCTGCTTAACGTGGCTACGCCAAACTCTATCCTTCTCTACTGACACAAATTCACTCTGCAAGGCTACCAATTCACGAACGTTAAAGTTATTCGACAGATAGCTATTTGTTTGTGTAAAATGTGTGAAAAGACGCAATGGAATTATTCGTTGGATAAATATATAGAATAAATTTATTTAACGAATACTTATTCGAAACTTTATTCGGAAGTGAAAATACCGGGCCCTTAAAGTAATTTTGCTACATTCTTCTTTAATTTTGTTTTTTAAATATTCAAGATCGGGGTTAGAATGTTGGTATATTTTTGCCATTAAAATATCATTTTATGCACTGAATCTTTTCTTTTATAGTAAATTGATCCATAATTTAAAGAGAATAATCGATATTAATAATAATAACAATGTGTCAAATAGTTCAATGTCAAACACGGATGTCAAATAAAAACAAATAAAACATCAGGAATTCAACGGGACTCTGAAATATGATGTAAATTGCGTATTTTAATTTCAGTTTTTTTCGTAAAATAATGAGAAATTGTGTTTAATTTTAGTCTCATATTGTGTAGTATTTAATTCTGAACAATTTTTTTATTTACAACATATCTCTAAAATTAATAGGTATGTAACTACAGCAAAATAAAAAAAACATTGAATTCCCTATATTACGGATTTCAAGTAGACACACGGTACCTATATGTAATAAATGTATATTGTCGTATTAAAATAATAACTATAATTTTTAAAATATACGCAATAAATATTAAAAAAATCTGTTAATTCATCCCATTTATAATTTGTTTCTATATGTAATTTTAAATTTGGCGCGTATTTTGCCTTTTCTGCAAATTTAAAATGCAAAATACTGTACTCTACTTTTCATCATTGCCGAAATCTTTGAATAAAAAGCTGATTTATACTTATTTAAAAATTCTTTAAAATCATTTATTTCACTTTATTTTTATCCCTAAACACTTTCATTTTCCCTATCCATTTCCACAATTATAATGTGGATAAATTTCCCCAAATCTGTTACTCGAGTAAATGATTTTCCGGTTATAAAACCTCTTCCGGAAAGGCTGATGAATCATCAGAGACTTTTCAGCGTCGCCGCATCTTATCGCCATTATTCCCTGCAAACTCCTGCGAAATGACAGCAGAGAAGCAGGAGTGTTGCTTGCCGCACTTCAATAACTCCTGCCGAAACAAAGGAACGCGAAAGGGATGAGAGAATTTCGGAAAATAACCACAACACAATAGGAACAGATCTCAGATAGCTGGGGTCTTTTGGTGATTGTCATTATTCCTAAAGTGCATTGGATGTATTTGAAGTTTCTTTTTGTAAGTTTGGTAGATATTACGATTAATTTAGCTGGGTTTAAATTTGAGAGATAAGTTGTAGAAGGTATCAATTATATAGCATGAATTATATATTTGTATGTAATAAATATTTATGTTGAAAAAAACGGCTCCATTTTAAAATATCCATTTTCCATTTATTTATTTCACGTTGTCAATTTTATTTGCTACTAATTACCTCTCGCTAAGAGAGGTACTAAATTCATGCTAAAAATCGCATATCCAGATTTTAGTGAATAAGAACGTTTTAAGGTCCCTAGAATCCATTATAACATTTTTACGATGATGTCCGTATGTGTGCGTGGATATATATATGTGTGTGTGGATGTGTGTGTGGATGTGTGTTTGGATGTGTGTGTGGATGTGGATGTGTGTGTGGATATGTTTGTGGATGTGGATGTGTGTGGATGTGTGTGTGTGTGTGTGTGTGTGTGTGTGTGTGTGTGTGTGTGTGTTTGGATGTGTGTGTGGATGATTTTGTGGATGTGTTTGTGGATGTGTGTGGATGTGTGTGGATGTGTGTGTGTGTGTGTGTGTGTGTGTGGATCTGTGTGTGTGGATGTGGATGTGTGTGTGTGTGTGTGTGTGTGTGTGTGTGTGTGTGTGTGTATATGTGTGTGTATGTGTGTGTGTGTATGTGTGTGTGTATGTATGTGTGTGTGTATGTATGTGTGTATGTGTGTATGTGTGTGAGTGTGTATGTGTGTGAGTGTGTATGTGTGTGAGTGTGTGTGTGTGTGACTGTGTGTGTGTGAGTGTGTGTGTGTGTGAGTGTGAGTGTGTGTGTGAGTGTGTGAGTGTGTGAGTGTGTGAGTGTGTGAGTGTGTGAGTGTGTGTGTGTGTGTGTGAGTGTGTGTGTGTTGGATCCACGATTTCTCAAATACTATAAGACTTAAGACATTTTTAACCACGGATTCCTCAATCTAACATTAATGGGAAGAGTTGATTAAGTTCTGGTAATTGGACAACTGGAAGTAGTAGTTACAAGAAAAAAATAATCGAAATATTATTTATCGAAAATGTATGTAAATACTTATATTAAAGAACGTTAAATTCTTTATTCGATAAATATAAATTCATTATTATATCTTCTATAGATTTAGAGATAAAGAAATGCATATAAAATAATTTGATGTAAATTCTCAGATCAAACTACTTCAAGGCAAGAAATTCAAATGTTTATAATTGACACATAAATCTCACTGTCAAAAATATTTGTAAGCCACTGTCAAAAATATTTGTACATTATTATGAAGATTTTGAAAATAAAAAAAAGTCAACAACGCAAAAGAATATACGTAAAAAAGAATATAAAAGGAATTTGCGAAAAAATGACGAATATAAAGAAAAAGAAAAGGAAAGTAGAAAAAGAAAATTTCAGGATATTGGATATAAAAAAAATGTATGTATTGTACATAATTTATATTGAAATATCCCATAGATTTTGCAAATATATGTGAGAATTATTTTGTAGTGAGACATGAATATATGTATTTGTATTTAAATATATTTTTCGTTTTATACGTACAACCAGGTAAAATATCTGGCGAAAGGTGATGTGCTGGCCACATCAGATATTTTTTGTTATTTTTCGTCCTAATCCATAGCAAGCTTCATTACAAAAACCAAAAAGTATAAGTTTTAAATATACATATCTCGCTTACACAAAGGGCTAATTTAATAATACTTGATGTGCTAGACGCAGAATTTAATTCTCTACAACTCTTATTTGAAGCATTTATTTCTAAAATTAAAATGAAACCATTTTATTCAAGGAAAACTGTCTTGTATTTTGGTAACTAGAAGGAATAGGACCTATGTTCATATGACATTTTTGGCTCAAAATGACCTCAGGAATAAGCTGTTAAAGGGGCCTATTCTGTATCTCAGTGGTTAATATTTAACCACTGTTTATTTTTTTAACCAATCAAGTATGTTAACGTATAACAAAAAAATGAATTTTTAGTTATCAAATCAATAACTATTGGATAAAAGTTTTAACCAGTGGTTAAAAATTAACCACCGAGTTACAGAATAGGGCCCAAAGTTTGTTACACTAGTCCTGAAACACCCTGTATATAACCCCAAAATTTAAAAATTGTCATAGTGTTATTTGTCTTCTCTTTCAAAAACATTAAAAAAACATTTATTTCTTCATTACTCCAAATATTTCGCTTTTCGACAATTTTACTAAGTTTTATGTCGCGACTTTTATAAAATGAGGTAAAATGCAAACAACCAACAACTGATATGAATTTAGTAACATTGCAACATATTGCGGATGTGTGCATGCGTAGTTACTTTATTTGGAGCTTCACTGTTTATTTCGACAGAAGTCAAGCCGCTTCGTAAGTCCAAGCCTGTTACTTTATAGGCTTGACTTGACATTTTCAAGCGGCTTGAAATATTAACCTTGATCGTTTATTTTGTAGATTGAAAACGGATTTACGAAATTCAAGCGGCTTCAAACGTCGAGATAAACGTAGTCAATGATATTGAAAGTAAATTTATCTGTCGTTTGTAAAACCGGCCAGAAAAAGAATAACGAAAGACAGGAATAAATAAATTTATTACTTTTACTGTTAAATATATCTCAAAAGATAAATATTTAAAATATTCAGCATAGAAAATAAAGAAAACAAATATACAATCTGCATCGTCGCTGAGCCCAGCACTTCAATATTAATAATCAGTATTAAACTATGTCGCGAAGAATTTCAATTCCATAATATTAAATTTCTCAAATTGTGGAACGTAATAAACAGACTGCACTATAATATGCTCCAGAAATCACTGGGAATTTTTCATTATTTCGCGGTAATAAGTTTTCATTACAATGTTAATTTGAATAATAGAGTGAGGAGTCCCTGATAACTTTCGTTTCAAAGAAGATTCTCTAAGCAATTAAAATGTAATGGCTACACTTTTAAGCAGCTACTTTTTACGATTTGTCCAAGTTTCTTTATAACTTTACGGACTTCTATTGCCTTGTGAATTCTGTTTTAAATAAACTTCTTACTGGTTAAAATAATTATCGCTTAGAGTTATGTGCTTTTAAGAATTGGACTTGCTAACTGCTGGAATTTAGTAATGAAAATGAGGAATTCTAAATGGTCTCCATGAAATGTTTTAAAGTTTAACAATTTTTACATTTTTCACGCAATGAGGTGTTGCACGGTTTTTCTTTGGTTTAATCGAAAGATTAAGGAAAAATATTTTACCCCTATTTTTTATTTTTTTCGTAGTATTCTTTATTCATGAGAAAATTGTCTTGGAAATTATATTGTTTGAATTTCCGTTTCCCCTTTCGACTGATGACGTTCGAATCGGGTGTGGTGGGGTGTGGTTTACATTTGCCACCGACGGAAATTAAACGAGTGACAGTCATGACAGCTGTCAACTACTACTGATTTTTGTATTTGGAAATAATCAAACATGGTTGTAAAAAACTGTTTAGTGCAGTGTGCCCAAATAGAACTGATAATAAGGAAAAATATTTCTAGTAGTGCCTCAAAACGAAGAAAGAAGTATGAAATTGTTGTCGCAAGTAAAGATAAAAACATAAAATCATAACTTCTTTGTTGTAAAGATCATTTTGATGTAAATATAAATATTTTTATAATTAAATAAGAACTATTGAATACATTTAATTTTTTAGCTGGAATATGATGCACTCTGGCTACGGCTTCTTATACCAGCTAATCTTTGCACTACTGGAGCATAAGAGAGATTGATAAATCTAGGATAAAACATTACTAGACGGTATTTCTTAAGACCACTACTGGCTAGTGTCAATCTCCAATTGAAGAGGATCTGTTCCAAACAATGTGTCGCTGGAATATGTTTTATATAAGTTTTAACAATACGTATTCTGTATGTTCCTAACACGAAATAAATCCAAAAGTCAAAATAGACAATAAAGTATGTGTGCGTGTCATAGTGTGAGGTGTCAACTAAAATGGAACAAAGAGAACGGGGAAAAATTACTTAGAAATAGACAAAGCAAACATGTTGGAGATAAATAAATGTAAAAATAATACATGGGATGAAATGTATAATGAATTTAATTTAATTAATGTTGACATGTGTCACATTTATTTTACGGAATAAAATTTACTTCCTCGCACATCTTAGGAGTAATTTATTCTGTAGATTTAATTAGCTAGTATTTTTATTCTTGTTTTGACGAAAATCTCTGGAATAAAGTATTTTACTTCAAGAGTAAATTTTACTTTGCTAGTGCTTTACTTATCCATCTTTTATAATACAGGGCATTGAACTATGAAATATAACGCTGTAATATAATAATAAATAACTAAGAACTGCACTAAAGAACCAAAAATCACGCTGCACTATAAGTCAGACCTTATGTCACACAGTTGTCATTATAGCAATCATTGACGTTGATGTATGATACATTCGTTTTTTTTTTCATCATCTTTCCAGTTTTGTCATTGGCTAACGTAATTCTGACATCACAGGCAGTGTAAATTGACGCCAATTCAAAAACAAATTTTTTAAATTGCTACTGTGCTTAATATATACAGTAATTTGAACAGAAAATCATATTTAATATGAACAACTGTTTCTGTCATTAAAAATTAGTAGTTTGAGATTTGGATAGACTGCTAGATAAAATTTATTTTAAAAATTACACGGTGCAGTCACTTACATTTTATTTATTTCTGACTAAATCGTTACAGATATCATAACTTACACACAAACACGAAAGTTTACTATTGAATGTATCTTTCTGAAAAACAGTACATTTACATTATTGGCGTTGCCATAAAAAAGTTATGGTTTAATCATGATCGCGACACCCAAGTTTCATACACTAGTGGTTCACTAACAATAACAAATAACATCTTAAAAGATGAATTATATCCATATGGATTGTTTTACTAAATTTCATTCAAATCGAACAAAGCTTTTCGTTATTATAAGCAATATTATTTTTTTTAGAAAGACTTTAAAGCAGAATACTGGCTAAACGGTGCCCTGTCGGATATAGGTAAGTTTAGTTAAATCGTCTTATTTTGGTCCCAGGAACCTGTGGTTAAGCCATGTCCCCCTATTTCCAAGACATCCTGTATGTATAAAAATGTTTCCAACAAAAATTGATACATGTATTTATTTATAGTACAAGTGTGTAATGATATAACTTTCAAAAAGTGAAAAGTTCTCTTGTCATTTCTAGAATACTACCCAATAATACTCAATAGTAATGCATAAATATGTATTTATAATATGTATAATGTTTAAACATAATATAGTTGAATCCATTTCTTTGTCTGGAGTTTTTTATAATATCTTCTCTCGACAAGCACATTTAGTTAAAGCAGAAAGAAAGAAACAAAGTCAATATTTGTCACCATAAATTTAGCCGAAAACAAATATGCCAGAAAATATTATAAATTTTATTTTCGTTTAGCATATTCAATATTCCAAAAAACTTAGAAAGAAAAGTTTCTGAATGTTGGAACGTGTAATAAAAAAGAAGACAGTGAAACAAATAAATACAGAAAAGTAATAGAGTAAAAGCGTCATTCAAACCATAGACAAAACTGGAAAGAATGACGAAAACGTGCCATGAGAAATAAAACTCAGAATTCTGAATATTACTGCGTCTAAATGCGAAGTTATGTTTAATTTTTATTTACAGCACGAGTTCATTTTCAAGTATGACGCCAAGCGTTTTACCTGTGTTTATTTATCTTTTCAATTCTGTTGAGTTTATTTTTACTATATCTTCTACTACATACATTTCTGTTTAAATAGTAAATGAAAATGCTTCTGCATACAATTATGCAGTAGCATGAAGTAGTTATAAAAGTTTCAAAAGAATAAATTTATTTTTGTGCTAAAAGTGTACTAAAAAGGAAATGACTATCGACGAAAAATTGCAGTACACATAATTTCATTTTGTAATATAAATATCTAATATTTGACGGTCAGGCGCGAACATATGGATTCAACATGGGATTTCTGTTAATTTTACGGCAAAAACTGTGGACAGTTGTTCAAAATTAAAAATTGTAAACAAAGCTGTTTTTACATTTTTACCTCCGTATCCTTGGTAAGGGAGATATAGGGATCGTGCTAAATATATATAATAAGGTCCCTAGAATTCAATTTTAACATTTTACGATGAGGTCGGTGTGTATGTGAGTGTGTTTATGTGTGTGTGTGGTTTCTGTTTGCGCTCTAACTCAAATACCATCATTCAGAAAAATTTGAAACCTTGTATTTCTACCTTATTTCTAATATGGAAAGAAAACATTAGATTTTGGTGTAAATCAGATAACCGGAAATGGCACAATAATTTTTCTCCGAAAAATACCTTTATGTTATTATAAAAATTAAAGATTATTAAATTTTCTACAGGTTCGCATCAATACTTTGTCTATATATTTTATGGATAAATTTATAAAATTATCTATAATTTAAATCCCGAAACCTACGGTTTTAACAAACACCAAACACAACTCCTAGGATACACAGTTCATCTCAAATGTATGTTACTAACAGATAAATGTCACTGTCAAAGAACTAATCATTTCAAATTAATAATAGTAACGTTTTAAAATGAAAATAGTAAATATAACGATAGTTATATGCAATGGGCCTTAATACACTTTTCAGCGTAAGTAAATATATAAGTATATATATTTTAATTAATAAAAATTAAATGGCGGGAGGTATTGTGTTGGCCACATCAGATTTTTACCTCCCGCTACCCTTGGTAAGGGAGGTATAGGGATCGTGCTAAAAATCGCATATCGAGATTTTGGTAAATGACCACGTTTTCAGGTCCCTAGAATTCAATATTAACATTTACACGATGATGTCTGTGTGAGTATGTGTATATGTGTGTGGTTCCTGTTTACGCTCTAACTCAAATACCATCATTCAGAAAAAATTTAAATCTTGAAATTTTGGTGTATATCAGATCAGAAGCTCAAAATAGTTTTTCTCCGAAAAATACCTTTAAATGTTATTTTTTCGAGATTTATGTTATTATAAAAATTAAATATTAAATTTTCTATAGGTTTGCATTATTTCTCTATAGATTTTATGGATAAATTTATAAAATTATCTATAATTTAAATCACAGAGCTACGCTTTAAACAAACACAACTCCTTGATTAGACAGTTCATACCTCAAATGTATGTAACTGACAGATAAATGTCACTGTCAAAGAACTACTCATTTCAAATTAATAATAGTAACGTTTTAACAGGAAAGTGCTAATTAGAACCGTACTTATATGGAATTGGACTTAATACAGTTTTCAGCTTAAATAAATAATATGTAAGTACGTATATTTGAATTAATAAATATTATTTCTAGTTTCTTCACAATATTAATAAGAAATTTCAAAATTTCAGTTTCGATAAGTTTTTTAAAGATGTCAAAGATTTTTCTCACATTTTATGTCAAATTTTTTTAGAAACAAACCTCATAGATCTCAGTCGTTCTTACTATGCGCAGATCCCTATTGCGCATATCTTCTATCTCTTTAAATGGAAAAGGTCTACTGACGTTTGACTTTTATAAAGAATTTATAAAAACCAGAAAAAAAGAAAACATTTGTCATGGCTATGGCTACTAAACCGAAATATTGAAATTTTTCTTTAACATTGTGAAGAAACTAGAAACAAAATAAAAATTGTAAAAACAGTTTTATATACAACTTTAAATTCGTACAACTTTGCACTCTACAGTTTTTGTCGTAAAATCCCATGTTAAGACAATAAAATACTAGATTTACAGCAGAGGCTGCCGTTTGCGCCGTTTCATTGCCAAGGCTGTAAATCTGTGTTTGGTGCCGTGTTGAACATATATTTTTTTGCCGATTTTAGAATTAATATTAATTATGTGATTATTTTTAATATCTATTTTTAAAATTATCGCCATCAAATTATGTTGTTATGCTCTTGTTGAGCAGTCACATTTTACAGACTGTTAGCTGTCAAAAAAATCGCACTTTTAATGTCAATCGGCAAAAAATATTCTCTAGTCGTACTATACTTTTTTTTTATAAAACTATCAACGTCTGTCTCGTACATTTTCACAAAATATTTCATCGTGTCTTACCTTTACAACTCATGTGACAAAATGACCTCCTACATCACAGATGACGTATTAGATCTCCTGGTTTTCGTCTCTTTGGGATGATTTCGCATGACGGGTGCAAAGCAGTAGCCAGCACGTCTGAAATCAAAGAGTCACATCAAAGACATTAATCTCCAGAGCATTTGTCATGCTGTGTACGGATATGGTGGAGTCGCCTTCACAAAGTCATAATTCACGCCAACTCCTAGCTCAACTACGACTCCAACAAACTCTAAGCGATATTTCATGTAAACACTCCTCTAAATACCTACATTATAATTTGTTAATATCGGTTTGCAAATGCTGACCGGAATATGTGATCAA
The DNA here is from genome assembly GCA_963082715.1 of Harpalus rubripes. NCBI lineage: Eukaryota > Metazoa > Arthropoda > Insecta > Coleoptera > Carabidae > Harpalus > Harpalus rubripes. The sequence continues at coordinate 32,531,999 of OY720461.1, read as the reverse complement.
GAATTTGCATTAGGTACTATTTTGGTGCACATTTCCTACATGTGCATTTGCTAAAATTTTGTCAGTATGTTCTAAACAAATATTTTTCTACAGTCTATATACAAAACAGCTATTTGCGCTCTCTTTTGTCAACGCAAAATGTCACTTTTCGCTCATGTGCAACAAAGTAGAAAAATCTGATGTGGCCAGCACATTACCTTCCGTCAGTTCTATGTATTTTGTACAAATTCCACACAGAAAGTTTTTTTGCAAATGATTCCATATTTCCAATACATTACCTTCAGTCAGTTCTATGTATTTTGTACAAATTCCATACAGAAAGTTTCTTGTAAGATTCTATATATTTCCAGTAAAATTTTAATTCAAACATATTATGTAAATTGCACTTTGACACTGACATTTGTCAATCAGAATTTTCTTAATGTAGTAGATGTTTCCATGTTTATAGCACAGCTGGCTGCTTTGTGAAATTTAATTTCTTTACAATTTTTTAACCCTATACTCGGATTTTTATACAAAGAGGATTTCAAAGCTATGAATCATTTATAATAAATTTTCTACATTCACATACGTCTCTACATACTATCTGCTTTTAATCTATACCGTTGAACGATGCGAAAAAAGAACGTGTTTCATGTCTTGATTCGTCTGCACTGACTTGATGCTTCGAATGTACTACGTTTATAAAAGTATTATACGTGCTGTCAGCCACGTCCATACCATTTGTCTAAATAAATATATTTTTTTTAAAAGTGCCAATCATATTATTTTCAGTACGTGTACTTTTATTCAAATATTCAAAATAGGCATATTTATTTAGCCGAATACTATGCAGGACCAAATGCACTAAATTTGTATAAATCGCCGACAGGGTATCATGTATCAGTAGTATATGACACATAACTATGGAATCCTCTTTGTATAAAAATACGAGTATATATCCATTGAATATGAAGTATAAAATGTAATCAAATCGTATAGAAAATAAAATATTCTTAAATATTTATAACAACATTAAATGTGAAAAGGTGATATTTAACAGCATTCTTTCAAGAAAAATTGTTAAAATCTTAAAATTAAGATACTTCCGGTCGACCATTTATAACCAAATCGATCTAAAGAAAAGGAATAAGCAAAAATTATAATTTTTGGATAGGTGGTATTGGTGATATGCAATCCGAAATAATCGTCACACACACACACACATACATACATACACACACACACAAACATACATACATCCATCCCAGTGTCGGACTGGGACATATTTCTGAGTGTGGCGATTTGGATTACCGGGCCCCCTGTTCTGGTCCATTCAAAATATTATTAATGAAACAAAGATGGTTATGAATGGAGATTTTTAAAAAAAATACATTTATGAATGTAAACATTAATTAACCCAAGAATTCGTGACATTGACGATTAAGGCGTACATGCAAAATTGCTTAAAAATGCTATACATTTATCTGCATGGGAAAACAGATTTATTGAAATACTCCTTGCATGAAGATTTCAAGCAATATAAGAGTTATGATGTCGGGTAAATTAGACAAAAGTTACCCCATCAGAAGACCATTTTAATGGTGTATCGTTATTTGAGAAAAAATACATAGATATAGACGAAAACGGTAAACTTTGAAATGGTTCATTTTTGAAAATAACTACAAAAGTATTTTATTTATTACCAAAGATTACTGTACTAGTTGTATAGAATTAGCAGTAATCTATTATAAAAATCGCGTCTCAAACACGTATATTTTGGCCGAGATTTGGCACATAGATTATATAACGCATATACGAAGTATGCATTACGAAGTTAATGAATTTAAATATTAAAATTATAAATATATTGTTATAATCATTTTGGAACATTTTCTTTGTTGTAATCAAATCATATTAATAGTGAATGGTGAATACTATTAAAGATAATCTTTTTGTAGGTGTAATGTTTATAATTAATTTTCATTTTAGTGCTATCTTTCACCCAGCACAATATAAAACATTAAAATCGTTAAAGTACATAAAAATTATGGCTCTAAAGGCCGTTTGCACCAACATAACTTAATTTTTAAGCGTTTCTTAAATTGATAATATTACGTCGGTATAAAATGTAAAATAAATTACTACGCATTGTTGTTTCGATTTGCATTTTTTGTCTATGATGGGTCGCTTAAAGTTTAAGACCTGGTGTAATTGGGAATACTTAAGTTTAAGTACAATCCCAAGAGTTAAGAGGAATGGAACCCCTGCGTACTGGATTTGAAGCGAAAATTCAAATAAATTGATCCTGTACTAGAACTATTAATATTTTGAAAAAATTCAACAATAGACGAACATACTTCTAATATGAACCTACATTTTTTAAAAAATATTGAAATCTATTATAGTATTTGAACTTGATTTCGTAGGGAAAACGAGAAATGCCGTTTTCCCCATAAAATCAAAGTCAAATACTAATAGATTTCAATAAAACTTTTTTTTAAAATGCAGGTTCATATCAGATGTATGTTCGTCTAATGTTGAATTTATCGTGAATAGATCTTATATCAAAAATTTTACTCCGGAATAAAAATGGAGATAGATAACTCTGAATTTAATCATTTTTAAGAATCTGGTAATGAAAGCCTACTATGTGGAAAGTGAAACGACACACCATAATCTCCAATCACTTCTTTAAGATTTTTTTTTCTTTATCATATTGAAAACTATTAACTAAGTACTAGATATTATGATAGTTACAAGTTTAGACCGGGCCCTCTCGGTCGCCGGGCCTGTGGCGATCGCCACATCGCCACAATGGCCAGTCCGACGCTGATCCATCCATACATACAGACATCATCGTAAAAATAGTAAAATCGAATTTTAGGGACCCTAAAACGTGCTAATTCATTAAAAACTCATCATCGAATTTTTTGACCAAAGACAATACCTTCCTTACCTAAAGTTGACGGAACGTAAAAAACGCTCGCTGTCCAAATTTCTAACTGTACAACGTTGAGAAATATCATTTTTCTACATTCCTAATGGAAACATTTAGTCAGGAACTAATGGCACTGTAGTTACAAATTTACCACCTTCAAGTCAATCTGACATATAACTGCTCTGTCGGTATATTACATAACCCAACAAAATGCCGCACTGCCGAGAAAATATAATAGGGTATTCATTTACAAAAACGAAAGTATAAAATGCTTAGATTAGATTGAAGCAATAGCCCAAGAAGAATGGAAAATAACGATAAATTAAAATTAAATATAAAATAAATTGTGTGAGTTTTGCTGCCACCTGCAAAAGTTTGGCGTGAACGCTCCTAATGAATATCTACTTTTTCACTGCACTAGTTTAATGTACTTGAAACAAATTTTTGTTACGGTGGAGTACCCCATTGTGACGATTGTAGAAAAAATCTTGTATGTGTTTCGAGTGCAAATAGATATTGTCGATTTCGAGAGAATGCAACAATCTCTCAATCGACAATGCCCCATTTTGAGCTTTTAATACACAAATAGCTATTTTTTTACAGAGAAACGAACTTTCATTTAAAATAATAAATAATTAGAGTGAAGTGCCTTATTAAATTTGACATTTCTAACCAGTTTACAGAGTGCGATATAAAAAAATTCGATGAAATGAATCAAAGACACAAAGACATATGTTACATAAAATTATAACATTCTTCATTTTGTTGTGACGAAATAGCGTGTATATGTTGAATATATATGTGTAAAAATTTTGGTTGACATTTGACATTCTAAAACCGCTAGTGAAATAAATTCTTTAAAACGCTAGCGAAATAAAATTGTTTATAAAACAACAACTTTAATGGTCCGTACCCAAGGTAATAAAAATGACTTTATAAGGCAAAATTGAAAAAAAATAATTATTTTTTTTGATCTGTCAAATTTGTTTTAGTTCTACTGACACTCTCTAAACAAAATCTTTAAGTACCCAAGCAACACAACATCGACGTGTCGATGGACGACGTTTAGGCGACGTGTTTTTAACGTAAAATTTTCGACGTTTCTAGTCGATGCGACGTCGTTACTTGACGTCATTATTTTGACGTTGCAGAAACGTTCGACACACGTTTAATATTGACTTGTCAATGTTCACGTTATAGAAACGTTCAGCGACCGTCTCAGTCATTTGTAAATTATATGTAGATATAGCTGCTTTAACCAAAAAATACTATTTTAGTATATTTGATAATTACCTTTATGTTTCTTGAATCTGAAAGCAATGTAATCTTCGTCTATGTAACGTCTATAAACGACGTCAAATTTTCGTCGTTAAACCACGTCGATTCGACCCACGTATAATCGTTTTTGTGACGTCAACAAAATGCGTCATATATCCGTCGATATCGCGTCATTTGGTTGCTTGGGTAATTTATTTTCAATATGGTTTTTAATGAAGAGCGTAACAAATTTCTTCTTGAAACATATTTTCTTTTTGGTGAACGTAAAGAAGACGGTTCTTAGAATTATGACAACTAAGAAACATCGAAAGTTACGCCCGTGGAAATAGTAATGCTGTCATACTAAGTAAGCGGCAAATGTCAAATTCATATGGAGCAGCACACTTCAGCCATTTTTGATCACTCTGTATAGGCGATGTGCACATTTTGAGCGTCAGCCCCTCTAACGGCTACATTGGCATTTTTGGTTACCGAATCAATTTTGACATTTCGAGAAAGTGATACAATTTACAATTTTATTTTGAGTTTTTGCTATTGTGCATGAATATTATACATCATAGTATATTGAAATGAATAAAGAAAATATTTAAAATGCTATATGTGTTGTGACAATCAAAAAAGTCAAAATACCAGCGGAGGTACTATGGCAGAAAATATAATTTTTCTCATTATATGAATGATTTCTGTAAACCATTTTATCATATTTAAATTTATATTATAATTTATAATATTAGTTGAATGTTACAAGATGCACAATACATGGAAATTAAGATTAAAAAGTTGGAAAACTTGAATGATTGAAAAGAAGAAAATTTCTACATATCACGATATCAGTGAATGATGTTAGCATCTTTCTTTTATATTCGCAATAAATGAAGAAGATTCTTCATTGAAAATATACCAGGCTCTAAGTGGAATCAGTTGCACTAGCTCGGAAAAGAAAATTCACGAAAAATACGAACCATGTGAATTTCTACCTTTAACATTAACATTACATGTACAAAATCTATAATAAATACAACTGCAAGTATTATACAATTTCAAGACAATTTTCTGCTTCTTGTATTATATCTTGTTCAATTATTAACTAAAGAAACACATTTTTATATAATTCATTGTTGCAATCAAACGACCATTGTTTAAATTTTATTCATACGATAAATATCTTTTACAATGAGAAAATATGTATACCTAAAAGAATTTTTCATATAAGTAGAAGATATCTGTTGAAAAGTTATTTTCTTATACATCTGTTCGTCATATAATCTTCTACGAAATTTATGAAATTTGATACTTCATTCGGTAATTTTGCAAGAATTATTAAATCCACCACTGCATGACATAATATTTAACGTCTTAGCATTCGCATTCATTGCAAATATTTTATAAAATAGAAATTGCAACATTATTCTGACACTGACACAAAACATAACCTTGCTATGTTTCAATGAGTAACCACTTTTGTCATTTTTGTCCGCTGTCGGCGCTGACTACTTTTGTGCACACCGCCTATAATCATCCTCGTATACAGCCAACATTTCTTCACGAATAATTATTTGAGTTTTGTTTTGTTAGTAATTTTATAACTTGTCAATATTCGATTTTGTTCATTTTGATACGGGGTAACACAAACTGACAGATACTGCTGCAATTGTTGTGTAAATTGTCACACACGTTACCAAGGCATATGTGATTAAAAAACAATATAATGAAAAATTACATTATAGTTATTAACGTCATAAGGCTGATATGTAGCAAATAACAGATGAGGTTGAATGTTCTAAAACCGAGGCGATAGCCGAGATTTTATAATCAACCGTGTCTGTTATTTGTATATCAGCCGTGTGACGTTCAGTATTTTTCATAATAACATAAAATATCTTCTTAAAATTCTATTTTCTATGGCATATTGACAGGTGACAGCTCTTCATGACAATTTCATGATGCTGAGATTTTTTTAGGAACACATGATTTTTAATAATTGTACTGTTATAAAAAATAACGGCCGTGGCCGTTTTGATGCATATATCGGTTGAGGATACAGTACTGTTAAAGCACATTTGACAGTATGGTATTATGAAAAAATTAAAAACTGCCTAGTCCGGAAGTATAAAGACGACCCCTCGTATATTCAACATTTATTCCATGATTATATGCTCGTACCGAGTCTAAAGTAAATATAATGCAAAGCGTACCAGCTTAACGTTATAGTGTATCACAAACGATACACAGAACAGATTAAACAGAATATAAATAAATAATGAACATAAATTGCAAAGTCATGAAATTCGAACATCCATTTCAAGCTCTGCGCTATCCGTTTTATTTGACGTTAAACACGTAATAGTTTAAGGGTAAATTTGGCTTGTTAAACGTCCGAAAATGTCTAGTATAATTCAAATAACGACGATAGAAGTTGCGGATTAGGATAATTGAATTAGTCCTGGTTAATATGATATAAAGATATCGATCAGAGTCTGCACAGGGATTATCAAATTACAGTTACAGATGATCGAGTTTCAGATGACCGTATTTCGAGCCTAAAACCATATTAATTGCCCTGAAATCCACTGCGTCGTCCTTTATCAGGTCCTGAAAATATGGACGGGGACGCATTAGTTACAGCATCACTTGGCAAAAACTGAATTAATTCGGAATCAGTGTATTGAACACTCGAGTTCTGTTTGCGCTAAAGTGAAATTTACAGGCAACTTTGAACCTCGATAATTGCCGCCTGTCAAAAAATGTAATGCCCGTGAGACACAACGCCCGATATTTCAATCTTCTAACAAATGTTCCTAACAACTATAACAAATTTCGGTATTTCAATTAAAGTTGCTAGGCAAATTGTTATTAGATACTTATTTGGAATCTAGTTGCAAAAATATATAATTAAAATAATATATGACACTGACATTGTCGTTAGGCAAATAAAATTTATTAGGAAGTTGTTAGGAGATTGAAATACCGGGCCTAATAGTTGGTTTATGATGGATTTAATTTACAAATTTTGATTTACGAATTTACATTTGTAAATATAAATTGTACATATCTGCTTTTACTGGTTCATAATGAATTTAAGAAATTTATGATTTAGAATTTACATTTAAAATATCACCATATTTTATATTCTAAATGTAAATTTATAAATGCGTCCAATCATTTCACAGTATTTCAAAAAATGATTTTGATGGGGAAAATGACAGTTTCAAGTGACAGTTGAAACATTTAGGATTCTGAAAATATGGATATGTTATTAATATTATCTGTAGAACAATGTAGATTGATTATGATAAATTGATAAATATCATATAACTGTCATCCCATCTGTTTCAAACCACGTGACCCAATATAAGTCGATTGGGCACATTTCATATACAGAGAATTTATTTTAAAATGCAACATATGGTTCATCACTTCCATGGTTACACACTACTGTCATAAAATGACAGCAATGTAATATTTGTCCATTTTAAAATGCAACATTATAAATAGTATTGCAGCACAGGAAACTGCTCCAGAACTCATCACAAATGGTGTCAATTCTTTCTACGATCGATTAGGATATTGCCTCAGTGTAAATGGAGGTATTTTTGAACATTTATTACATTAAAATTATAAATTTTTGTAAGCAAAAGTTTGTTAAGATGTGCTACATTAAAGTTTTAATTTTTTGTCAAACGTGGGTAGGTTAATTTTTTGGAAATAAGTATGGATAATACAAAACTACAAATTTTGTATGTTGCATTTTAAAATGGACAAATATTACATTGCTGTCATTTTTTGACAGTAGTGCGTAACTATGGAAGTGATTGACGATATGTTGCATGTTAAAATAAATTCTCTGTAAATTTCAAATCTAAATTTGTAAATCTAAATTTATAAATTAAATCCATCATAAACCAGCCATAATAGTATAATACCAATAAAAATACCACCTACCAATTCTGTTTTGTTATGATTTGAGACATAAGGTATAGTGTTTTATAAACTTGTACGTGACTTACAAAATCAGAACTGCTTGACTGATTTAGCCAAGCACAGGATATACGTTTCTGAGGTTAACATCAACTATACTTGCCGTCAAATAAGTATGGACTGGAAATGTATACCTTAGATCATAAAGCATGCGGACTAGATGTAAGAAAACATATACCTCACAATGCTATTGAAAGGAACGCTTAGGATAAAGCAAGATAGAAATATAAAATAGCATGTTAGAAAAGAAAAGAAAACTTGGTAAGATTTTCGCATATTTTTGCAACATCCGTAAATGGATGAAATAATCCACCCTGATTTCTAATTCTGATGTGCTTTTTGTTCGAAGAATCTATTGCAAGAGCTTTTTTACAAGTTTCTTTTTAGGTTAAGTTAAGTTTTATGAACTTCTATAATAATACGAACAGTTCATCGTTGACCACACAACAAAATAAACACATCACGACTCAAAATTAAGATGATTGTCTGGCGAATATAGAAAACAGAATAAAGTCGTAACTGACAACAACAGAAAAAGTAAACACAAATTCGCCCCGCTCCGCATACGCCGCTGTACACCGGCTGGGTGAGTTTGCGCAGTGTGCTTATTCTTACCAGTCTTCTATCTCTCTCAATCCTAAGCGTTCCCAATTTCTTACATCTAGTCCGTATGCTTTATGATATAAGATGTATACATACTGTTGCCAATACATATGGACAATGTTGAAAATGCTAAGTTATGAAAAAGCGGCAACACCGCATTTGACTGCGACTGAAATTGAGGTTGCGTTTTAAGCTAGAAACCCATTTGTTTGGCTACTATAGCGAGCAGACACGTGCCTCGAGGGACCTTGACGTGCTTAGAATCAGCTGATTTGTGCGCGCATGTCATTTTGACAAGAACAATGTCATATTGACAAGACCAATGTTTTGACTTATTTTGATTTTTAACTGCTAAAATGTTATTATTTTTAATTACATGTGTTTTACTGCCAAAAAATTGTAAAATAATAACATTAAAGCAGTTCAAAATCAAAATAAGTCAAAACATTGGTACTGTCAACGTGACATTGTTCTTGTCAAAATGACATGCGCACACAAATCAGCTGATTCCAAGCACGTCAAGGTCGCTCGAGTCACGTGTCTGCTCGCGCCCTATTGTATTTATGAATTAATATTAAATTCTATGTGGCCCATGACAATTTTTGTTTTGAGCGACGATACTCAGAATATCCAAAAAGTAAGACACCTATATATCATTTTATCTTTGGTGGCGAAAGGTAGGTACGAATGTAGAACAACAAATATATTAAATTTACACATAGAATATTTTAGTTATAAATTTTAGGGTTTAAAAAACACCTTTCTTATTGATTGACCTTTCCGAAAACCGAATTAATTCCGCGAATCAAGAGTGTATTGAACAGTTTCATTGGTGAGGTGCAGTCATAACCCCGACTGACAATTCCTGCTACAACAGGAGTCCCCTGAGTACAGTGCAGGATAGTTGCGACGGTGTTGTCATCTGCTGGCAAGGTTCCGAGTTATTCTCTTGAGGATCGGCCGCGAAACTCCGCAGCTCTGTTTGAGAGTTCGATAGTGACGGAGATTCTAAAGTATCCACAAATATATCATACTACAAACTCCTATCTACAGGCAGACCAGGTCAAGGGAATATCATATCTAAATATGTATAGGTACATTCAAGTACTATTCTTTAATTTGAGGAATCGTTAGTGATTAAATTAAAGTCCTACTTTACTTTCTTTTAAGGAATGAAATTTAGTATTCGAAGGTGGATTCATGCAGCCATTTACATTTAATTTCACTGTCAATTCATTTAATTCTCTTCTTTTTTTTAAAGGTGTCATTCAGGCAGACATGCAATCATATGTATATTAAACGAAAAACTAATGCATATGCATATTGACATATTACAATATTTGACACATAATACATATTTCGAGAACTAAGTTCACATCTTCAGTAGTACAAAGAAAAGTTAAACAGAGAGTCAAGATTACTCAACATGTCAACCATGCCAGAGGTCCTAACAACTCTGAAAAACAAAAGAGATAACTGGGATTATATAGGGACGGAAGTCACCGGTAAATGGTTAAACCAGGGCCGAAACGTCGTCTAAAATTGTATCTCCAATAGGTACGTTCTATCGGTGTCAGAAATATTCCTACTAGAATAAGAATATTCTTAAAGCAATAGAACGTTCAGTAGCAAATAACTGTCAAGTGCTGTCAAGTAAAAAATTAATACAATAGAACAGTGGCAGTGGTTATGTGTTATTGTTAGTTAGAACTAAAGATAACTTTGTATGTTTATTTTGGATCTTCAAAATGTTGTTATGCAAATATTACAGAGATTATAATTATATAAAAATATATTAAATAATAAAAACGTAAAGGAGGTATTTTTGTTGAGCACAGTCTATTCTAAACATTCACAAATGTGACAGAAATGTACGCGCGACAGTAGCCTAGTAAAATTTTGAATTTATCTCCACTCTATATATCTTCCTACCAACGCTTCCAACTCTAAAGTTGGAATGATTCGTAGGAATATTTCGATTTTTTTGACGCAAAAGAACAACCATCCAATAATAGACAATTAAAAACAACGTATGAAGCTTCAATCCAATAAAATTTCTATCAAGTAAACTTCACAGCTTCGAAACTTCTCATCTAATTTATCGATAGTTTTAACCGGGAAACCGTTATGTTTAGCTATTTCTTTAATATAGTTTAGTTCAGTTTTAAATCGTTTTTTTTGTTTAAAGGAAATTTAGTGAAAGTCAAATATTTGAACGATGTCCGATCAAGGTCATTAAGATTTTGTTTTGACGAATTAGTTTTTATGAACATACATATGACACTAATGTTATTTTATTATTACCTATAAAAATATATGTTGTAGTAAAAGCATTTAAAATTCAAAACTAAGTCAACTGGTAAGTTTATTAGCAAATGCAAAACCAAATATGTGAAAAATAAGATACTGACCCACTATCAATGTCAGTGACACTGACAGGAAATAACGTTATCCATAGTACAGCTATGAATCCAGGTAATATATCTGAATTAATAAATAAACTTACGTTAGCGAAAGTATTGTCAACAACGAGCATCGTGTTAAAATGTAATGTTCTAACTAAAGGTGCATTCGTGCATTCACAAATGAAAATTAGGTTTATGGTTTTTGTTTAGGTTTAGGAAAGTCATTCATAAATGTAAGTTTAAATTTCCTGAAAATTAGTTTTCATATGTACAGACATCTGTGTAAATGCTTCAAAAACAAGATTAAAATATCGGTAGAGCAGTACTCAACAAGACACCTGTGCGCCGTGAAACTGTCATTCGGTTGGCATTATTGGTTGTATTTCATCAATTAAGTTATGACAGTCTCCATGTTCTTCTCGCATTTGTTTAAAAAGCCGAATCCACCAAGTGAATAAAGATGGGTGTATATATCTATATCATTACAGTCTCGTTCTCATTGGTGAAGTTTGTGACGTCAAACTAATGACAACTGTGTGACATAAGGTCTGACTTATAGTGCAGCGTAATTTTTGATTCTTTAGTGTTGTTCTTAGTTATTTATTATTATATTACAGCGTTATATTTCATAGTTCAATGCCCAGTATTATAAAAGATTGATAAGTAAAGCACTAGCAAAGTAAAATTTACTCTTGAAGTAAAATACTTTATTCCAGAGATTTTCGTCAAAACAAGAATAAAAATACTAGCTAATTAAATCTATAGAATAAATTACTCCAACGATGTTCGAGGAAGTAAATTTTATTCCGTAAAATAAATTTGACATGTCAACATTAATTTAATTAAATTCATTATACATTTCATCCCATGTATTATTTTTACATTTATTTATCTCCAACACGTTTGCTTTGTCTATTTCTAAGTAATTTTTCCCGTTCTCTTTTTTCCATTTTAGTTGACACTTGACACTTTATTACACGCACACACACTTTATTGTCTATTTTAACTTTTGGATTTATTTCGTGTTAGGAACATACAGAATACATATTGTTAAAACATATATAAAACATATTCCAGCGACACATTGTTTGGAACAGATCCTCTTCAATTGCAGGTTGACATTATCGCCAGTAGTGGTCTTAAGAAATACCGTCTAGTAATGTTTTATCCTAGATTTATCAATCTCTCTTATACTCCAGTAGTGCAAAGATTAGCCGGTATAAGAAACCGTAGTCTGAGTGCATTATTTTCCAGCTAAAAAATTAAATGTATTCAATAGTTCTTATTTAATTATAAAAATATTTATATTTACATCAAAATGATCTTTACAACAAAGACAACCATGTTTGATTATTTCCAAATACAAAAATCAGTAGTAGTTGACAGCTATCATGACTGTCACTCGTTTAAATTCCGTCGGTGGCAAATGTAAGCCACACCCTCATTGGTTAGGTTCTTTCGAACGTCATCAGGCGAAAGGGGAAGCGGAAATTCAAACATTATAATTTCAAAGACAATTTTCTCATGAATAAAGAATAATACGAAAAAAATAAAAAATAGGAGTAAAATATTTTTTCTTAATCTTTCGATTAAAGCAAAGAAAAAAAACTGTGCAACCAGTGTCGGACTGGGACATATTTCTGAGTGTGGCGATTTGGATTACCGGGCCCCCTATTTTGGGTCATTCAAAATATTATTAATGAAACAAAGATGGTTATAAATGAAAGTTTTTTTTTAAAATACATTTATGAATGAAAACATTAAGTAAGGACACAAGCTGCACCCAAAAATCCGTGACATTGACGATGGGACATGGGAAAACAGATTTATTGAAATACTCCTTGCATGGGGATCTCAAGCAATATAAGAGTTCTGGTGTCGGGTAAATTAGACAACAGTTACCCCATCAGAAGACCATTGTAATGGTGTATCGTTATTTGAGAAAAAATACATACATATAGACGAAAACGGTAAATTTTGAAATGGTTTATTTTTGAGAATAACTACAAAAAAAATAAGGATTTTATTTATTACCAAAGATAACTGTACTAGTTGTATAGAATTAGCAGTAATCTAATATGAAAATCGCGTCTCAAACACGTATATTTTGGCCGAGATTTGGCACATAACGCATATGCGAAGTATGCATTACGAAGTTAATGAATTTAAATATTAAAATTATAAATATACTGTTATAATCATTTTTGGAACTTTTTCTTTGTTGTAATCAAATCATATTAATAGTGAATGGTGAATACTATTAAAGATAATCTTTTTTTTGTAGGTGCAATGTTCATAATTAATTTTCATTTTAGTGCTATCTTTCACCATTGTCAATATTACGTCGATATAAAATGTTAAATGAATTACTATGCATTGATGTTTCGATTTACATTTTTTGTCTACGGGACGCTTAAAATTTAAGTCTTGTTGGTGCAATTGGGAATACTTAAGTTTAAGTACGATTCCAAGAGTTAAGGCGACAAAAATTGTTATTAAAATGCAGTTGCAGAATTTAACTTCTACCTTAGGTATTCTGTTTCGTGAACAGATCTCATATTAAATTTTTTAATTCGGATTAAAAATGGAGTTAGTTAATTGAATTTAATCATTTTTATGTATCTGGTAATGAAAGTCTACTATGTGAAAAGTGAAACTTCACATCAAACCACACAGAACTTAAAACTAAATTTTATATCTACTACATAGTAGATTTTGCACATGCCCGTTAAGCACGTATTTCTAGAATACACTGGCCGGGGTGATGATGGAGTTTGGGGTGAAGATAGGGATAGAAGTAAGCCTATATTGGCGTTTAGTTTTCTTTGAGACGCTACGCTTGTTCTCTGGTTAAGGTCAGACTCTTGAATTATGTTTATGATATTTTTCTCTTTATCATATTGAAAACTATAAACTAAGTACTAGATATGATAGTTACAAGTTTAGACCGGGCCCTTTCGCTCGCCGGGCCTGTGGCGATCGCCACATCGCCACAATGGCCAGTCCGACGCTGTGTGCAACACCTCATTTTGAAAGAGATAAATATACAGGGTGTTTGGTGTAAGTAAGAATATTTTGATTATCTTCAGAGATACAAGCAAATGTTAATAAGCAAATTTAAGCTAGACAAAGAGGCTCATAAGAAGACCATAGTAGGAATTTTGTTTCACTTCCAGTTTTAGAGGAAATGGGTACCACTTTAAATCTAGCATAGAAAATCTATATTTTTATATATTTTTTCTGAATGTACTCGTACATAAAATTAGCTGCATGATGATATAAAAATATCATAGTTTTACTTCAATCATTTCAAAATGGTGACCATTTATTTTCAAAATATGTATTAATAAAATTCCATGCAAAATTCGTGGATTTTCTGTAGATATAAGCTTTCCAATGGGCCCGTCCAAGTCATCGACTTTTTAGAAATTACATATCGCATATAAATTTTGAATATAAATAAATGAAAACGAAATAAAAATTGCTATATATTTTGTATTTTTATACCTATAATAATGTAATTAAAGTTTTTAGCGTAAAACGATCGCCATGTTGTGACGTCAGCGTCATTACTGTCGTCCAGTTACCTTGTGAAAATGTCACTGTACAGTAGACCATGCATATTTTGCTCATAAATTCGCGATTGGCTTTACACATACTCTAACACGCACATATTTAATATATCCGAGTAATTTTTTTATTAAGATCAAAAGAAAATTTATTTATTAAATAAATAAAATGATAATTTATGTTTTAATTATTGTAATTTTAATACGTGTCATTGTTGTAATCATGTAGTAAATAGAAATGTAAATGTTGGATTACTTTTTATTATGAACTATGCCTTGATTATTGTAATCAATACTGTCATTGTTGTATTTAATTATAAATAGAAAATAGTTTAAATACTATTTTAATTATAATAATGACACTTGGTGAGTATAATAACCTGCAATATTAAAGAAAGTCTTAAAAGTCACATTAACTAAAGCGAATGATTAATCTGATTATGAAAACGAGCAAAAAATATTAATTTTAATTACCTATATTATCATTATTAATGGTAACGTATGTCGGTTCTGTCTACTTATGACGGAGTGACACTAACGTCTCAACTTTCGCGCTAAAACTTTAATAATTATTTTTGGCGTTATTAAGCATAATTTCAAGAAGACAAAAAATACGGAATTTCTATTTTTAAATTCTTCATAACATATAAAAAATTAAAAAAAAGTTGGACGGGCCCATTATAAAGGTTCAATATAGAACAGACATTTATAATTATGATTACTGGTAGAATGGTAGCAATGATAACGTAGGTATAGTAATAAAATATCCGCCAAACTATGTCGCAATGTCGTCCGTTTTGTTTGTTTTGCGTGTCGCTGTAGCAATAGCAATATCTCTGGCATCAAGAATTCATTTTGACAGATGTGAAGACAATCCGTGTTTTCGTCCGGCTGACCTAGTTTCGTTTGCGGTTTTAGCAGTTCTTAGTATGCATAATTTGTGCCACTATAAATTCACAAACTATAAGTTGTTCGCAAGTTGAAGCTCTCCTGTTGCACGTAAATAACTTTATAAGACGAATTTCTTGGATTTATGAACACTGCCATCAATTGTCTTCTACCTTCTTACTTTGTAGTCTAAGATAGGTGCGAATGTCACATGAAATGGCGTTTTAGTATAAGTACTTTGTATATGAAGTTCCTTTGTCTAGTTATGCATCACTTTAGATATTTCTCATTAAAGATTATCTTTGCTCGAGCTACAACTTTGAACAAAAAGATTTTGTATATTGTTTGCACTGCTTTTAGCGTATTATCTTAGTTTCAATGTTTCATGTAAAGAATATAAAATAATCGTATTATCTTATATATAAAAATAAAAGAAAAACCGCTAGGCAAATTTATAGCGTTTTACAAATCGACACCAAATTTTGTAGAGATGTACTGTCAGCTCCAGGACGTGTCGAAAAAGATGTTAGAGATCAAAATATGTACCTATACATATACGTACAATACCGAGTGTAGAAATGAAAAGTGGCGCCTAGCGATTTCAATGTTATTTTTTACCTCCCGCTATAGTCCAAGATCCCAGGGCCCCCAGACGTAACTTATTTTCTCAAAGATGAAATGTGTGGAATAGAGTAGTATTCCTATGTACATTGAACGCACGCATACCTGCTAAGATGGGTAGACGGCCAATTTACAGGTACCAGGTGCGAAAGGTAAGCAAAAATTGGACTTACTTCACTTAAATTCTGAAAGCTGATTTTTATGTATGGCTTATAGAATATTAGTACAAAATAATATTCAACACTCCCAGACACTTCCGGTCGGCCTTAACTTCCGACAGACGCTTTAAAGCTCACACAAAAATACATGAACTTTACTTATTTTCTGATGCTTGATTTTTATATATGTTACTTAGGATGCTACAGTGCAAACACACAGTAGAGTAGAGCAGACTGTAAGTTTAAGAGGGGGAAATCAGTTTACATGGCTATCTCGCTCGCTCTGAAACGCGTGTATAGTCCCCCGCGCTCATACTCATAGCAGAATGTTTTTTGTGTCTGGGGGGGGGGGGGGGGGTGTTTGGCCCTTAGCATTTGTCTGGCTGTGTTTGAAATAGTCCCCTAAGTAACATATATAAAAATCAAGCATCAGAAAATAAGTAAAGTTCATGTATTTTTGTGTGAGCTTTAAAGCGTCTGTCGGAAGTTAAGGCCCACCGGAAGTGTTGAATATTATTTTGTACTAATATTCTATAAGCCATACATAAAAATCAGCTTTCAGAATTTAAGTGAAGTAAGTCCAAATTTTGCTTACCTTTCGCACCTGGTACCTGTAAATTGGCCGTCTACCCAACTTAGCAGGTATGCCTGCGTTCAATGTACATAGGAATACTACTCTATTCCACACATTTCATCTTTGAGAAAATAAGTTACGTCTGGGGGCCGTGGGACCTTACTCTACTATCCTGGTAAGGGAGATATAGGGATCGTCCTAAAAATTGCATATCGAGATTTTGGTAAATGCCCACGTTTTAAGGTCCCTAGAATACAATTTTAACATTTACACTATGATGTCTGTGTGTATGTGAGTGTGGATCCTCCACTCTAACTCAAATACCTTGTATTTCAAACTTTTTCTGTAATTAATGGAAAGAGCCCATTAGATTTTGGTGAAAATCGAATAACCAGAAATGGCACTTGACTAGAAGCTCAAAATAGTTTTTCTTCGAAAAATACCTTTAAATGTTATTTTTTAGAGACTAATGTTATTATAAAAAAGAAAGATTATTAAATGTTCTATAGATTTGCATTAATACTTTTTCTATATATTTTATGGATAAATTTATAAAATTATCTATAATTTAAATCTCAGAGCCTATAAGGAGCGAGCAGACACATGACTCAAAAGACCTTGACGTGCTTAGAATCAGCTGATTTGTGTGCGCATGTCATTTTGACAAGAACAATGTCATATTGACAAGGCCAATGATTTGACTTATTTTGCTTTTTAACTGCTAAAATGTTATTAGTTTTAATTCCATGTGTTTTACTGAATAACAATTGTAAAATATTAACATTTTAGCAATTCAAAATCAAAATAAGTCAAAACATTGGTCTTGTCAAAGTGACATTGTACTTGCCAAAGTGACATGCGCACACAAATCAGCTGATTCTAAGCAAGTCGAGGTCCCTCGAGTCACGTGTCTGCTCGCGTCCTATACGCTTTAAACAAACAAAACGCAGTTATTCAAATGTATGTAACTGACAGATAAATGTCACTATCAAAGAACTAATCATTTCAAAATAATATTAGTAACGTTTTAAAAAGAAAAAAGTAAATAGAACAAAAGTAAAGGTACGTATTTAGATTAATAAAAATTAACGATTCACAAAAATGTTTAAACTAATCCTCATTTTGAATTAGTAAATTCTATTCTATCCCGTATTTAAAATTTAATCTTCATTTTATTATATCTCCGGTGGCTCAATGGTTAGAGCAACGCCTCATAAGTCATGAGTGCCCTCGGGGATCTGGGTTCGAATCCCACTAAGGCATGGATATGTGAGAATGTGAACCCACTCTGTACTTGGGATTTAATCCTGTTGAGGGGTTTAAAAAAAGATAGTTACTTGGATTAGATTAGACTATATTTTAAGAAATAAACTGTCAAAATTAGAATATAATTCGCTAATTCAAAAATGAGAATTAACTTAATGTTTTTGTGACTCGGGCTGTAAATGGCGGGAGGTATTGTGATGGCCACGCCAGATTTTTAATAATTAATTTTCAAAGTTTACATAAGAGTAGCGTACCTAGATATTATTTGCGTTGCAATCAAAGCTTTTATCTTCACGTTCCTAACTCTAATGTTCTGTATATACAAATCACCTTTATATTACTACGTTTACATGCAGTTTTAAAATGGTTTCAGTTTTCAGTCAAAATTATGCAAAACTGTTTACATGCATTTTTCAAAACAAGTTTAAAAATTGATTTGAAATCAGTTTCGGCGCATGCGCATTTAGCTGATGTAAGTGACAGATCCTCTTCACTCCAAATACTTCGTTTTGCTATTATTCCAATTATTTTTTATACTTCGTACCATTACGCACTAAAACTACACAACTGTCAGTTTATTTGAAGGTTACTAACACAAAACGACAGAAATGTTATGCTCTGTACGCATGCGCAGTATCGAAACTGAATTTATGTGTTTACATGAGTAGTTTTGAAACTAGTTTTCAAATCCAACCCATGAATTTTAGTTTTGGTTTGAGATAATTCAAAACCGTTTTGACACTGTATACATGGCGTTTTCAAAACTAAAAACGGTTTCAAAACTCCATGTAAACTCAGTATATGTAATGTGTTATTTTTATAATTCTGTTTTTGGCGAGATTGATATATTTTGTATGTAATTTTTTGTAACCTATTATGTCATTTATTTCTTTTGGGTTGTACCTGTTTGAGTAATAAATATTATTTTTATTATTATTATTATTATTATTATTATTATTATTAGTTTCTAGAGCGGCCTTAACGATAGAGTCAAAATTCAAATTACAGAAATTTATTTCAAAATTTAAAATAAAATAAATATAAATATATCATCACGGCATATTACCCGTTGCTGGGTGTGCCAATCTGCTTTGTACGCAGATATCGGTAATGATGATGACATGTTTGTACCGTGCGGGCGTTTACCAGGCGTCACCTCACGGGCACTCATTGCTGGCGTGGAGAGTGCACCACAGGGGTCAATTTTGTGCCATTGAAAATTCGAAATGTTTGGCGTCGGTCGGAATCGAACCCAGTTCCCCAGATTCGCGACCAGACACTCAGGCACTCGGCCACAAGACCCCAAAATTTAGGCATTTATTTATAAGATAATTTTTTGTAAGTTTTTGAAATAACTAATGTTTCCAACCGTTTTGACTCCAATACAAGAGAAAATGGAAGTAGAATATTCCTAAATGAGAATAAAAATAACAGTATTGAAAGTGCACTTAGGACATTAACTATTTAAAAATAATTTTTTAACTGAGAAGAAAACAGTAGTATATATATATATATATATATATATATATATATATATATATATATATATATATATATATATATATAGAGAGAGAGAGAGAGAGAGAGAGAGAGATAGAGATAGAGAGAGAGAGAGTTCATTGCTGCCAACCCAAAGAAAAGATATCTTCCTCCAGCGATCACCTGATTGGATCTAGGCAACGATTCCGGTAACTTTTTGACGCATCCTCGTTTATACACCTTTTTGTCATGTCGGTATTTAAACTTACTCCGTAAGAAAAAGCTATTTTATGTGCATCGTCCATAGATCGAGTAAACAAAGCCATTGTACAAGCATCAAATAAAAAGTTTTCTATCCTACTATGCTATCACAACTTGTTTATTTTACTCACGGAAAATGGATGCACTTAATACATTAGTTTTTCCTTTTCGACTTTTCTCATGAATCATCCCATAAAATATTGATACTCAATGCCCACGACATGGATATATTTTTACTAAACACACGATATTCTTTTGCTACATTTGATACAATATAAATCGTCATTCATCAATAAATAAATAAATCAAATAGAGACCTCCTATAACTCAAATTGAATGTAATGTTTCTTTTCAAAAAACTTCTACATACGAGCCCAAATTCATAATACATAGTTCGTCCGGCTTGTATTTTCAGCAAATTAAAAACTTACACATTTGTGAATCGCACCTAATGAGCGCATTCTGGCCCATAATATTGATAAAAGTCCAAATCAGCACATTTTTTTACCTTCCGCTACCCTTGGTAAGGGAGGTACCTATAGGGTTCGTGCTAAAAATCCCATATCGTTATTTTGGCAAATGACCACGTTTTAAGGTCTCTAGAATCCAATTTTAACATTTTCACGTTGATGTCTATGTATATGAGAGGATCCTCCACTACTCAAATAATATCATTCAGAAATTTTGAAACCTTGTATTTCGAACTTTTTCTGTAATGTAAAGAGCCCATTAGATTTTGGTGAAAATCGGATAACCGGAAATGCCACTTTACTAGAAGCTCAAAATAATTTTTCTTCGAAAAATACCTTTAAATGTTATTTTTTCGAGACTAATGTTATTATAAAAATTAAAGATTATTAAATTTTCAATAGATTTGCATTAATACTTTTTCTATATATTTTATGGATAAATTTATAAAAAATATCTATAATTTAAATCCTAGACCCTACGCTTTGAATAAACAAAACGCAGTTATTCAAATGTATGTAAATGACAGATAAATGTCACTATCAAATAACTAAGCATTTCAAAATAATATTAGCATAAGTAAATATGCAGGTATGTATTTAGATTAATAAAAAAACAAAAATATTTAAGCTAATCTTCATTTTTGGATTAGTGAATTCTATTCTATCCCGGTATTAAAAATATAATCTTCATTTTATTATAGGTCCGGTGGCTCAATGATTAGAGCAACGCCTCATGTCATGAGTGCCCTCGGGGCTCTTGGTTCGAATCCCACTAAGGCATGGATGTGTGTGAATGTGAACACACTCTGTAATTGGGATTTAATCCTCTTGAGGGGTTTTTAAAAAAAGGTAGTTACTTGGATTAGATTAGACAATATTTTAAATTTTAAGAAATAAATTGTCAAAATTTGAGTAAAATTCGCTAATCCAAAAATAAGGATTAACTTAATTTTTTTTGTGACTCGGGCAGTAAATGGCGGGAGGTATTGTGTTGGCCACACCAGATTTTTTATTTGTGTATTTATGTACAACATAAAGTTTTATTTGATTTAATAACTCTTCATCACTATCTGACATTGACGAACTCTCTAATAATATCTGGCAATTGTCAATATGATTTTATATTTAGAAGCCATATTATTTGTACTGATATTCGGGCACTTGCTACTGTAGTCGGTGCACAAAGTGTGCACTCACTGCGAACTGAGTGCAATTTCACGACAAGCCGAAAACGCTACCACGAAGAAAGTGTAAACATATAAGTATGATGAAAACAAAACGAGATCTCTGTGCACGTTTATGCGCATTGAAATCAGAAGCTGGAAAGGCTATATGTTAGACACATCTATTGTTCTGGCAAATTCGTATTCTATTAAAATAATAGATGTCTGATAATGATAATTGTTGTTGCCCTGTAGTATTCCTTAATTCTTTTTTCACTAATTTTTAAATATATTTGGGACATGTGGCTCTATTAAAATAATAATATTTTATGTCTCACTAAAGTATTATGAACTGTTTATTGCTAGGATACGGTGTATATAAACATATCTATAACAACCGGGGCATAATGGGAGGGCATAATATTTCATTATGCCCTCATTATAATCCGATCATCGTTTATGGACTTTAAATTAAAAATAATATGAACGGTATATAATGAATTTATTTTCTTTTTAATTATAATTCATTACAATGATAATAAGCATTGATTACAACAATTAATATAAGAAAACAGCTTTGAAAGCACAACACAGAAATCAATTTTAATTAAATTATAATACTTAAAATTGATTATCAAAAAAAAAAACCTTAAAAAGCCATTTACTTTCTTCACCACACATGAAATAAGTCCTTCGAATTGCAGACTGTAATGTTTCGCATTCATTTTTGACAGATGACGGGTCACTAATTTTTTTGGGGACGATATTTATCCACGTTTGAATTCATTTTTGATATTATTTACCGTCACATGTGACACATCCAAAGCCGTACAAGCTCTCTAAAATGTAATAATATTCACAAATAAGTGCATAAAAAATAAAGAACTGAGATCTGTCATGTGATAACGAACCTCAAAATATAATACTTACATCTTCTACAGACGAGAATGGAATAATTAGGAGATCATTTATACGTTCATCTTCCTCAAAGTATACAGAAACGTTCAAAATAAATTCTTTACACCGTTTCGACAAAATATCTTCCGACACATCAAATTCACCCATTCCACCATCTCCAACGATTTAAAACGTTGGTGTTTTAAAAATAAATAAATGTTGATAATAAACAAAACAATTAAACAACATCATTAGCAACGTCAAAGCGGTCAAAGCTTAAGCATTATTGTAATCAAAATTATTACAAATGAAAACTTATTTCACATAATCTAGTGAGACATAAACTCTTGTATGCACCACTAGCGTTACTAGATGATAATGCCAGGAGGGCGACGAGGATCTAGCCCGAGGGCCTCTGGCCCGAGGGATAGATGTCGCCCGATCATCATAGTAACGCCCTTGGTACATAAAATACTATTTTGACGTGCGTGCCGGGCCCCTAGAGGCACCGGGCCCGTGTTCCGCGGAACACCGGTAGTTACGCCACTGTATGGGACAATACTCTTCTAGAATAATAGGCAGGGCTTGTGGATACAATGCCTAATAAAATTATAAACTTGCAATGTAACCCAATATTAAATGGTAGAATACTTGACTAACATATTCTATTTTTGTAAGTTTAAAATCTATATTTCAAACTAGTCGATAGAAATTTGTACAAAAAATCACCATTCTGTAGGTTGTATAATTTGTTTGTTGAAAATAACCGGCAGAACCTTTGAGCCTGGTCTTGTATATTATTAACAACGACCTTATAAAAAATGAGAACAAAAATAAATAAATAATGTAGTCTTCTCCGTTTGTGACAAAATGAATAATGTAACGAATTATATAAAAATATGAAATTTGTCAGGTTTTAATTCCATTATCATTTAGTGACATCTGCAGGGCGATTATCCGGGATTAAAATATCGATTTGCTTCGAATTCCCAGGCAGAGAGACGGTTTGTCACATATAAATCACTCTCGACTCAGTGTGACACAATTAATGTCCTGCAAATAATAACATCGTAAATACCGGTAAAACAATAAATAACCGGTACGTTGTAGACACCGAAAAACCGATTCCCGATTGGATCGGTGCAGCGAATTCGCTTTTCCGTCTACAAACGGGTTCATATCATTGTATCAACATAACAGAACCGATGTGTTTTAATATTGAAATATTTAAAGATCGAAATTTATTCTAAACATTCGTATTTACCATTTATAATTGTAGAAATACTGCAAGTTCAAGATACTTGTGAAACAGAAGAATTAATAGTTTTTAGCATCCCCTTTAGTGATGCACGCCAGGCGAGACGAGACGAGAAATATAAAATATCGATCTCGTCTCGTTTTCAGATCTGTAATCTCGATCTTGCTCTCGTTCTTGCAAATTTTTTTGGGTCTCATCTCGTTCTCGCACGAGAGTCTCGCGAGAGTCTCGCTATAAAAATAAGCCCTTGCGCACTACGTATTTATCTGACTATTTAACTACAAGAGACAAGTTCGTACCAATAGCACCGTCTTCCATGTATTTGCAGTCGTATACATAACTATAATAAAGAGACGAAACACTAAATTCTGGTCACCAAATTATTTCAATACGAACCTAATGTTTATTCATTTACGGTCACCAGAAAATGTGATAAGTTAGTAAATAATTTAATTTACCTCTAAAATATGCAATTTATAATCAAAAAGAACACATTCTGTCATCAGTAAAACGAATTAAACATTTAAAAAATATTTTTGTAACTAAAAGTACCTACACTTTTTTATTAAATATATGCGAATATTTAAGTAAGATTAAGTCATAAAAAACCGCTATACTGGTAACCCGCTGGCAACCAATCACTTCGCTTCTCTCCCTGTTGGCTCTCATCGACGCTTAATATAACATCCTTTACTTTTCAGGGACGACAAGAGTTTTATTAACCGTGGTTTTAACTGGGGTGAATTAGTGTCTGAAATATTAAAGAAAACTAATTCTATTGGATGCAATACCGATTTTGTCTTTATTTTTGCATTTTCTCGCTCATAGACCGATATTAATCGACTCTAAATAGATACAAAAAATATTGTGAATTCATATAATTTTCATATTTACGTGCTCTATGCATTAATTAGCGTTGATTCTACACCTTGTACGGTGCATTTTTCATTGAATTTATGAATCAAAGCTACAAAGTTACAAATACTTTTTATTGCGAGATTCTCGCGAAATTTCTCGCTTCTCGTAGTTGTTATATCGATCTCGCCTCGAATTTTAAACTGCAATCTCGTTCTCGTCTCGCATAATGCAACGAGACGAGATGAGATGCGAGAGTACTCTCGCCTTGTCGTGCATCACTAATCCACTTAATAACGAGTATTACAACAAAAAATACTTTCCAGAAAAGCGACTTTTGATTATGAATTACGTGAAGAAATTCTGATTATAACAAACAAAATTGTTTGATTGTATAAGCGTACAGTTAAGAACTGTGAAACGACTCGCAACTAAAACAAATTTTAGTACACTAGATCAATCGCAAACATAAGCGTACAGTACTGCGGCCTTCGATGTCGCACAAAATCGCACATAACCTCAGAAACAAAACAAATATAACCCGCACGTCCTCGCATTACTATCGCTAGAGACTCATATGACCACCATTGCCTTCACAGCAGATCCGCGTGACCTCGTATCGTTACCGCGAGAGATCCGCATGATCTCCGAGACCCTCGAGGCCTCACACTAACGTGTAGTGTATCGCAACGCAAGGTCCGCATGACCTTGTGGGGATCCGCTTGATCCCCGAGACCCTCGAGGCCTCACACTAACGTGTAGTGTATCGCAACGTAAGGCCTGCATGACCTCAACAGATCCGCATGATCTCATTTCGCAATCGCATTAGGTCCGCATGACCTCGACAGATCCGTATGATCTCATTTCGCAATCGCAGTAGGCTCGCATGACCTCGAGTCATATCGTAATCCGTCGTACATTTATTTTACAACATAAAGGTGACACATTTCAATACTGTTCTCACATACGTATAAAAAGAGTTATTACTCACCCTAGACGCCGAGTTAGATATACTCGAATATTAATGTTCGCACTACTCGCAGCGAATACGCTACTGAACTGCACGTGTCAATGGTTTGTCAAAGACTCCCTGCTAACAACTCATCGTCATAGAAGTTTCTATAATAATAGACGCATATTAATTGTAAGGTATTGTATAATAACTAACGCAAATTAGTTGTATTTTATAAATATATTTAATTCCCCAAAAAATAATAATTAACAAATCATATAATATCAGATGCATCATATAATCGCTCACAATTGCAATAAAGAATATAACTGATTATAACAATGCAACAAAGAAAAAAATACAGAAAATTATTGATGCATTAGAAAAGTATAATTGTATACTGGTACCTAAACTAAAATAGACAGATAAATGCAGTTTTGGTTATGTTTAATCGCTTTTTATTGGTTGAAAATTTCAAAAGGGAAAGATTACAGGAATGTATTCGACGTGAATTAACGCTTGCGTTCTTAACGTTCCTCGTTCACGCTACAGTTGCAGAATACCAATTTAATGCTGAAACGAGAACGTTACTATCGTTACTTAACGCAGAACGTTATTTAACGCTTGTTTCAGAATCCCACTATAAATTTAGATCACATTCCAAAATTCTGAACAACCAAAAATGAATTTCCAAAAATATGACAAAACTGTAATGTTCCATTTTCACAAAAAAAAATCTGATGTGGCCAGCACATTACCTTCCGTCAGTTCTATGTATTTTGTACAAATTTCATACAGAAAGTTCCTTGCTAAAGATTATATTTCTTGTACTTTACCTTCCGGCAGTTGCATGTATTTTATGCAAATTCCATACAGAAAATATATAGCAAAAGATCCTATATTTCCAGTAAAATTATGACAAACACACTATGTCAATTTTACTTGACACTGACATCTTTCAATCAAAATTTTCTTAATATAGTAGCTGTTTTCATAGCTATGGCTACTTTATGAAATTTAATTTCTTTATAATTTTTTAACTCTATATCCATTTAATATTAAGTATAAAATGCAGTCAAATCGTATAGAGAATAAAATAGTCTTTAATATTTATAATAACATTAAATGTGAAAAAATGATATTTAACATAGTTTTTTCAAGAAAAACTGTTAAAATCTTCAAATGAGGGTACTTCCGGTTGTCCAATTCTAACCAAAATCCATTCAGCTCTTCACATAGATGTAACGAAGAGAAATACGAAAGAATTATAATTTTTAGAATTGTAGTATGGAAGTTATCGTAGACGAAAATTTTGTTACACACACACACACACACACACAGACACACATACATACACACACACACACACACACACACACACACACACACACACGCACGCACGCACGCACGCACGCACGCACGCACGCACGCACGCACGCACGCACGCACGCACGCACGCACGCACGCACGCACGCACGCACGCACGCACGCACGCACGCACGCACGCACACACACACACACACACACACACACACACACACACACACACACACACACACACACACACACACACACATACAGACATCATCGTAAAAATAGTAAAATCGTATTCTAGGGACCCTAAAACGTGCTCATTCATCAAAAACTCACCACCGAATTTTTTGACCAAAGACAATACCTTCCTTACCTAAAGGTGACGGAAGGTAAAAACAACTAAAGTATCTAGAGGTATGAGAAATCAAATTAACAATACTACTATTAAATGAAAGAAAATGAACGCAATTATGCATTGATATAATGGATCAAAAATATACATTAACATTATTCAATTACGTATTTGATGTTTATGTAGATAATATTGTTAATTGTTTACTCGTGAAGTATAATAACAGCTCGAAAGCATTAAATTATGCATATGTAAACAATATTTCCCTATGGCCATATGATGAATACGGAGTAAACACAAAAATTAATGTCACACGAAAAATATTTTTATTTTGGATTTAATACACAGTGTAGCAAAATATAATTTGATTATTTTACAAAGTAAATATTTTCAAAGAAGCAGAATATTTTTTATAGGGTAAAGTAATGTCAAATGTTTATACAGTGTGTTTCACAATGTCTGGTATAAACTTTAAGGGCATATAGTACTGACCAAAATGAGTAAAAAAACTTAATAAATTTAGTTAATTTAGTATAAATTGAGACAAGCTATAAATGAACATTCGGCACAGATAAAAAATAAAAAATTGTAATGTCAACACCAAACCTCCCGCTATTTAATTTTTATTAATTTAAATATACATACCTACTTATATATTTAGTTATTGCGGAAATTGTATAAGATCCATTCCATATAACTAGGGTTATTTTTACTATTTTCTTTTTAAAGCGTTATTGTTATTAATTTGAAATGATTAATTCTTGGATAGTAACATTTATGTCAGTTACATACATTTATAGTATGTTCCGTAACGCAACCGGTTCAACCAGATTTACGGTTTTGTGTTCCGTAAGTCCTGAAATTATTTACCGGTTTTTATTTGGAACGCGGTTCCCGAAAAAAGTTGGTAAAAAGTCGGAGCACGGCAACCACGAAATAATCCTGGTTCATAACAAAATCAAACGATATCCGTCAGTGTCAAATTTCTAAACCGCGTTTTTAGTGGTATTACTATTAATTATTATAGATATAAGTATGAAAACATTATTTATATTTGAGATATGGGTGATTGCTTTATTTTTATTGGCATTATTCAACGTTATCATTCATTTAGTTAATTTGTATTTTTGTTAGGTTGTGTCAATTTTAAATGTCATATGAATTAATGTCAATCTGTTCCGAAATAGATGAAAATATTCATGAACCATGGTGTACCAGCAATCAAGATACAGGTTTTTTGGTTGACTTACGGAACATAGTATAAGATATGAACTGTGTAACCAAGGAGTTTTGCTTGTTTCAAGCGTAGGCTCCGGGATTAAATTTATAGATAATTTTTTTAATTTATCCATATATAGAAAAAGTATTAATGCAAATCTGTAGAAAATTTAATTTCAATCTACGCTTTAACAAACAAAACGCAGTTATTCAAATGTAACTGACAGATAAATATCACTATCAAAGAACTAATCATTTCAAAATAATATTAGTAACGTTTTAAAAAGCAAATAGAATAATAGAAAAGGAATTCAATACAGTTTCCAGCATAAGTAAATATGAAGGTATGTATTAGATTAATAAAAATTAACGATTCACAAAAATGTTTAAGCTAATCCTCATTTTTGGATTAGTGAATTCTATTCTATCCCGGTATTTAAAATGTAATCATTTTATTATAGCTCCGGTGGCTCAATGGTTAGAGCAACGCCTAATATCATGAGTGCCCTCGGGGCTCTGGGTTCGAATCCAACTAAGGCATGGATGTGTGTGAATGTGAACCCACTCTGTAATTGTGATTTAATCCTGTTGAGGGGTTTAAAAAAGGTAGTTACTTGGATTAGATTAGACTATATTTTAAAAAATAAACTGGCAAAATTAGAGTTAAAATCGCTAATCCAAAAATAAGGATTAACTTAATCTTTTTTTGAATTAAGATTCTGTATTTAATTTTGGTTCAAAACACAGATTAGATATTATTATACCCATAGATGGGTCGGGTTTCAACTTATGTGGGACTTACAGAATTTTGCCAGTGTAACTACCGAATCTATTAAACAAAAATGTACCTGTACCTTAGGACTGTTATCATTTTTGTCTTTTTTAAATATACCATTTAAAAGCCCCAATCTATTAGTAGGACCAAACATATTATTTTGGTAGAAAATGGGCATTCAACCTTTTTTCCTGGCTTTTTAATTGTAAAATATAAATAGCCAATTTGGCAAGAATATATCTAATGTAAAAAGAATAAAAGAAAAGTGTAGGTACGAATATAAAAAAAAATATTGTGCGAGAAGCATTCTGAGACTTAGAAATCAATATTATTCTAGGAATTCGTAAAAACCTAGTATAAAATCAGTGTATAATGATGGAGTGAAGGCGGATGACAAAGCAGGCATTAGCCTCAGCTGCGGCGAAATGGCCGCTGAATATGTAAAAGACACAAACATTAAATTGTTCTTCGCCCGTGTTACAGCCTGGCAGACTTAATGCGTCAAGGAGCCCCTGCTAGCTAGCAATATTACAGGAAAGAATTTCTTCCCGGCTTATTTCAGGCGCTGAAATTTTGTGTCATTTTTCATTAGTTTCAGTTTCTCTTTTCTCGTTGACTCCAGCTGTATAGGTAAATTATGTTCATTGGTATTTTGTCTTGCATCTTTTCTAAGCGTAGTTGCTTTTGTTTTAAAGCAAGTCATGTGTTATAATATAATTCAACAATTCACAGTTCCTAAATGCTACGCCCCACATATAGCATGTCTCCCTAGGGTGCGTTCCAAAACCTTACTCTGGAGTATCGAGTATGGTAAAATCCGCTCCAAAACTATTGCGCTTACTCTTAGAGCTTACGCGACAAACGTTCCAAAATTCGGAGTACGCACTCTAGAGCATACTCTTCGTACTCTGCTACGCTAGTAGGGTACGAGTACGAAATACTCCAATGAGAATTTGCGTGTCTTACGCAAATTTTTACAACGAAACATACAGAAATCGAGTTTGAAATAAAAATAAATCTTGAAAATTATCAATATATTGGAGTAATTGATGATTATTTATCTTATAAAAAAGTCATTTGACAAACATAATAGTAAAACCTGTATTAATTGTAAAAAATTCTTCATAAAACAGGAAGTGCACACAATAAATAATTCTTGGCAGTCAAAATGTCGTATTATATTATTTTATTTACTCAAAGCCGTTCGTAAATACTCCGGCAAATATGGTCATGTGACCGTACTCCAAGAAGGGGATCCACTTACTCTGTATCTTTGTTTTGGAACGCACCCCTGGTGTCACAGGTAGTAAAGTTATCCCCACTATCAGTGACGTAGAGTTTAGACAGCCTAATCCCACAAGTGCTAAATAAAGATGTATTGGGACTGGATAAGTTTTTACTTCCTTGTGCAAAGTAAAGAAAGTATTGTAATCGCGAAAAATTTCGGTTTTCAGATTTCAACGGAAATATCCATTTTGACCATCCCTGAATTCATTTTGACTAATTTCGTCGTGAAGTCCGTACGTACGTACGTATCTCGCATAACTCAAAAACGGCAAGCCGTAGAAAGTTGAAATTTTGTATTTAGGACCGCTATAACATCTAGTTGTGCACCTCCCTTTTTGGTCATTACATAATTTCCAGAAATGGTACTTTATTTGATGCCTATAATAGATTTTAACGAAAAACCATTTTAAAATATAATCCAAAACTTTTCAAATTTGGTATATAAGACTTTTATGGCGATTGGAATAACATATACTGAGTTTACATGCAGTTTTGAAACCGTTTTTAAAACCTTTTAGTTTTGAAAACGCCATGTGTACAGTGTCAAAACGGTTTTGAATTATCTCAAACCAAAACTAAAATTTATGGGTTGGACTTGAAAACTAGTTTCAAAACTACTCATGTAAATACTTAAAATTCAGTTTCGATACTGCGCATGCGTACAAAGCCTAACGTTTCTGTCGCTTTGTGTTACTAACCTTTAAATATATTGACAGTTGTGTAGTTTTAGTGCGTAGTGGTACGAAGTATAAAAAATAATTGGAATAATAGCAAAACGAAGTATTTGGAGTAAAGAAGATCTGTCACTTACATCAGCTAAATGCGCATGCGCCGAAACTGATTTCAAATCAATTTTTAAACTTGTTTTGAAAACTGCATGTAAACAGTTTTGCTTAAATTTTGACTGAAAACTGAAACCATTTTCAAAACTGCATGTAAACGTAGTAATCGTAGATTTTGGTTAAAACAGGCTAACCGGAAGTGACATATTACCTGAGGTTAACAGTTTTTCTTGAATAAAATGGTTTCATTTTGATTTTAGAAACAAATGCTTCAAATAAGAGTTTTAAAGAATTACATTCTGCGTCTAGTACATCAAGTATTATTAAATTAGTCCTTTGTATAGGCGAGATATGTAAATTTAAAACTTATATACTTTTGGTTTTTGTAATGAAGCTTGCTATGGATTCGGACAAAAAATAACAAAAAAATAAAAAAAATAGATGTTAATGTCAAATTACGTCAAATACGTGCAATTTTATAATTGGGTCTATACTTCATATTGGTCTTGCGTACAAGTAAGTCGTACGGTGTCCACATCAGATTTTTTCACTATATGAACCAAACCTAATAGTATATTGCCTATTAAACTGATTATTTTTTGATATTTTCTACAACCAATGAAATGTTTTATTTTGTGTAACATGTCTGCGTTTTAACTAATCCTGTTATTATTATACTGAGAATAAAGCTCTAGAGATTATT
This sequence comes from Harpalus rubripes, assembly GCA_963082715.1. NCBI lineage: Eukaryota > Metazoa > Arthropoda > Insecta > Coleoptera > Carabidae > Harpalus > Harpalus rubripes. The sequence goes on along the minus strand of OY720461.1, from coordinate 32,499,973 downwards.
CCCGGCAATAATCTCTGTAGCTTTTGTTTTTGTTGACATATGTCAGATAGTGATCAACACACAAGTAAAATGAGCGAAAAAGACCAATTTTGTGGCATTTCTGATCATGAAGTAAACCAAAAAATTATAGAAACCACTTCTAGAAATACCATAATTAGTAATTATATCTTTTGATTATTCATTTTGCATTGTCGAAGTGTGTTCTAGTTGTCTAAACAGACTTACCAACTGAGCCATGTTCTGTTCCATTTAAGCCATTCAGTAGAAGGCGCTGGCAACAGCGCAAATCGGAAGTAGCCAAAATTACATTGGGTAAACTTGTCTCTTGTCTCTAATTTCCGTCAATCAGAGATGTCAAAACTATTCCCTATGCTCCGCAACATTGAATGGCTTAAATACAACAAGGTATAGTTACTTACGACAGTAGATAGCGTTACAATAACATGACAGCCTGATTCCGTTGTTTGAAACTTGCGGATCAAAAAATAATCTAATTAAATATAATTCAAGAGTTTAATAAATTAGAAAATAATTTTCTAGATTTTTTAGAATATTGATTACAAGAATGAATCCTACTATGAATCCAATATTTAAGTACCTACTAACATTTTGTGAAGAATCAAATGCTTTATAACTTACATAAAATTCTGAAATCTTATTGAAATAATTTTATTTTTTACCGACATTGAATTTCCCTTATTTATTATAAAAAATTAAAAAGTAAAAGAAATATCCTGGCAAGCGGATAATTTTCTTTCATTGTTATATTTCAACCTATAACTGTAAAATTGTTGATTACAACAAACGATTAAGACTATAGGTTATAACCTATTGATTACAGGAAAGAATCTAAGAAAAGTTCATCAATATATTAAAACTAGCATTTTTGAAGAATAAAAAGTATAGTTTAAACTTTAATTTGCAAATTTTAGATCGTGGAGGGGGGGGCGCTAAAATATAACTTTGCACAAAGGCGACTTATACCCACGGAGCGGCCCTGTGCCCCACACAAAGGCGCATGAACATGAGGGGATGCTAAAGAATATTTTGATTATAGCTCAAGAATATTGATTACAACAATGAATCCAACAATAAATTTCGTAGAAAAAAGTAAAATAAATATCCTACTTAACGGATAATTTTCTGGCATTGTTATGTTGCAAGCTATAACTGTAAAATTGTTGATTACAACAAAAGTTGTGTGTTAAACGCGGCCTACCTATATCTATCTCTCTCTTTACTCGCCTGTTACATTATTGGTGACGTTTTTCTAACCTCTTGTACACTCCTTACATATTATACTGTGTGGTTTAAAAATATTGCAGTATAGGTGGAAAATGAATTTTGATTTAAAGGAGTCTATGTTGAAAAATAAAATTGAAGTTGACCAAAAAATACTTGTTTCTATGTTAGACTAAAAACTTATCTATACTGTGTATCTATAAAAATCTATATTTTGTTTGATGCCAGTGATGTTTTTAATGTGAATAATGATAACATTTTCTTGTTGAACGCGGCAATGAATACAAAGTTTGCAGCAGAGTAAAAACAGCAGGTTAAAAAGCAGAATGTGACTTTTTGCAGGTATATTCTGATGAGAGTTTGCATAATATTGAAATACATGGGAAGGGACATTAATTTTTATTTTTAATCAAGTGCGTGATCCTTGTGGAATAACAAGGTATATTCGCTAAACACCTCGATGCATACTTTAAGTTTTAAATTTGGGAAAAACCACTATTAGAATTTTTTAAATTGCGTATGAAATAAAAACTGCACTGACAGAATATATATTTTCATATATTTTGAATTGTATTTTATTCACCTATACGCACATTTATATTTTTTTTAAATTTTCCTCGGCGTTGTCAACTTATTCCGTTTTTTCTTTAAAAATGAACTAATACACCGCGCATTGCTTTATAAAGGCGTACTAAAGTTATTTTAATAGTAAAAATCTGATGTGACCAGCACATAACCTCTCGCCAGATATTTTACCTGGTTGTACGAATAAAACAAAAAATATTTAATATAAATTATGTACAATACATACAATTTCTTTATATTCAATATCCTTCTACTTTCCTTCTCTTTATATTCGTCATTTTTTCGCAAATTCCTTTTATATTCTTTACGTACATTCTTTTGCGTTGCAAACTTTTTTTAAATTTTCATAATAATGTACAAATATTTTTGACAGGGTCATACAATTATTTTTGACAGTGACATTTATGTGTCAATTACAAACATTTGAATTTCTTGCCTTGAAGTAGTTTGATCTGAGATTTTTTACATCAAATTATTTTATATGCATTTCTTTATCTCTAAATCTATAGTCCAAGATCCCAGGGCCCCCAGACGTAACTTATTTTCTGAAAGATGAAATGTGTGGAATAGAGTAGTATTCCTATGTACATTGAACGCACGCATACCTGCTAAGTTGGGTAGACGGCCAATTTACAGGTACCAGGTGCGAAAGGTAAGTCAAAATTGGACTTACTTCACTTAAATTCTGAAGGCTGATTTTTATGTATGGCTTATAGAATATTAATACAAAATAATATTCAACACTCCCAGACACTTCCAATCGGCCTTAACTTCCGACAGACGCTTTAAAGCTCACACAAAAATACACGAACTTTACTTATTTTCTGATGCTAATTTTTATATATGTATGTTACTTAGGGTACTATTTCAAACCTATATGTACACAGCCAGACAAAGGCTAAGGGCCAAACATCCCCCCAGACACAAAAAACATTCTGAATCACTGCAGGGGGAATCAGGTATTTAACTTTGACTTCAATTTTTTTTTTAAATTATTTGCTATTTGCATTTTTATTTTTTAAAATTTTACAAAATATTTTTTGTGCCACTTAGGATGTTACATTGCAAACACACAGTAGAGTAGAGCAGACTGTAAGTTTAAGAGGGGTAAATCAGTTTACATGGCTATCTCGCTCGCTTTGAAACGCGTGTATAGTCACCCCGCGCTCATACTCATAGCAGAATGTTTTTTGTGTCTGGGGGGAGGTTTGGCCCTTAGCATTTGTTTGGCTGTGTACATATAGGTTTGAAATAGTCCCCTAAGTAACATATATAAAAATCAAGCATCAGAAAATAAGTAAAGTTCATGTATTTTTGTGTGAGCTTTAAAGCGTCTGTCGGAAGTTAAGGCCGAGCGGAAGTGTCTGGGAGTGTTGAATATTATTTTGTACTAATATGCTATAAGCCATACATAAAAATCAGCCTTCAGAATTTAAGTGAAGTAAGTCCAATTTTGACTTACCTTTCGCACCTGGTACCTGTAAATTGGCCGTCTACCCAACTTAGCAGGTATGTGTGCGTTCAATGTACATAGGAATACTACTCTATTCCACACATTTCATCTTTCAGAAAATAAGTTACGTCTGGGGGACCTGGGATCTTACTCTACTATAGAAGATATAATAAAATATTTTTTGTTTTATGCGTACAACCAGGTAAAATATCTGGCGAGAGGTTATGTGCTGGCCACATCAGATTTTTTATTTTATTTTAGATAAAGTTTCAAAAATGAAATTAAAATAAAATAGTGGAGAACCCCATTGTTTTTATAGAATATCTATTTAACATTTTAAACTATTATAAACAAATAATTACTATCATATTTTTAAGTGCTCTTTGATCTTTACATCGTAGAGATAAAATGGTTTGAAATATCTAATTTTCATATTTGAAATAAATTGCTTGTAGAGTAAAAAGTTCGTTAGATATATTTTACAGATCTCATTTTCCACAAACTAAATTACATTCTGAAATGAACTAATCTAGACAGTCATAACACTATTATAAAATTCAAATAATAAGTATAATTTTTATTCCTGATATGTCTCTCCATATTTCCCAGCACTTTTCCTGCAGTATATTCCAGAGTTTATATCTCTAATAACACTATTCGAGATACTACTCGTAGATACGTCCTAGATACGATCCCTGTATCCTGCTCCTCCCTCTTTTATAGCCCTGCAATAACAATCCAGTCCAAGGACGAGGCAATAATACAGTAAAATTAGTTGAGATGGTGTAAAAGCAATTCATTCATACAATGCGAACGGCAGGAGCGAGGGAGAGCAGGATCAGTGTAGCCCTGTCAGGACCAACTGCTGCAGCAGGATAATGTGCGGAGAGCAGGAGCTGTGATCATTGATAGCTAATATAGCGCAGTATATTGTACATAATAAACAGGATTTATGGCAGGCTGTTTTTTGGTGTTTAGCCCGTTGTGTGAGATGTAACAGACGTGTTGCACAAATGTCGAGTTAATACTTTTGTGTGTTATACAAAGGCAAAAGTAGTAGCTATCCTCTGACTATGGTTGTTTATGTATTTAGGGTCGTAAGTGCAGAGTTTACCGCTAGAGGATATTATGTGAAAACGGTATGAATGCACTTAAAATAATTTTTACCTCCCGCTACCCTTAATAAGGGAGGTGCTAAAAATCGCATATCGAGATTTTGGTAAATGACCACGTTTTAAGGTCCCTTGAATCCGATTTTAACATTTTCACGATGATGTCTGTGTGTGTATGTGTGTGTATATATGTATGTGTGTGTATGTGTTTGAATATATGTGTATGTGTGGATCCCTTACTCTAACTCAAATACTATCATTCAAAAGAATTTGAAGCCTTGAACTTCTACTTTATTCTAATATGGGAAGAGTCCATTAGATTTTGGTGGTCACAAAAAAGATTAAGCTAATCCTTGTTTTTGGATTAGCGAATTTTACTCTAATTTTGACAGTTTATTTCTTAAAATATAGTCTAATCTAATCCAAGTAAATACCTTTTTTTAAACCCCTCAACAAGATTAAATCCCAATTACAGAGTTGGTTCACATTCACACACATACATGCCTTAGTGGGATTCGAACCCATAGCCCCGAGGGCACTCATGACATGAGGCGTTGCTCTAACCATTGAGCCACCGGAGCTATAATAAAATGAAGATTACATTTTAAATACCGGGGTAGAATAGAATTCATTAATCCAAAAATGAGGATTAGCTTAAACATTTTTGTGAATCGTTAATTTTTATTAATCTAAATATACATACATACATATTTACTTATGCTGAAAACTGTATTGAATTCTTTTTCTATTGTTCTATTAATTTTGTCTTTTTAAAACGTTACTAATATTATTTTGAAATGATTAGTTCTTTGACACTGACATTTATCTGTCAGTTACATACATTTGAATAACTGCGTTTTCTTTGTTTAAAGCGTAGAGTTCTGGGAAAAAATAACATTTAAAGGTATTTTTCGAAGAAAAACTATTTTGAGCTTCTAGTAAAGTGCTATTTCCGGTAATCCGATTTTCACCAAAATCTAATGGGCTCTTTCGATTACAGAAAAAGTTCGAAATACAAGGTTTCAAAATTTTCTGAATGTAGTATTTGAGTTAGAGTGGAGGATCCGCACATACATACACACACACATACACACACACACACACACACACACACACACACACACACACACACACATACATACACACATACGCACATACACACAGACATCATCGTGAAAATGTAAAAATTGGATTCTAGGGCTCTTAAAACGTGGTCATTTACCAAAATCTCGATATGCGATTTTTAGCACGATCCCTATACCTCCTTTACCAAGGGTAGCCGGAGGTAAAAATTGTAAATGTAATCAATTTTAAAATTTCCAAACGTCATTTGGTGTCAACAGGAATAAATTTATGGATCAGTCTTACCAATTTCAAGTAAATTGCCGTATTGCCAACTCTGTACTATTACACTAACTTTAATACTGATTCACAAAAATAGTACACACCGATTTATTCTACCACGATTCATACAATACTATCTACTTCTCCGAAGTTATATTGCCTCCCAAGTAACCTTTGTATCACGTAATCCTAAGCAGTTAATACACCCAAATTCATTACAATAAATAAGATTGTATAACAATATTAAATGTATAAAAGTCTTAAACATACTTTGTTATAAATAATAGTATATTAAAGAACGTGTTTTATAAGACATGTTTTTTCGCACGCGTCAAAATTTAGAAAACGAGCGTCAGCGAGTTTTCTAATTGACAAGTGCGAAAGAAAGTCTTATAAAATGAGTTCTTTATACTATTTTTTATATTTTGCGCCTTCTACAATAACATTTACTTACTCAATTTGTGATTATATTTGTAACCATTTGTACATTTTCATGTAAATAATCTTCCCTAAATAAAAAAATAATAATAATTTCAACATTATATTATTAAAATGAATTGCCAATTAACTAAAAATAAATTAGGTAAAAATGGGTTAAAGAAACGTCATCTAGTACCAACCGTCTAAAACAAAAAAATGCGTATCGAAATGAAGGTCATTACGATACGCAATTGCGTATCGTAATGACTTCATTATGAACGCAAAATATAAAAACTAATAAACGATGTTTATTTGTAAAATATATTGTTTTAATTGTTAAATATGTTAGTAGAACCTTAATTCCCCTTTATTGAAATTTAAAACACTGAGATAATTCTAAATCTGCGAGAAGGCAGGAAATTAAGAGTTTTAATTCAGTTCTTGAGGCTTGGAGTCCCAGTGCAATCTGTTTACATGCATTATAAATACACATTTCCATTTTCAGTAGAAGTATATGATGCACTTTTGCGCTAGCAAAAGCAAAACTAGTTACCGTGTTAATTTTATAACAAGTTTAACCATACATTAAAACTTGCTCAAGAACATAATTCTATTTTCAATGCTACGATTTAATAGGTTTACAAAATACACCAGCCATTTACTCTAATCATGTAAATCTCAATTTGGGAAACATACCGCAACGTACAATAGGGCTGTTGCAAGAATTTTTATATAAATTTAAAAACATATCATTATTTAAATAGCCTCAAATTTGAAAATATCAGCAAATATCCATTAGCTATTTTACAATTAATTTTTGAAATTTGGATATTTTGAAAAAGTCACGTGATCTGAAACAGAATGTGACGTCACAACACATAGATCTTCATCGGCTCCAATTGGTACCTTTAGGCTTGATTTACATTAGCGGTATAATGACGGTACAATAACGGTACAGTGACGGTAATCAATTACACGAAGCATTTACATTAGACGGTACCACGACGGTACGAACATAATAAAATACCATGACAATATAGTTTTGTCTTTTATGTATTATGACAGTTTGTGGTGCATATGTTATGTTTTTATCAAAAGTAGAGAATATCGTGCAATGTTTAAAAATTTCTCAAATACCGACTTGACTATAACTGTCCTTACTCTTGTCAAAGAAGAAGAAGAAAATGAAAAAAATCCAGAAAATTTTACAAAACGATACTACTTTTTTTACCTTCCGTCACCTAGGTAAGGAAGGTATTGTCTTTGGTCAAAAAATTCGGTGGTGAGTTTTTGATGAATAAGCACGTTTTAGGGTCCCTAGAACACGATTTTACTATTTTTACGATGATGTCTGTATGTGTGTGTGTGTGTGTGTGTGTGTGTGTGTGTGTGTGTGTGTGTGTGTGTGTGTGTGTGTGTGTGTGTGTGTGTGTGTGTGTGTGTGTGTGTGTGTGTGTGTGTGTGTGTGTGTGTGTGTGTGTGTGTGTGTGTGTGTGTGTGTGTGTGTGTGTGTGTGTGTGTGTGTGTGTGTGTGTGTGTGTGTGTGTGTGTGTGTGTGTGTGTGTGTGTGTGTGTGTGTGTATGTGTGTTTGTGTGTAACAAAATTTTCGTCTACGATAACTTCCATACTACAATTTAAAAAATTATAATTCTTTCGTATTTTTCTTCGTTACATCCATGTGAAGAGCTGATTAGATTTTGGTTAGAATTGTTCAACCGGAAGTACCCTTATTTGAAGATTTTAACAGTTTTTCTTGAAAAAACGATGTTAAATATCATTTTTTCACATTTGATGTTATTATAAATATTAAAGAATATTTTATTCTCTATACGATTTGAATGCATTTTATATTTCATATTAAATGAATATAGAGTTAAAAAATTATAAAGAAATTAAATATTATATATTAGCTAGCTATGCTATAACTCTGGAAACAGCTGATGTATTAAGAAAATTCTGATTGAAAGGTGTCAATATCAAGTGCAGTTGACAGTATTATAATTTTACTGGAAATATAGGATCTTTTGCTTTCTGTATGGAATTTGTATAAAATACATACAACTGCCTTAAGGTAATGTACAAGAAATATAATCTTTTGCAAGGAACTTTCTGTATGACATTTATACAAAATACATAGAAATGACGGAAGGTAATGTGCTGGCCACATCAGATTTTTTTACCTTCCGTCACCTTTAGGTAAGGAAGGTATTGTCTTTGGTCAAAAAATTCGGTGGTGAGTTTTTGATGAATAAGCACGTTTTAGGGTCCCTACAATACGATTTTACTATTTTTACGATGATGTCTGTATGTGTGTGTGTATGTATGTGTATGTGTGTGTGTATGTGTGTGTGTATGTGTGTGCGTGTGTGTGTGTGTGTGTGTGTGTGTGTGTGTGTGTGTGTGTGTGTATGTGTGTGTGTATGTGTGTGTGTGTATGTGTGTGTGTGTGTGTGTGTGTGTGTGTGTGTGTGTGTGTGTGTGTGTGTGTAACAAAATTTTCGTCTACGATAACTTCCATACTACAATTCTAAAAATTATAATTCTTTCGTATTTCTCTTCGTTACATCCATGCGAAGAGCTGATTAGATTTTGGTTAGAATTGTTCAACCGGAAGTACCCTCATTTGAAGATTTTAACAGTTTTTCTTGAAAAAACTATGTTAAATATCATTTTTTCACATTTAATGTTATTATAAATATTAAAGAATATTTTATTTTCTATACGATTTGACTGCATTTTATACCTAATATTAAATGTATATAGAGTTAAAAAATTATAAAGAAATTAAATTTCATAAAGTAGCCATAGCTGTGGAAACAGCTACTATATTAAGAAAATTTTGATTGAAAGATGTCAGTGTCAAGTGAAATTGACATAGTGTGTTTGTCTTATAATTTTACTGGAAATAGGTATAGGATCTTTTGCTTTCTGTATGGAATTTGTATAAAATAAATACAATAACTGCTTTAAGATAATGTACAAGAAATAATAATAATAATAATAATAATAATAATAATAATAATAATAATAATAAATCTTTTATTTCTGCAGATACATTACACTGTATATAGAAAACGTCACAAAATAATAATTTTCTGTATGAAATTTGCATAAAATACATGCAACTGCCGGAAGGTAATGTACAAGAAATAGAATATTTAATTAGGAAGGAACTTTCCGTATGAAATTTGTACAAAATACATAGAACTGACGGAAGGTAATGTGCTGGCCACATCAGATTTTTTATATATTCTGTAATAATCTGTAGTGTTTATTCCATGTTTTTGTTATAAGCAGAGAACTTTTGTTCAATAAATGTATATATATATATATATATATATATATATATATATATATATATATATATATATATATATATATATATATATATATATATAATCATTTCTCATTTCTAGCTCATTTTGACTACATTTTGGTTTCACTAAAAGACAAATATGAAAAAGTCAAAAACATGTCAAATGTCAATCACCTACTAGCATAAGTTCACTTTCACTCGGCTGATTTTGGCATGAACGTCAACTTGAAGTGTACGTACTCTTCAAACGTAACCTTCCACTCCCCCTTGCATGGAAATACTACGCTGTTACTATATACAATTTTATTTGCAATATAAACAAAACTGTACTGTACCGTGGTCGTATCGCTAATGTAAATCAGTAAATATCACTGGGCCGTCATCGTACCGTCATCATACTGAAAACGTAGATGTAAATGGGTCCATTAAAATACATTGGACCAAGAAGAATCGTACCATTATTGTACCGTCATTGTATCGCTAATGTAAATCAAGCCTTATAGTGTTAATTCTTTGTGTTTTACAAATGTTACGATAAGTATAATGTCAAATTGTCAAACAAGTGTAAAATTTTCTAGTTTGGTTCGTCTTAGATAACAAAAAATCCAATATAAAATACGTAATTTACAGTATCGTATTGTGCTGTCTTGCAAAATTGCTAACCTTCTATTGAATTTATAAATATGCCAAAAGTTGCGAAGAAAAGAAAACTGTGGCTGGAAGTAGTAGGTCGAAGAGCTGATAGATGGGTTTTTACATTTAATTTTACCTTAACTCTTTAACACCCTTATTTCGGCAGCAGTAAAACAATCGTTTTCTGATATAAATTCAGCCACCATCCAGCTATCGACTTTCAGTAAACTGTTCGACTTAGCTTGAGTGTAGTCTGTATTAGCCATTATTACTTTATTACTCATTTATAATGGAAAATGTCAATGTCAAATGTCAAATCAGAAGTTTGTTATTAACGTGTGACAAAAGCCGTGTTACTTCGGGTTATGATTGTGATTTTGTGAATCCTGATAGCAAGAAAACAACACAATCTAGTGTCAAATGTCAATGTCATATGCAGACTAATGCAAACTATCCTATTTTATTTTATAAATAATCAAATGTCTAGTGTTATAGTCAGAATTAAAAATGGATTATATTGAAGTAAAAAATAATGTTCTTGGCAAGGAATATGAAGGATGTTTATTTCAAACAAAGCTTTATGTGGTTCATTACACGCTTTTATAGAAAAATCTTATTTCCCTTGATGCCACAAACCCTACATTCGTAAATTTCTACGCTCGAAATAGTATATTTTCAATTTGTTCTGAACTGAATCCATGTGAATCACTCAAAAAGGTTGATTCTGAAGGGAACAAATGTTTATAATGTCTTTAATAAACAACCACACTCTTCAAAAGTAAAGTATTTACAGTGCACTTTCTGTATAAAATATAGAATGACACATGGTACACACGAATTATAATTTTATAGTCAATACACAACTAAATTTCACGGTACAAACTTGTCTGAACGTTGTTCTCTGATCACCTACGCTTTTTTGTAATATTAGTGGCTGACTGAGCTCGCTCAATTTGGCGCGAAACTCAATATACCCAATTAATTGAAATATTATACTAATATTAGTTTTAATAAAGACAATACCTTACCGTTTTTCTCTTTATTAATAAATTACTGATAAACGAGAGAAATATTGTAATATATCAGGTGTTTACTTCAAATATGTTATATATAAAATTCAATATTATTTCTTTAGAAGGAAACTTGGAGAATAACAGTCTGATGATATTTGGACAATAATTTTAATACATAACCGACGTTTCGGCAGCCAATCTGCCTTCCTCAGGGGAAATGTAAATCTTAATTAAATTATTTCTTTATTTTGCCGTAGTTAATTATCTATTAATTATTTTAGAGAGGTAAATAATTCATAACAAAATTAGTAAGTTACAACATATAGACAGAGAGCTAGTGCTATGTGAAAACTGTATCATGGTATTCCAATAACTGACCCTTGGTGCTTACTTTAAATACCCTGACAAACGATTTACTGTGTTCCCCGAAAAAAAAAACGATCTACCCAGCTGTGGGTCATGACCTAAAACCTTTTTAAAAAATCAAGGTATTCTCTGTATGGGGACCTACATAATATGATATTATGTGTATGTAAATGGTAGCCGATAATAAATGCCAGCCATTTTTAATCGTTGCAGAGGGCGCTAAAGCCTTTTATTGCTGTCAATTTTTCCTATCAGAAATTGTTCATGCCACTCCATACGGGCTTTAGTCAACTGACAATATTTACCCAAAAAGACACAAAAAATCTGACCAACAGTTCTATGTATTTTGTACAGAAAATATTTTTGAAAGTTCCTTGCAAAAGATTCTATTTCTTGTACATTACCTCTTGGCAGGTGTAAGTATTTTATACAAATTCCATACAGAAAGTTTCTAGCAAAAGATCCTATATTTCCAGTAAAATTATAAGACAAACATACTATGTCAATTGCACTTGACACTGACATCTTTCAATCACCTTCCTTACCTAAAGCTGACGGAAGGTAAAAATTATAAAGAAATTAAATTTCATAAAGTAGCCATCTATATTAAGAAAATTCTGATAGAAAGATGTCAGTGTCAACTGCAATTGACATAGTATGTTTGTGTAATAATTTTACTGGAAATATAGGATCTTTTGCTAGAAACTTTCTATTTGGAATTTGTACAAAATACATACAATTCTGTATAAAGTACATAGAGCGGACGGAAGGTAATGTGCTGGCCACATCAGATTTTTAAGTCCATATCTATTTAATATGAAGTATAAAATGCAGTCAAATTATATAGAGAGCTCTTCATATGGATGTAACGAAGAAGAATACGAAAGAATAGGGCTGTTGCAAGAATTTTTATACGCCTTCTAAGTATTAAATTTAAAAAGATATCATTATTTAAATAGCCTCAAATTTGAAAATATCAGCAAATATCCATTAGATATTTTACAATAAATTTTTGAAATTTGGATAATCTTTTGAAAAAGTCACGTGATCTGAAACAGAATGTGACGTCACAACACATACATCTTCATCGGCTCCCATTGGTCCCTTATAGTGTCAATTCTTTGTGTTTTGTTACAAATGTTATGATAAATATATTGTAAAAGTTGTCAAACAAGTGTCAAATTTTTGAGTTTTCAATATAAAATGAGTGATTTACAGTATCATATTGTGCCTTCTTGCAAAATTGCGCTAGGAACAAACCTACTATTAAATTTATAAATATGCCAAAAGATGCGAAGAAAAGAAAATTGTGGCTGGAAGCAGTAGGTCGAAGAGCTGATGGTTGGGTTTTTACATTTTATTTTACCTTAACTCTTTAACACACCTTATTTCGGCAACAGTAAAACAGTCGTTTTCTGATATAAATTCAACCATCATCCAGCTTTCGATTTTCGGTAAACTGTCCGAGTTAGCTTGAGTGTATTATGTATCTGTATTAGCCATTATTACTCATTTATAATGGAAAATGTCAACGTCAAATGTCAAATTAGAAATTTGTTATTAACATGTGACAAACTATCGTCTAAATAACAAAAATAAATGTACGTGATAGAAAAACTGATTTTCTATTGGCTGTGATCTGTGAATAACGTAATGTATGTGCTTCTACGACACAGGAGTGGGGGTCTGTTTTTCATGACTATCTTTGGCGCCAATACTCGTATTTAATTATTTACGAAAATAACAACAAATTATTAAAAAATAATTATTAGTAGGAAAAATATTGCATAAACTTTTATTTAAAATACTTTTTGAAAAATGTGAAACAGGCTCATCATAATTGATCGGTGGTCGTGTGGTTAGAGGCAGCGACCAGCGCTCGAAGCGACCGTCACCGCTCGACTCTGAGGTTGTGGGTTCGATTCAAGGGGCTTGGGTGTTTGTGTGTGTCCTTTCATCATCTCATCTCCATCAATTCAAGGTACAAAACGTCGAAGTTATAAATATATGCGAAAATTAACTCACCCCCATTAATACCAATTGTAAGTTATATGTAAACTTAAATACAATAAAGAATTATTATTATTATTAATTGATTGTGAGAAATATATATATATATATATATATATATATATATATATATATATATATATATATATATATATATATATATATAATATACCGGGTGGCGCTCGAAATCCGTTACATAGGTATTTAACATGGGAAAACCGTTTTTCCTCTCGTTGCTCCCCAAATTATTTTAGAAAAAAAATCTTCAAATAAAAGTTGTAGAACATAAAATTTTACATTTGTATCAATAAGCAAAATTAATTTTGCATGCTTTGTAACAGCAGAAATTAGGTATGAAAATGTCGAGAATCTACTCAAAAGTAGTGATAGCCATGGAATTAACAAAAAGCTTAACAAACAAATGTGTTTATCTGTCATAAAATTTAATTTACTTTTTATTATTTAATAAAATTATCACAACGTAAAATTCTTAAGCAAAATAATAATTTAATTCTTCTATATTGTTCAAATACTCATTTTTCTTGACAAAAAATCACAATATTTGACATTTAAATCTTCACATTTGTTTGTGTTTTTTGTTTTAATTCCATGGCTAGCACTATTAAACTGAAATTTTCATATTCAATTTCTGGAATTACTAAACATACGAAATGAATTTTGTTTGCTGATTTATATGCAGAATTTTAGATTCTACAAATGTTATTTCAGGAATTTTTTTCTAAAATAATTTGGGGGGCAACGCTCTAGGAAAAACGGTTTTCCCATGTTAAATGCCTATGTAACGGATTTCGAGCGCCACCCGGTATATATATATATATATATATATATATATATATATATATATATATATATATATTTGCTCTTGGAGTAATTTTATATTTAAATTCGATATACATTATTGTACAATTCCAAGTCTTGAGGAGCCCGCCGTTAAATTTGGAACAAGAAGAAGTCCGCAGACCAAGAAAGTTTGCGAAACATTACCCTAGTCAGTATACTTAGTACGCCTAGTGGCCTGAGTATACTAATCTCTCTCTTTGTTTTATACACAGATGTACCTGTATATGTATAAACAGTCAAACTTAACTTTTTTGAAGAAAATTTTTGCAAGCTCCTTTACAAATATTTTGCCTAAGGTCTCAAGGCAAAACATTTGCCACTATCTCTTTCAAATATAAATTTGCATATGAGAATAAAAAAAGATTGCTATTTTTATTTTAGAATGCAAATTACGATATTTATATTTTTTAGTTTCTCTTTGTGTTCAATATTCTCTTGTTTTAAAGCTTTTCTATGTTCAACTAAATCGCATTAAAATATATTAGCATTTATGAAGCCCATTTTGTTTCTGCAGCTAAAGTTTTGGTTCAAATATTGATTTTAAATTTCTCGCAATCAAAAAGCTATCAAATGTTTTTATTTTGCTCTTCAGTAACTTCATTGTTTGCTCTCAAATATAAATTGTCTTTTAATTGATTGTAGATTTATCTGCATATCTTTATGAATATGCAGTGAATGGTCTCAAAAATAAAGAGTTATTCTTATACAAACTTATAATTAATATTTTCCCTTGTAATGAAAATATAATTATGATTAATAGTGAGACAAAATCTATATTGTTCGGTAAAGATTTTAAAAAGATTTGAATGAAATAATCCTTCATTAAGTCGTTTGAGATTTTTATATTGATAAACAAGTCATTTGTTTGTTTGTGCCGTGTATGTTCTTTAATTATCAAATAATTTTCTGCGCTTTTAACTAAATTACTCCTTTGAAAAATAAATGTAGAATTAGGTACTTATCAAAATATCGTATTTCAAAAATCTGATGTGGTCAACACATGACCTCCCGTCAATTCCATGTATGAAATAGCAATGAGCTTTAATTAAGTATCACTTCCAGTTGATCGTTTGTAAACAAAATCTAATTTGTTGTTCCAATAAATAGAAAAGTCTGTAATAGCAAATTTTAAATTATATTTTATTATGTTTTTCCTCGAAAATCTGTTAAGAGCTCCAAATTAAGTACGACTTCGGGTTTATCATATAGGTATACGGCCTAATTCATTAAGATAGTTGTTAACATAGTCGTTAGGTAACAACTGAGAATTAACAACGATTTTTAGCAACTCTTGTAACAACTGTCATTCATTTGGTATTCAGTAAATACATAATTCACGACATTGTTAAAAAAGGTCGTTCTGAACAATCGTTGTTAAATATAGCAGTGAAGTTATTAACAATTGAGTTAAAAGGCATGTCGAATCTCAATATTTGTACATATTTCTACTTTATTTACAACCTAAAGTGACAGATTTTGATTCGTTTGACGTTTGAGTTTTTCATAATGAGTGATAAGAAAATTTGGGGTGCAAGATGTTCCGCGGAACAATATTCTCTAACGGTAAATTTCATGATAATTTTGGACTAATTAAATAACAAAGCTAGTTTTGCATTTCAGTTCTGATAAGTGCTAGTTGGAAATTTTGAAAATGGTTGAATGACTTGAAAAATTCAAATTTTGCCCTGTAATCTCTTTATAAGACCCATAGCTAGGAGGAGAAATTAATAGCGTTTTCAACTTACACAGTGCAAGTGCGCACTGAGTGCAGCTTATCACGTGACCACAATGAACGAGTTCTGCCCTCATCCGGTGGCAGTGCTAGTTTAGCCGCCATAGTTGCACTGACACTTGCACTTGCCTAGGGAGCCAGTGCACAAAAGTCGCACTTAGCCAGTGCACGGTGCAACTTTTTCTTAAGCTGAAAACGCAACAGCTGACTAAATTTTGCACTCAATGACAAGCAGAAAACGCTCAGTGCAACAAAGTGCGCACCAGTGCGCACTCAATTTGTAAGCTGAAAACGCTATAAGTGTTGGGAGAATCTGATGTAGTTCTCCAGTTTAGTATACATGTTTATTCAATTCGATGCGATAGATTTCGAAATTTCAAGAATCTTATCATCAGGCATGACCATCGTCTAGAAGTTTTAGCAATAAAAATAATATAAATTTGACATTGTTGAAACGGCTGTTTAAATTTAAATGTGTAAGATAAATGAAAATAAATTTCAAAAAATTGAATTTATATCTTTTCGGGAGAGAATCTGAAAATTTCAGTAAGCTTGAAGCATGAGACCATCCAATTCACGAATTAAATGACACTTGCTCAGTATGAATATCTCTGTAAATATTTTTTTCCCGATATCAGTATCAGGAATGGATTACTAACATCTCGCAAATTTCTTCTAGGTATATATGTTTATAAATAGTTTACCTTTGCTGTCAATAAAAGTGTATTTCCTAACACAATTTTTTTTAAGAAAATCCATGTACCAACGATTGTTCAATACTAACAACGAGAGAAATGCAATTGCTAGATAAACAACTCGACGTAACGACTAGTTGTTAAATTTTAGCAACTTGATGTAATAGTGATTTGGGATTTTGAACTTAGCAACTGACATTGAAATTAACAACTGAAAATGGTTGTTAATTTTAACAATTTTGTTTAGAGAATTAGGCCGATTGTCAAAATCTAATGTTGTTTCAAATTATACACGAGTTTTAAATACCAAATTTGAGAAGTTTTGAATCATGTTTTAATATATTTTTTCAAGAGAATATGTTTTTAGCTTCCTGTAAGGTAATACATCCGGTTTATCAATTTTAGCTAACATCTAATATGTCGTTCTCATTAATATAAAAGTCTTAAATACCAAATTTGAAAAAGTTTTGGATTGTATCAATTTAGTTGCTAAGTTCAAAATCCGAATTCACTATTATCAGCAAGTTGGTAAAATTTAACAACTAGTCGTTACGTCGAGTTGTTAATCTAGCAACTGCATTTCTCTCGTTGTTAGTATTGAACAATTGTTGGTAAATGGATTTTCTTAAAAATTTTGTGTTAGAAAATAAACTTTTACTGGAAATAGATGGACGACAGCAATAGTAAACTATTTATAAACTAATATATACTTACATACCCACTAATTATACACATTTTTAAACAAGATTTATGGTAAGAAATTTGCGAGATGTTAGTAATCCATTCCCGATACTGATATCGGGAAAAATATATTTACAGAGATATTCAAACTGAGCAAGTGTCGTTTAATTCGTGAATTGGATGGTCCCATGCTTCAAGCATACTGAGTCAGTATATGCCCGAAGGTCTCATGTTACAAGATGAAGGGTTTACATTTATTCCAAACTAAAATATTTTAATTCTTAATATTGAACAAATTTTCAGATTCTCTCCTGAAAAGATCTATATTCAATTTTTTGAAATTTATTTTCATTAATCTTACATATTTAAGTTTATATAGCCATTTCAACAATGTCAAGTTTTTATTATTTTTACTGCTAAAACTTCTAGACGATGGTCATGCGTCATTCCTGATGATAATATTCTTGAAATTTAGAAATCGATCTCATCATGTATACTAAACTGGAGAACTTCATCAGATTCTCCGAATACGTAATTTTAGCTATGGGTCTTATAAAGCGATTACAGGGCAAAATTACAATTTTTCAAGTCAATCAACCATTTGCAAAATTTCCAACTAGCGTTTTTCGAAAATCTGTTCATAGCTTCAAGTAAAGTATCACTTCCGGTTTATCAATTTTAGAAAAAATCTAACATGTCCTTCTCATTAATATAAAAATCGTAAATATCAAATTTGAAAAGTTTTGGAGTATATCATAATATATTTTTTACGAAAATTTGTTCAGAGCTTCAAGTAAAGTGTCACTTCTGGTTTATTAATTTTAGCCAAAATCTAATATGTTGTTGCCCTTAATATAGAAGTTTTAAATTCTAAAACTGAAAAGTTTTGGATTATATTTTAATATAGTTTTTCATTAAAAACTGTTATGGGCTTCAAGTAAAGAGTCACTTCCGGTTATCCAATTTTACCCAAAATCTATTCAACTCTTTACATGAATGCAGAAAGCTTAAATACGGAAAATAGATATATTCGGAAGTTTGTTATAAGAGTTATCGTGGACGAAAAAAATCGTCACACACACACACACATCATTGTAAAAATAGTAAAAACGTGTTGTAGGGACCCCTAATTCGTGCTTATTTACTGAAAACTCACCATCGAATTTTTGGCACGGTTACATTACCTCCCTTACCTACGGTATGACGGGAGGTAAAAAAGCACAATTTTATATTTAAAGTATAAAATACCTAGGTACTATTTACAGTATCCGGTGTACAAGATGTAAAATGTAAAAATATGAAACCAAAATCAATAAAAAATTTATATGACCAGTACATTACCTATCGGTATTTACATTTTTTATTATACATAGTATATAAAGTTTCTTGTAAAGAGAAATATATTACCAGTAAAATCATTTTATGAAGGAAGTTTGTGAACTACACTTTATATTTTAACATTAACATTTAAAGCGTACAGGAAAGAAAAAGTTATGTCATTTTGATAGTTTTGATAATATAATAAAGCACAAAGGCTGTATCCATTTTTGCTAGTTTTGAGTTAATTTGAATATGATAAAAATAATATGGCTTACTTCTTGCGTCAACTGTCCCGCTTAATAAATTTCATCATCAAATTCTTCCGACAAATTTTTGGTTTTAAGGTACATGTTTATACCAAAACGCGTAAAATTTAATAAATATTTGATTTATAGCACTTACTGTACCGTGAGTTTCAGCTAAAATGCAACATTTACTAAACTGCGCGGACTGAAGAAAAGAAAAATAATTTGCTAAGAGCAATAGAAGAAAATAATCAGCTGCCTACGAAAATTTAAGCAAATCATTTAGAAAAGCAAAACTTCTGTATTTAGATTATTAAAAGAGGAAAAATGTCATTCATACCATTTCCAAAATCACCAAGAGTTAAGAAATAATTACCATGAGAAAGAATTGCCTTTTGTGAGCTACTTTTTGAGAAAATTAATATCGAACCGGATTTCAAGAACAAATACAGGAGAAATTGAAGAGCTAAAGGTGCATTCACAAATGAAAATTAGGTTTAGATTTATGGTTTATACTTTACATTTAAAGACTTTGGCCGCATATTATGTAATGACTCCATTCACACTTCACAATTTAGGGTCTCTAAATCAGAATGCTAAACACTGCAAGGTCCAAACTTTAGGTTTATGATTTAGTTTGACGTCATAAACTTCACCAATGAGAACGAGTCTGAAATGATTTAGATATATACACCCATCTTTATTTAGTATCCACTTGGTGGATTCGGCTTTTTAAACAAATGCGAGAAGAACATAGAGACCGTCATAACTGCTGAAATATAACCAATAATGCCAAGCGAATGACAGTTCCACGGCGCACAGGTGTCTTGTTGAGTACTGCTGTACCGAAATTCTTGTTTTTGAAGCATTTACACAGATCTATGTACATATCAAAACTGATTTTCAGGTAATTTAAACTTACATTTATGAATGACTTACTTAAACCTAAACAAAAACCATAAACCTATTTTTCATTTGTGAATGCACCTTAAAAGAACTTGAATTTAAAATTAGTGAGGCCTTGTCAACAATAACTCCCGAAATATTATATTCTGTCTATGAAAATATTTATATTCGTTAAATTATTCTTTAATTGTTAATGGTGCTCTTTTTGAAAATTTGTTGTAATTTGTTTTTGAAATATATTGATTTTATATTGCTATTGCTCTTATTACTTTCTTACGTTATTTATAGATCAGTAAATTATGATGACAAGTTAATTTGACATTAGGTACGTTCTATTGGTGTCAGAAATCTTCCTACTTCTAGTAGAACATCAATGGTCGTTCTTTTGCGTCAAAAAAATCGAAATATTCCTACGAATCATTCCAACTTCAGCGTTGGAAGCGTTGGTAGGAAGATATATAGAGTGGAGATAAATTTAAAATTTTACTAACCGACTGTCGCACGTACATTTCTGTCACATTTGTGATTGTTTAGAGTAGACTGTGCTCAACAAAAATACCTCCTTTACGTTTTTATTATTTAATATATTTTTATATAATTATAATCTCTGTAATATTTGAATAACAACATTTTGAAGATCCAAAATAAACATACAAAGTTATCTTTAATTGTTAACTAACAATAACACATAACCACTGCCACTGTTCTATTGTATTTATTTTTTTACTTGACAGCACTTGACAGTTA
This sequence comes from Harpalus rubripes, assembly GCA_963082715.1. Classification (NCBI taxonomy): domain Eukaryota; kingdom Metazoa; phylum Arthropoda; class Insecta; order Coleoptera; family Carabidae; genus Harpalus; species Harpalus rubripes. Next base: position 32,479,291 of record OY720461.1, on the reverse strand, counting down.
TTTGCTACTGAGCGTTCTATTGCTTTAATATTCTTATTCTAGTAGGAATATTTCTGACACCGATAGAACGTACCTATTGACAACTTTGACAACCTATGTTGCATTTTATCTGGAACGATGCAGTACCCTATATAATAACTAGTATCCATAGTAATACATTAATAACAATATAGTAATGCCCGGTTTCTCCAGAGCAACTTAAGACTTAAGTCGTGAGTTATTCCTAAGTTCCACCGTAAACACACTACAATCATATCTCTGACTCTTTTTCGCTGACTTATTTTGTATGACCAACTCGATCTATCTCATTGCAACTTCGAACAATCGTTTTCTCTGACTTTTAGTGGATTTGTATATTTGAAGTTGGTTATTAGATGGTTTCTTTACAACATATTTCGAATTTGTTTAACATATCAAATTATTTCAAGTAAAATGAATGCAAATGATAAAAAAAATAATGCAATTGTGGGCAAGCATAATAATTTTATGCGCATCAAACAAAAAATGTTAACTTCTGACGTTTCTGCAGTTATATTTTACTCCGTAAAGGTACATTCCTGTACTTCAGAGACCAGGGCCGCGCCGTGCGGGTGGGCAGGTTGTGCCCTCACAAAGGCGCCTGACTTTGAGGGGCGCTGTTTCAAAACAGTAAAGTAAACAATAGTAAATTTTTATAAAATGCTCTTATTCGTAAAGACAAAATTACTATAAAACTTACAAATTAACGTGATAGAAGTGAACAATATATTTTTTAATTTGTTTGCATTAGAGCTGTAGGTATAAGTAAAATAATTATCTTATCAATCGGATCGTTATTATTCTAGCATTGTTATATTGAAATAATAACTATGATAATGTTGATTACAACAATGAATATATTGATTATAACTCAAGAATATTGATTACAAGAATGAATCCCAGAATGAATACAATATTTAAATACCTACTATCATTTTGCAAAAATTGTTGATTACAACAAACGATTTTGATTATAACCTATTGATTACAAGAATGAATCTAGGAAAATTTCATCAATATAATAAATCTAGTATTTTTGCAGAACAAAAAATATAGTTTAAACTTTAATTTGCAAATTTTACATCATAAGGAGAAGGGGCGCTAAAATGTAACATAGCACAAAGGCGCCTAATACCCACGGAGCGACCCTGTCACAAACAGTTGCGCATGCGCAGTAGAGAAGTCGAATGAAACCGATTCCATTTCATCTAACAGGATCCATGACTTCCTTGTAGCTATCACACTGGAGTAAAGCTACGTTTCCAGCTCTTAACATAGTCACTGTTTTAGTCTTTGTTTCTGTTTTTTGTCTTATGTTTTTGTTAGAAGATATTGGCCATTTCCAGCTGTTAACATAAGCACAGTCTTAAGTTTTTGTACTTATACAGCCGAATTCACAAAATAGGATTAGCTAAATCCAAATTTTGGTTTAGCTAAACTTTTTCTAACTCGGTATTAAGAACTTAATCTAAACCATATTCACCAAAAAAATGGTAATAAACTTAGATTAGAGTTTGTTTAGCTTAATTTATAAACGTCAAACTTAAAATAAAAATGGCGAGTAAACGCGAACGAAGGCCAAATTTTACAGAAAATGAAATATCTGTTTTGATTGACGAAGTTAATAATAAAACTAAATTATTATTTGGCAAATTAGGGCCAAATAACACACCATTAAAAAAATTACGGCTGTGGGAAGAAATAACGAGGAAAATAAATGTTGTTTCTTCCCATGGCCGTAGTATAGAAGAAGTGAAAGCACTTTTAAATCTATATGTAAGTACACTTTTAATATAATTTATTGCAAGTATTCAATTATTCTTACAATAATTTATATATGTATTACGATAAAAAAACTTTAAAGATGCCGCGAGAAATAAAGAATTATTGAAGACATTGTGTAACCAAATTGGATATTATTGTTGAATATGATGGTCCGGTATATCATCTAAATCCAACCGATTTAAAAAAACTCGCGGTCGAATTATACGGTTTGGCTGATGGTATTCATCGTCACTATTATCGTTTACCATTAAATAACGCAACATTTCGTGAAATCTAGAAAATTACAGTACATTTAATTAAAGGTAAAAAATTGTATTTATATATGATATTTCTATTAGTCTGAAGCTATTTAATAAAGATTATTATTATTACTATTATTATTATTATTATTATTATTATTATTATAACAAACCTCTATGATGATTAAAAATTACAATTATAAATTTTACACAACGTTAATCCTGCATTTCAGCAGGTTTGAATATATGGCTTAAATTTGTAAGCGAAAAGTTTTGTGAATAGGTTTAATATTTATTTACACCCAAATGATTCTGTTGCTATGGATACGTAGGGTTAAATTTTAAACTAAACCGGTTTAAGAAAGTATTACCGATAAAGGATTAAACTTTTTTGTGAATATGGTTCAGCTTAACTTGATTGTTTTAATCGGGTTTAAGTGCTAATCTTGTTTTGTGAATTCGGCTGATAATGTTTGTTCACTCAAAAAAGGAACACATATATAAAACTCTTTACAATGCTTCAAAAATTATATAGTTATTAATGATATTAATGATGAGTAGTAATCATTACTCAAATTAAGTAATATTGTAATTATTTTGTATAATGGACCTTTCCAATTTAACGGCTATCTCTTTCTATCGCTGCAAATAGTAAGAAAATGGCGCGAACAACTGCCAGTTGGGCTGTCAAACGAAACCTCAAAAATATTGCAGTCATTCAAATACCTGCATTCTCAGTGAAAATTTGCATCGTTAGACATTTTACTTTCAATAAAAGCTTTTGTAACTTATTTCGATAAGATTTTTTAAAGTTATCCGAGATATTCTCACATTTTACATCTAAATGTTTTAGAATCAAACGTCATAGATGTCAGTTGTTCTTACTATGCGCAGATCCCCATTGCGCATATCTTCTATCTCTTTAAATTGGAAAGGTCCATTCCAAAATAACATTTGAAATAAAGCACGAAATTAATATGGTGAACGAGCCACAAAATTTCTAATATTCCACTTTAAAATTTCAATATTGTCTGTATATCCGTAAGATATGATATAATTTTATTTGTACTTATAATATAAAAAATATGATTTTTTTTTCTTTCTGTTGTCCATATTTATATTATCTCAAAACAAAAATAATAACATAACCACCAAAATAATGACAGATACAACGCGTAGAACTACTGCGCAACATAAAAAGAGATAGCGCTTACATCACTTATCTCTTTCCAACAGAACAACGACAAAGACTATGACGAAAGTATGAACCATGCAAACTTTGTGCTTATGCATTATGACAAAGACAAAGACTAAAGACTAAAACAGTAGCTGGAAACGCTCAAGCCATTATACGTATGACAAACTTTCAAGGTTATGACAAATAACAAAAACAGTGACTATGTTAAGAGCTGGAAACGTAGCTTAAATCAGCGATATGAACCAAAGTCATGGAAAATGCGTGACAAGTCAGAGATACTACTTCTAGTATGATACGGCCTTTAGTGAAACTCACGATATATAAATTTGTAATATTACACTTAAATTTTATAAAAAAATGCGGACCGAACAACAATACTGCTCATTGCTTAGAAATAAACAAAAGAATTGCGCTAGGCTACGTTTGACGTTTGAGCAAGGACTACCGCGATTCCAAATTCACTAAAAATTTATGGTTTCCACATAATAATCAATAGTTTTATTTGGTGTATAAAATATGCAAGATATCTCAGGTGGGTAAAGCATATTTATGAGATGCTCTAATATAGTGGATATAAATATTCTTATCGAACTAATGATGTTGTTACTCTGAGAGCGTTAATGCTTAAAGCGTAAGCGTAGATCATAAAATGATGCCGCACATTAAGCGATAGAGACACTATTTGTTTAGATTTTAATAAATAATAATGGCACAAAACTATTAAAGAACCTTTATTACCTCTTAAAATATTGGTACTCGAAAAGAGAGAATGAAATATAGATTAATAAATAAAGTTATTTATCAAGTAAATAGGAAATCATAAATATACGGCCTAATTCTCTAAACAAAATTTTTAAAATTAACAACCATTTTCAGTTTTTAATTACAATGTCAGTTGCTAAGTTCAAAATCCCATTTCACTATTACATCAAATTGCTAAAATTTAACAACTAGTCGTTACGTCGAGTTGTTAATCTAGCAACTGCATTTCTCTCGTTGTTAGTATTGAACAATCGTTGGTAAATAGATTTTCCTAAAAATTTTGTGTTAGAAAATAAACTTTTACTGGAAATAGAGGGACGACAGCAATGGTAAACTATTTATAAACTAATATATACCTACATGCCCAATAATTATATAAGTTTTGAATCATGTTTTAATATATTTTTTCAAGAGAATATGTTTTTAGCTTCCTGTAAGGTAATACATCCGGTTTATCAATTTTAGCTAACACCTAATATGTCGTTCTCATTAATATAAAAGTCTTAAATACCAAATTTGAAAAAGTTTTGGATTGTATCAATTTAGTTGCTAAGTTCAAAATCCGAATTCACTATTATCAGCAAGTTGGTAAAATTTAACAACTAGTCGTTACGTCGAGTTGTTAATCTAGCAATTGCATTTTTCTCGTTGTTAGTATTGAACAATTGTTGGTAAATGGATTTTCTTAAAAATTTTGTGTTAGAAAATAAACTTTTACTGGAAATAGAGGGACGACAGCAATGGTAAACTATTTATAAACTAATATATACTTACATGCCCACTAACTATACACATTTTTAAACAAGATTTATGGTAAGAAATTTACGAGATGTTAGTAATCCATTCCCGATACTGATATCGGGAAAAAAATATTTACAGAGATATTCAAACTGAGCAAGTGTAGTTTAATTCGTGAATTGGATGGTCTCATGCTTCAAGCATACTGACTCAGTATATGCCCGAAGGTCTCATGTTACAAGATGAAGGGTTTACATTTATTCCAAACTTAAATATTTTAATTCTTAATATTGAATATTCTCTCCCGAAAAGATCTACCTATATTCAATTTTTTGAAATTTATATTATTTATCTTACATATTTAAATTTATACATCCATTTTAACAATGTCAAATTTCTATTATTTTTACTGCTAAAACTTCTAGACGATGGTCATGCGTCATTCCTAATGATAATATTCTTGAAATTTAGAAATCGATCTCATCGAATTGAATAAACATGTATACCAAACTGGAGAAATTTTCATCAGATTCTCCCAACACTTAATTTTAGCTATGGGTCTTATAAAGAGATTACAGGGAAAAATTTCAATTTTTCAAGTCAATCAACCATTTGCAAAATTTCCAACTAGCAGTTAGCAGAACTGAAATGCAAAACTAGTTTTGTTATTTAATTAGTCCAAAATTATCATTAAATTTACCATTAGAGAATATTGTTCCGCGGAACATCTTGCATCTTGCAGGAGATTGGTACGCCCAGAAATGAGTAATAAACCATGATGTTATATTTAATTATTTAAAATACGTACATCCCCAGATTCTCATTGTTGTACAATATCTCCATTTTTAAAATGTTTTTGGCAAATACCATTTTTAGTACCAAGGATTTTATTAACTGGAGAGCGTACAACTTTACTTTAATTGGATGTTATTCCTGATTTATAACGTTCAACAAAACAGTATTTTCGATATTTGTACATTTTATCGAATATTTACATAAAATTATTTAACGTATCAATTTAAATTGGCAGATGACAGTTACCTATGTCTCGGGAACATTTCTAACGTAGGGTACCTTTATAACCAGGGTATGGCCATGGGCCAAGATTGCCGCCATTGTCGGTAATTCATTTCCTTATTTATTTGTAATAAATGTGATATTATATTATAAAAGAATATTAAATTATCACACTGTGAATTTATACAGGTAATAAAAATTCATTAATTTAAGAGATATACAATTATTATTAATATTTACATTTAGAGGTTATGTAGAATATATGACAAGGGTTGTTATTATCACATCCAATTTAATATCTGTAGTTCTTATTTACATAATAATTGTAAATTCTAAACTTTCTTTTAAAATTTAAATGATTGTGCTTAATATTGGTAATTTGTAGTTGTTTTCAATATGTCAGTAATCGTGGTGGGAATCTTAACAAACTACACAAGTAAATAAAATAAAATATATTACTTACACTATAAATACGTATTAAAATGATAATTAAATGTGTGTTTCATTAAAATAAAACAAATAGCTACGAAAATACATATTAATTTTAGTCCGGGAGGCAGCGTTGCAGATGACAAGATCATTTCATCCCTCACGATTTTTATTGGAATTTTTTTTTCTCGGGCAATCATTTAAAGATCCAAGCGTCAGCTACTCCAGTGGAGGTGGAGCTGGCTATGACGATACATATTGGAAACATGTCGAAAAAATTTTTTTTTTAAATCATTTTAATACTCTTGAAAATTTGTCAATCTGTAGTTTAAATAATATTAAACATAAAAATAATCGTCAGTTGCACTGAAAATGGGGGATTATACGTCAGCTACCCCTATAAACCGGAAATAAAAGTGGAGGTGTAAAATCATTTTATCCCTTACCAAATTTTTACAGCGTATTTATTATGTTATTGAAATGCTAAAAACAATAATCAGCTGCGCTTCCAATAGGGGAAAAACCGTCAGCTAGGGGTTATAGCTGTTTAGCGCGCATACAATTTCAGCGTTGTATAATTCAAAGAGCGGTCTGACTGACGATCTTACCCCCATTATATCATCAGCTGACATATCATTCTCAGAAAATATAGTCTCTAAACTATTAAATAATAAAAATTTCGAATAGAATGAAATTAATTTAATCCAAATTTCGCGGTTTTCATTTTTTATACTTCCTTGTACATAGTAAAGGAAGTATTGCAATCGCGAAAAATTTTGGTTTTCAGATATCAGCGGAAATATCCATTTTGACCATCCCTGAATCCAGTTTGTCTAATTTCGTCATGACGTCTGTACGTACGTACGTATTTTGCATAACTCAAAAACGGTAAGCCGTAAAAAATTGAAACATTGTATTTAGAACTGCTATAACACCTAGTTGTGCACCTCCCTTTTTGGTAATTTCATAATTTCCAGAAGTGGTACTTTACTTGTAGCCTATAATAGATTTTTTCTTTAAGCGTATTATAATATTCATATTATGCTCCTGTACACACACTATAGAAGATGTTCATTGTCTTACTAGTACAAAAATGTTGATATTGTTGTACTAGTAAAAAAATGTTAGTGTCTTAGTTCACCGCTGGTGGCGGCAGTTGTCACAGCAACACATATTATATTGAAAATTGTTATTTGACAGTTGTGTCGTTTTTGTTTTGTAGTATACACAGCCAGGTTTGGCTGAAATTGCAAACACTACTATTAAAAATTTCCAAAAAAAATGTCAAAAAATTCTTTAAAACGGTTGAAGAAAAAATAGTATATGTCATTCGGAGTAGAACGCCCTTTTTGTGCTTTACCCAGCTTGCCTAGCCTCGGCTAACGCCTCGGCCGCAATAGCTGGGTTCAACACAAAAAGACCGCTTTCTACTCCTAATAACATAATATACTATTAATGAAAAACTATTTTAAAATATATTTTGATTATGAATTGCTAAAATGTTAATATTTTACAATTTTTAGGCAGTAAAACACATGTAATTAAAAATAATAACATTTTTGCAGTTAAAAATCAAAATAAGTCAAAACATTGGTCTTGTCAGCATGACATTGTTCTTGTCAAAATGACATGCGCACACAAATCAGCTGATTCTAAGCACGTCAAGGTCCCTCGAGTCACGTGTTTGCTCGCGCTCGATAGGAATAAAATAATATATTTAATGAATTAGGACAGAAAATAAAAAATCTGGTGTGGCCAACACAATACCTCCCGCCATGTACTGCTCAAGGGGTAGCTGACGTATAATCCCCCATTTTCAGTGCAGCTGACGATTATTTTCATGTTTCATATTATTTAAACTACAGATTGACAAATTTTCAAGAGTACTGAAATGATTTAAACAATTTTTTTTTTCGACATGTTTCCAATGTCGTCATATCCAGCTCCACTCAGATGCAAACAGCTGACGCTTAGTTTGTTTAATAGATATATTCAAACTATCATTTAATACAAAAACTGTGAGGGATGAAAACACTGACAAAAATGCAACGCTGCCTCCCGGACTATTTGCGCAAGAACAACACATATAACAAATGTCCCGGTAATGGCGGACGAAACGTGAGCCACGCCATGGCCATACCCTGGTTATAAAGGTACCCTATTCTAACGTTACATGCTGAGACATCTGGCGGATGCCAACTTCGTAAACACGGATTTTAATGAGTTGACCCATCTCATATATTTAAACACCGTGTTTTAAGGTAATAAAAATGTTTTCATAGCTCGCTATGTATTATTTTGTATGGAATTTTATTAATACATATTTTGAAAATAAATGGTCGCCATTTTTATTCTGAAACTATTTTTATGTATGGATATTCAGAAAAATAAAAATACAGAGCCCCTACGCTAGATTTAAAGTTGTACCCATTTCCGCTAATACCGGAAGTGATACAAAATTCCTACTATGATCAACTTATGAGCCCCTTTGTCTGGAGTTTAATTTGCTTATTAACATTTTCTTATGTCTCTCAAAATAAACGAAATATTTTTGGTGACGGAATGAGGTCATGCACGATTTTTAATTTTAATTGATAGAGCCTCGAATCTAGGAACCAGGGTTCGATTCCGGCCGATGCCAAAATTATTTCGAATTTCAAATGGCACACAAAAGTGACCCTGTGGTGCATTCTCCACGCCAGCAATGAGTGCCTGATAAACGCCCGCACGGTAAGAATATATCATCATGACCATTACCGATATCTGGGTATAAAACGAGGTATAAAGCAGATTGGAACACCTAGCAATGGGTAATATACCTTAATGATATATTTATTTGCAGAGCTAAAATGATTCACAACACTTTATTTTATTTGTGATAAAACTGTTTTATGAATATTTTAATAAGTACTCACTTCAGATTGGATATAACTATAACTGCTTACTATTAATTATTTCAACTTTAATGACAACATAAGTGATATTGAAACTTTCAATCCTTAATAGAACAAATTACATTAAAGCCGATAAAGTTGAATTAATACCTTGAATTAATTATTCATAGAACGCAATTTATAACGATTTAAGTTCTGAATATGAAGTCGAGTAATCTGGGCGTATAACTGATCCATAAACTAAAGTAGGGCCCCATTTTCAAAGGACGCGTATTAAAATAATGGCGGCGGTGCTTGACGTACGGACAGTAATAAGCGCACCTGGGGTCTCATTGTTATTACTGACGTTGCAGTGAATTGGATAATGTGATGTAATAATGCATACTAGACACTTATATTTCATCGTAAATTTCATTCAATTTTAAGGGTGTACGTTAAGAATTATAAAACGTCTAGCCAGATTGTAAAATATTGTTAAGTCAATTAAGCTGTGAAAATTTGGCCGCCTTTTATGAAATACCTAGGCGTTTTGTAATAATATGGATTTTACTTGATGGCTACGATAGACGAGCCCAAACCCATAATAGATCGGCCAGTTTACATTTTAAACAAACAAATTATAAAACCTACGCAAATGGTGAAAAATATCTAGAAATTTCTTTCGGCTGCTTTAAATACAGGGTGTAACAGCTAAACGGGCTACCTCAAATAATTTATTAAAGATACAATAAAATAAGACAATTGTATTGAAGACTAATGGCCATTTGCACCGTTGCAGTTTAACGCTAATCTGTAGATTAAGTTGAGTTTAAATTTTTGTATGCATTGCACGGATTCTTAACAGAAGGTTAAGGTGACGTTTGTGAAGTTTAACTTAAACCCGACTCCTTGTACGGTTTAAGAATTGGGATAACCTCTTTTCAATAGTATTTTTGTAAAAAAAAGTATACGTATTGAATTTTTATACAGGTAAAGTATTGTAAAACAGAATGTAATAATAATTGATTGTAAAAAATATATTAATTATGTAATTATTATGAATAGATTATTGAACTATGGATATAATTCAAGATAATGTAGTATTTGACGACGAAGATGATGAATTGTTTGATTTTGATATTATTTATGGCATTCCGAGAAGAATTTACGAACGGCCTAACCCGTTTCATGAGTTAAGTGAAAATGATTTCTTCATGTGATTACGTTTAAGAAAAGCGACTGTTTTAAATTTATTACCGCAAATTGAACAGCATTTGGAATTTCCAAATGATATGTGAGTTTTATGCATGTTTAGTTTTTTAATTTATTTTTATATTAATATACATTTTTTATTCAAAAATAACTCTGTTTCGCCGATAAACCAACTACTGATTTGCCTGCGAGTATTTGCTACGGGTGGACACTTATTGGCAATAGCTGATTTTGGTGGAGTCCATGTTTCAACGGTTTCTAGAATCGTAAATAACATATAACCTATAATTCTACAACTAATAACTATTAAATACAATATTAATACTTACTTTGATTTTATATATTTCATAATATTTTAAGTTATGTGTTGTCAATTATTCTCAAATATAAAAATATTATTTATATTTAGCTGACAGTCCCTGAAGTGCATAAAAATTACTAAATTCCCCTAGATGAAACGTTAATCTGTAGTGTAACGTAACCCGTACCTAACCTCAAGTGGTGCAATGTAAGTTAAAATTAACTGACAGTTACCTTAAACTGAAGATTAACTAAACTTTATTTTTAACTTACAGTGGTGCAAATGGCCATAAGGGGGACATCTGATTAGAGAAGAAAATATTTTTTTAAAACGGTGGTTCTCAAGTTACAATACAAAATAATTTTTTTTAAATGGGATGATATATATATATATATATATATATATATATATATATATATATATATATATATATATATATATATATATATATATATATACAGACTAGTGACTTGAAAGACGCAGCATAGGGGTTTCAATGGTAAAATCTTAAAGTACAATCATTTGATCCCCTAATTATTTTAGATTGTATTCATATTTTTGCTACAGAAAATAATACTGCATCTGAATATGCTATTGTTTATAATTTTTCTATTTCCGGAACCATAAAAATAATCGAATCCAATAACATTTTTGCAATAATCATTGGTGGCATAGAACAAAATTTTTTACAAGAGCGGAAATATCTGTCACAGATTCTTGACGTTTAAACTTATTTTCAAAACAAGAAAAATGAAAACACCTTTATTGTAGTTGATGACAACAATGGAATTGTTGATTACAACAATATAATTTGACGAGAACGAAATTTAAGATTTCTTTAAGAAGTGACTATGAATACGATCCTTAACTTATTGAAATTAAAAGACAAAATGTATTGGGAAAAAGGATTTTTATTTTACTATCACAAACATACGAACTTATAATATAAAATAACATATCACAAACCACCATTTAACATTAAACAATGCCCCAATCTATTGTAAAATTCTTGTCTGGCATTTGCTAATTGTTTATGTGATATTTGTTTAAATTTTTATTCTATGGCATCAATGATTTTTGCAAAAATATTATTGTTTTCATTTTTACGGTTCCAGAAATTAAATATTATAAACAATATCATATTCGAATGCAGTATTTTTTCTGTAGCCAATACATTGAGATTTTACCTTTGAAACCCCTATGCTGCGTTTTCCAAGTCACCACCCTGTATATGTATATATATATATTTTCGATAGAGTATTGTTTTCTAAATTCAACCATATGATTATTTTATGTCCTTATATAACAAAAATATTGAGAAAAATTCAATGGACCTTTTCAATTTAAAGAGATAGAAGATATGCGCAATGGGGATCTGCGCAGAGTAAGAACAACTGAGATCTATGGCGTTTGTTCTAAAAAAGTTAAACGTAAAATGTGAAAATATCTCAGATAACTTTAAAAATCTTATCGAAATAAGTTACAAAAGCTTTTATTGAAGGTAAAATGTCTAACGATGCAAATTTTCACTGAGAATACAGGTACTTTAATAAATGAAATATTTTTGACGTTTCGTTTGACAGCCCAACTGGCAGTTGTTCGCGCCATTTTCTTACTAGGTATTTGCAGAGATAGAAAGAGATAGATTGAAAAGGTCCATTGCAATTTAAATAAATTTCATTTTTATAGTTATTGTTCAGGCTATGTACGAAGAACAAAATAGCTATTTGTATGGAACGCCATTTTAATATTTATTCTACATTTAAAGATATCTTAAATTATATAAAGACGTCATTAAATGAAATAAAGACGTCTTTAATTGATTTTTAGATGTCCTTATCATATTTTTTGGTGTCCAAAATTGTTTTTAAGACGTCTTAAATTCAAATATTTATAGATGTCAAAAATTCATTTTTAGCAGTGCCGGATTACCCAATAGGCAGACGGGCCCCGCGCCTATTAGGGGCCTCGCTACAATGGATTAAAGTAATATTGATTCGATTTTGAAATAATGTTTTTTATTACAAACAAGGAAATCCTTAAATAAGAATTTTTGATTACAACAAAGAAATGCCTATTTACAATAATGGAATCTTGATTACAATAATAAAAAATGTCAATCAGTATTACAAGACCCTAGTATTACAACTTGATGGCATAAAATAAATTATTAGCGCTATCTATATTTTTCATTGACAGTAATTTAGTGCAATAATTAGAATATAGATCACTATATTTATGTATATAAGTATGTAGCTATGTCTTTTGTTATCTGTTTGAAATTAAAACTTTTGTCTAATTATAATAAATATGATATATTTACACTTGTATTATATTTGTTATTTGTTGTAAATTTGTATTAGTTTTTTAGGTAATTATTTTTATGATACCAATACCAGTGTTTAGCATTTATGTTGATTTTCATAATTTTTTCGCATAACGATGCTATAATTTTTTTGTATTTACAATATATGAAGGGCTTATTGTAATAATATGATACGTATACTTTGGTAGAAGTAAAAAACAACAAAAAGCCTTTAAAAAATTATTTATTTGAAAATAATGTGGCTTAGGTATCATTTTATTTCGCAAACTAAATTAAAACGAAATACTTGATTTATTGCAAAAATATCATGTTTTATTCAGCAAGTTAATATCTTTTTGTATAATGAATTTATTTATTAAAATTGTTGGGTTGTAAAATCGTAAACTTATTAGGGGGGGCCTCGAGATTTCGATTGTCTAAGGGCCCCCACATGGTTTAATCCGGCACTGATTTTTAGATATCAAGAATTGAATTAAAGATATCAAGAATGGACCTTTCCAATTTAAGGGCTATCTCTTTCTATCGCTGCAAATAGTAAGAAAATGGCGCGAACTACTGCCAGTTGGGCTGTCAAACGAAACGTCAAAAATATTGCAGTCATTAAAATACCTGTATTCTCAGTGAAAATTTGCATCGTTAGACATTTTACCTTCAATAAAAGCTTTTGTAACTTATTTCGATAAGATTTTTTAAAGTTATCCGAGATATTCTCACATTTTACGTCTAAATGTTTTAGATTCAAACGTCATAGATCTCACTTGTTCTTACTATGCGCAGATCCCCATTGCGCATATCTTCTATCTCTTTAAATTGGAAAGGTCCATTAAATTAAGGATATCAAAAATTGAATTAACGGGCTGTTAAAACTATAGCAACATGTATACATATTTATTTATTCATTATTTCTAATCTTCCAGAGTAAACTTGTAAACAACAAAAAATTTCCAACCTTTCTCGTGGCCCCGTCTTTCCAGCTGCCTTCTCCGCCTATGAAAACTGCATCCAGGGTTGCACTAGCACTTACTGCACTTGATGCATATAGTCAATACATAGTTCATTACTTATTACTTTAAAAATTAACTAATTTGTTACTGAACTGTTATAAACAAACAATACACGTCGCCATATTTTTTCATTATGCTGATTCGGGCTGTCGTAAGATTTCGGGAACCGACCGGCACGCGCTGTAAAAGAAATAAACAATTAGGAATAAAAATAAATTTTAAACAGAAAAAAAATATTTTTTGATAAAAACTAAGAAATGCACTTAGGGCCGCTCTGTGGGTATAAAGCGCTTTTGTGCAAAGTTATATTTTAGCGCCCCCTCAATGATGTAAAATTTGCAAATTACTACACGCTTTAAAGTTTAAACTACACTTTTTATTCTTCAAAAATGCTAGATTTAATATATTGATGAAATTGTCTTAGATCCATTCTTGTAATCAACAGGTTATCTATTGTTGTAATCAACAATTTTTTAGTTAGTTTGCGATATAACAAAGAGAGAAAATTATCCGTTGGGCAGGATATTTCATTTAATTTTAAATTTTTAATAATAAATAAAGGAGATTTAATATCGGTAGAAAACAAAAATAAAATAATTTTACTAAGATTTTAGAATTGTATGTAATTCATAAAGCATTGATTTCTTCGCAAAATGCTAGTAAGTAAAGTATTTAAATATTGAATTCATTGTCAGTGGCGTACCAAGGTCTTGTGGCACCCGGGGCGGGATATTATCTTGCCACCCCCTCAGAAATGAATTTTGCGTATATTTTCCAATGAAAACATTCTAAACTTCTCCCGCGAAATAAATTGAAAATTAAGGACTTGTCACTGTTAAGACACCTTTGAGGTGTTATAATTCATTCATAAAAAAATTGTCAATTTCAGATTGTTTGATTTTAATTTTTAAATAAACTAAAAGTTAACTGGCTATTCAGTTCTAGTGCAGTGCTGCTGTTTGAACAGAGATAAGTGGATAAAAAAGGCAACATTATTTTTATATACAGGTTTAATATACTGCAAATAAATTGATTTACGTGTAAACATTTTGATTTTAATTTTATTTTTAATAGTGTAGTAAACATGATTTAATTCTAAACGAAAATTGCCAAGCCCTCTTAAATTTTTGGGAAGCGTATTAGCTAAACTCATCAAATCAAACTCTGTGGACTAAAATTATAGAATCAATAATATTGACATTTTTAACTTAATAATTTTATCACATTGAATTTTTATTTTTTTACATTATTTACAAACACTCTTAGAATAATCTTATAAAGAAAACAACAAAGACTAAAAAAATAAACAAACAGAGCCTTTCAATAAGGACTTTGGTGAAATCATTGTGAAATCACAACTCGTTCTGGTTACCTAGGTGTCGCGTCAATTTCGCGCAGACAGTTTAGCGTACGACAATTCCTCGCAGACGATTCTGCGCGCGACAATTTGTCGTAAAGACATTTTAGCAACTTTCACTTCACTTTGTCTTTGTTCAACTTAAAACTTCTTTTTTCTAACTTTGGTTTCAGCAAATTTGGAAATAGCCTCTTCAGTGAGTGACAATACGGAATACGGACACGGTAGCTCAAAGCTGATCACCCCTCCACACCGCATCACACCTTACCACCCACCACTCAACCATTCACACATCACGTATACGCACAGGCACAATACACCAGCACGACACCCTGCACTCTCTGATAAAAATAATAAATAGTCGGTACTCTCAGTCACATTTCACTGCAAGTAGCGAACACTTTCCACTTTGACAGACCAGCGCAAATTTATGTATTTTTTCTAACACTACACAATTTTGGGGGTGTTTTTTTTTCTTTCTGACACCCCCTAACCACCTATGGCCCGTGGCACCCACTTCCATCACTTTAATTTGTATAGTTCTACAGTAATTTTGTCTTTACGAATAAGAGCATTTTATAAAAATTTACTATTGTTTACTTTGTTTTGAAATGGCGCCCCTCAAAGTCAGGCGCCTTTGTGCGGGGCACAACCTACCCACCTGCACGGAGCGGCCCTGAATGCACTATAAAAAATGTATTTAAAACAGTAATCTCCTTTAGCTTCTGATGCCAAAATTAATTCTCTGGTACAGTTTTTTCTAAAATGAATAAGTTAAATATCTATTTTTTGTGGTTTGGATAATATAATAGTATATTATGTTATTAGGAGTAGAAAGCGGTCTTTTTGTGTTGAACCCAGCTATTGCGGCCGAGGCGCTAGCCGAGGCTAGGCAAGCTGGGTAAAACACAAAAAGGGCGTTCTACTCCGAATGACATATACTATTTTTTAAGTCTTTCAAAGAATTTTTGACATTTTTTTTGGAATTTTTTAATTGTAGTATTTGCAATTTCAGCCAAAACTGGCTGTGTACATTACAAAACAAAAACGATACAACTGGCAAATAACAATTTTCTATATAATGTGTGTTGCTGTGACAACTGCCGCCGCCAGCGGTGATCTAAGACACTAACATTTTTTTACTAGTACAACAATGACATTTTTGTACTAGTAAGACAATGAACAACTTCTATAGTGTGTGTACAGTAGCATAATATGAATATTATAATACGCTTGAAGAAAAAGGTTATTTTAAGCTATGAATACCTGCTATACAATTACACAATATATAAATAATTGGTTTTCTTTATGTGTTAGTGGAACACGGCAAAAATTCAATTTATTTCGCGTGCAATTATAACTTGCATTTTAATTACACGTTGTCAACTCGCAGAACTACATTCGTAATATCTAGTAGCTATGTGATTGCGGTTCATTTTAATTATAAATAATAATTAATATATGTACCAATTTTTAATTTATTTTTTAATTATATTGCTATGTAGAATAAGTTGGTTTGTGGTTATTTTATTTTAAAACATATCTGTTCAATTAATATTCATATATATTTGTTATAATTTTAATTAGCGTTGACATATTTTTTGACAATTTAATATAATAATTTATTTTTGAAATTATTCATATCAAATACTTAAAAAATAATAAAAATACCTGTATATAAAAAAAACTGATTGAAGTAGTTTGATCTGAGATTTATTACATCAGATTATTTTTTATGCATTTCTTTATCTCTAAATCTATAGAAGATATAAAATGAATTTATATTTATCGAATAAAGAATTTAACGTTCTTTAATATTAAGTATTTACATAAATTTTCGATAAATAATATATAGATGATTTTTTTCTTGTAACTACTACTTCCGGTTGTTCAATTGTTACCAAAACTTAATCAACTCTTCCCATTATTGTTAGATTGAAGAATCCGTAGTTAAAAATGTCTAAGTCTTATATATCCATATACACACACATACATACACATACACACATACACACACACACACACACACATCCATATACACACACATATATACATACATACATACATACATACATACACCCAGATAGCACAAAAATATACCATGAATATGCTATGAATATTTTCTAAGAATATTTGAATATTCCAGGAATTACCTATTTATGTTCTGGAATATATAGAGAATATTCCAGGAATATGTTGATGTCTCGAAAAAAAATATTCCCTGATGATCCGCACAATATCCTACGGAATATTTCATGTATATTCTGGGAAATACACAAACATATTCCTCATTCCTTCATAATATATTCACTGGAATATTCTAGGATATTATATGGGAGATAATGAATAGTCTACACATTTATAGATATACATATAATCATTAAAAATAAAAATTACATTCGTGTTTCGTGCACTCATATAAAAAAGTGTATTTTTTTACTTTTCCATGGAACTCCCAGAGGTAGACATCTAAGTTCAATGTTTTTGTGGCTAATAAATATACATACATATTGAAGTAGTAGTGTCACGATCTACACACGTATATTTATATCTAAAATTGAAAAATATGTTAATACGAATTTGTATATAATTACAGAGAGTATACTTCACCTTCTTGAAAAATTAATTTCTCAAGATTATGTCGCTAATTTTGATGGGCATTAAGTTTTTGCTCTCGGGTCGCTAGTCTAAAATAAGGATATAAAAATTAGTGCATTCAATTATTGCCAAAGGCTATAAATATAGTAAAATGGTAAAATTACTTACTTCAGTTTCTCTTGTTCATTTAATCCTATGCCATCTTGCAGACATAAACAGTTTTTTTTCTATATTTGGACATGGTATAGAATACCTAATCAACAGATTATACAAACAGTTATGCAGTTTATACAGTATATATATAAACGCAATGTACTTACTTTTTTTTTATCCCAAATTATTACTGAGTAGTCAGAGTGTTAGTGTCTAAATTTGTGATTTGTGCTGAGTAATCAACAAACGCTGTGTCTCGGGCGGGCTACAGATGAGATATGAGATGCAGAAGCTACAGACTACAAACCATGGATGTTACCATAGCAACAACGAACGATACAAACAAATCGAACCAATTCAAATATGATGAAATAAACATTAAATAAATAGTAGAATAATTATTTATAGTAGTTACACAAATATTTTTAAAATTGCCGTGATAATAAATACTAAAATTTATGTTTGGGTATTGTTTACATAAATCTAATCAGCAAATAATATAAATACCAAATAGTGATGCAGTTTATACAGCATATAATATGTAAATATAATGTACTTGCTTGTTTCTTATCCCAAATTATTGAAACCCTTCTAATTTGAGCTGATTAATAAACAAAAGTTACTAACGTTTAGGAGTGAGTATGCATGTATTGTTACCTTAGCAACGACGAATGATACAAATAAACCATAACGTAGAAAAAATACAAATATGAGGAAATAAGAATGAAAGGAATATAGAATAATTATTTGTTGTAGGTACACTAATATTTATGAAATTACCGTGGAAATGAAAAATAAAATTTTATAGTTGGGTATTGTTTAAAAACGCACGCAAATTATTGTAAATCTAACAGCTTTACTTGGTTTAGCACCACTATTTCAAACCAAAACTGAGGAACAAGTCAGCATGGTGATAGATAAAACACTATTAACGTAAATAATGTGAAATGTAACACAATAAATATATATAAATATTAAGCCTATCTCGCATTAAGAACGCAAAAATAGCTCCAAAATAAATACTCCCTCCAAAATTGATTTTAATATATTATGCGGAGAATATTCTCAATGATATATACTTGAGATATTCCCATATATTCTGGAATAATATAAGAATATCCTGATCATATTAAAATAAATAATCATAGAATATTCTAGCTTGATTATTACAGTAATATACCAATATATTCGTAATATTCTTAGGACATTCCTGAGATATTTGGAATATAGAAGACATATATAGGACTTTCTCAGAATATTCTGAGAAGATTTGTGCTATCTGGGCATACATACATACATACATACATACATACATACATACATACATACATACATACATACATACATACATACATACATACATACATACATACATACATACATACATACATACATACATACATACATACATACATACATACATACATACATACATACATACATACATACATACATACATACATACATACATACATACATACATACATACATACATACATACATACATACATACATACATACATACATACATACATACATACATACATACATACATACATACATACATACATACATACATACATACATACATACATACATACATACATACATACATACATACATACATACATACATACATACATACATACATACATACATACATACATACATACATACATACATACATACATACATACATACATACATACATACATACATACATACATACATACATACATACATACATACATACATACATACATACATACATACATACATACATACATACATACATACATACATACATACATACATACATACATACATACATACATACATACATACATACATACATACATACATACATACATACATACATACATACATACATACATACATACATACATACATACATACATACATACATACATACATACATACATACATACATACATACATACATACATACATACATACATACATACATACATACATACATACATACATACATACATACATACATACATACATACATACATACATACATACATACATACATACATACATACATACATACATACATACATACATACATACATACATACATACATACATACATACATACATACATACATACATACATACATACATACATACATACATACATACATACATACATACATACATACATACATACATACATACATACATACATACATACATACATACATACATACATACATACATACATACATACATACATACATACATACATACATACATACATACATACATACATACATACATACATACATACATACATACATACATACATACATACATACATACATACATACATACATACATACATACATACATACATACATACATACATACATACATACATACATACATACATACATACATACATACATACATACATACATACATACATACATACATACATACATACATACATACATACATACATACATACATACATACATACATACATACATACATACATACATACATACATACATACATACATACATACATACATACATACATACATACATACATACATACATACATACATACATACATACATACATACATACATACATACATACATACATACATACATACATACATACATACATACATACATACATACATACATACATACATACATACATACATACATACATACATACATACATACATACATACATACATACATACATACATACATACATACATACATACATACATACATACATACATACATACATACATACATACATACATACATACATACATACATACATACATACATACATACATACATACATACATACATACATACATACATACATACATACATACATACATACATACATACATACATACATACATACATACATACATACATACATACATACATACATACATACATACATACATACATACATACATACACACACACACACACACACACACACACAGCTATAATCGAATTCTAGGACCTTAAAACGTGCTTATTCACTAAAATCTGGATATACGATTGTTAGTATGAATTCAATACCTCTTTTAACGAGAGGTAAAAAATTTTAAAATATTATTTATTGAATTGTTTCTAATTTAAACATATTATGAAATATCCATTAGATATTTTACAATCAATTATTGATATTTGTGTAATATTTTGAAAGTTACATGATATCAAACAGAATGTGACGTCAAAGTTCATACTGGTTAACATGTGACGTACTATTGCCTACGTTTATTTATAAAAATAACGAATGTGAAGGACAAAATGTTTTTATATCGGCTATATACTCTAAATGAATTTTATGAAAGAAATTAAATTATTAATATGCAATAACGTATTTTATTCTTAGTATAACAGGTTTTACTGTTTATAACAGTTTTAATTCATCGTGGGATGTAAATCATCGATGATTTTTAAACAATTTTTGTAAACGCTTTTCCTACAAATTTTAATTTTTTTAATCAACCACTGTGATTTTGATAATGCGGATTGAAATTTTCTTAATAAATAAAGTGTTTGCTAAACTTTTTTTATTTTCTACTCTTAGTTTACAGACCAGTTATTCATATTTTAACAAATAAACCTATATTTCGGTTCTTATAAGTTGACAAAAAACTTTTTGTTTTGGTGCCCGGTTTTTTTTTTTTGGCCACGAGTGTATGAGTCTGATCTCGTATATAAAATAATAGTTCTTTATTATATGAGTGTGGAATGTATCCTATTAATCACGAAAGAAAACGTTTAGTCACGTAGCCTGCAGGGCGAGTGGCTAATTTTCTTTAGTGACTAATATACATTCCACACGAGCGTAATACAACGTTTTATCCAACACTTTTTGAAAAACTTCTTAAATCATTTTTATGTTTACATTCATCGTTTGACACTGACAAGTCAAATGATAGTATTTTAAATTACAAAGTAGCCATTGAATGGTTATGATTTTCTTATATTGTTATTGAAAAAAATTTGCTGTAATAATTATTGTCTGACATTGGGAATTATTTGAAAGAAAAATACATTAAAATGGGTGAAAATGAGGACCTTCCTTTAAAACTTATTCACTTAGAAGCACAAGCAGCATCTTTGAAATTAATTCCGAAGCAAGTAACCACTAACTTTATTCTCGTTTTCGTTTCATCAACCGTATGACAGTTGTCATTGTGTAAAGATAAGTAACATATTTTAGCATAAATAATGTTAATATTAATTTAAATAAATAAGTTTCATAATGTTAAATCATTTCAATAATAAAATAATTTTGTAAAATTGCTTTTAATTTATATTAAAAAAAAAAATCTGATGTGGCCAGCACATTACCTTCCGTTAGATCGTGGTTAGATCTGTGTATATTGTAAAAATTCCACACATAGATTTTCTTGTAATAGATTCCATATTTCCAGTATATTACCTTCAGTTCTATATATTTTGTACAAATTCCATATAGAAAGTTTTTTGTAAGAGATTATATATTTCCAGTAATATTATAACACATACATACTGTCAAATGCACTTGACACTGACATTTATCAATCAGAATTTTCTTAATAGTAGATGTTCCCATGGTTATAGCACAGCTTGCTGCTTTAAGAAATTTAATTTTTTATAAATTTATTACTCTATATCCATTGAATAGTATAAAATGTAATCAAATATTATACAGAATAAAATATTCTTTAATATTTATAATAATATTAAATGTAAAAATATAATATTTAACACCGTTTTTTCAAGAAAAACTATTAAAATCTTCAAATTAGGGTACTTCCGGTCGACCAATTGTAACCAAAATCTAATCAGCTCTTCATATAGATGTAAATAAAAGGAATACGCAAAAATTATAATTTTTGGAAAGGTGGTATTGAAGTTATGCGATCCGAAAAAATCGTCACACACATACATCCATCATAAAAATAGTAAAATCGCATTTTAAGGAACCTAAAACGTGCTTATTCATTAAAAACTCATCATGGATTTTTTTGATCAAAGACAATACCTTCCTTACCTAATAAAGATTACGGAAGGTAAAGCACAAAAATCAGTAATAATTCCTCCGTGACTTCTAAAATATTCTCTCACGGAGTGACTCATGTTGTACATTAGTTACTTCAAATAACCATAGTAACAAGTATATTATCAGTCAGTGTTGAATAAAATTAGTTCCATCTTTGGCTTTCTATTTTCTGTTACTATTCCACCATTTTTGTCTTGGAGCAAGTTTTGTGGATGAAATATGATCATTCAACTTGAAACAAAACATGTTTGATGAAACTTGAAGAGGATTCATGAATAAATGATCTATGTGGGCGAGAATATTCGCTGTCTAATTAATTTTAGAGAAACTGTTTCTTGCAGGTGAAGAAGGGGGCTAGAGAAACTATTATATTCGAGATCTCACGTGAATTCTACACAAGAGAATGTGTGGTAATCGACGGTTAAGTGATTTGATTACGTGTGTTCCAATTCCAAATGCCTTGTTTGATTATATAACTTGTATGAGAGCTGCTGTGTACATCAAATTATAAATTCATCTGTAGTTGTACGACTTTACACATAAACTGTATTATGAAGTAATTTAAATAGTATACACAGTATGTAAGATTCAATTTCCTCAACTAATTATCATAATGTTTGCTTAAAGTTATGAAATGTTATGCAGAAATGTATAGTGGGATTCTAAGCATTTCTATAAGATTTATAAGTCTGGCAATAGTCTCAATCTACTTGTTGTTGTTTTTACCTCCCGTCATACCGTAGGTAAGGGAGGTAATGTTATCGGTCAAAAAATTCGATGGTGAGTTTTCAGTAAATAAGCACGAATTAGGTCCCCACAACAAGTTTTTACTATTTTTACGGTGTGTGTGTGTGTGTGTGTGCGTGGCCGCGCGCGCGCGTGCGTGTGTGTGTTTGTGTGTGTGTGTGTGAGACGATTTTTTAAAATTTATTTATTAGGAAGATAGCAAATTTCGGTATTTCAATGTAAAGTTGCGATGCAAATTGTTATTAGATACCTTTTTACCTTCCGTCACCTTTAGGTAAGGAAGGTATTGTCTTTGGTCAAAAAATTCGGTGGTGAGTTTTTGATGAATAAGCACGTTTTAGGGTCCCTAGAATACGATTTTACTATTTTTACGATGATGTCTGTATGTGTGTGTGTGTGTATGTATGTGTGTGTGTCTGTGCGTGACAAAATTTTCTAATGCGATAACTCTAATACTAAAATTCCAAAAATTATAATTCTTTCGTATTCCTCTTCGTTACATCCATGTGAAGAGCTGATTAGATTTTGGTTACAATTGGTCAACCGGAAGTACCATCATTTAAAGATTTTAACAGTGTTAAATATCATTTTTTCACATTTAACGTTATTATAAATATTAAAGAATTATTTATTCTCTATACGATTTGAATGCATTTTATACTTCATATTAAATGGACATAGAGTTAAAAAATTATAAAGAAATTAAATATCATATATATTAGTCAGTTTTGCTATAACTCTGGAAACAGCTGCTACATTAAGAAAATTCTGATTGAATGGTGTCAGTGTCAAGTGCAGTTGACAGTATGTTATAATTTTACTGGAAATATAGGATCTTTTGTTAGAAACTTTCGGTATGGAATCTGTATAAAATACATAGAACTAACTGACGGAAGGTAATGTGCTGGCCACATCAGATTTTTTTGGAATCTAGTTGTAAAACTATAGAATAAATTAAAATAATACATGACCCTGACATTTATGTCACATGCAAATATTTATAATAATATCTTAAAAATATGGACAAGAAACGGACATCAAACTTTTCCAAGGCTGATGTTCTGATATTAACCGATTTAGCATTCAAATAAGATTACGAACTCCACAACGTGGGAAAATAAGTAGGAGATTTGGGAAATCATTACCAGCGAATTTAATGCACAATCTGGTACCGTCCACCGCGATAGAAAATCATTTCATTTAAAATATGATTGCATCAAAAGGACATTAAAAGAAACTGCAAACAAACAATTTGTATTTTTTTTTTCTAAATCTCCTAGTTTTTGAGTTAAAATTCTTTAAAGATTTGTTTAAAATTTCGTTACCCGCCACTGGCAAGATCTCTGCTGCCTGAATCAAAGTTCGATGTACACAGCACAAAAATTGTCGGGTGGTGGTTGCATACTTGTAGACACATTAATTAATAAACGATCAACGGAAAACATATTTATTATTAATAAATTCGTAATAGTACAATTTTTAAAATAAAGAATTTTAAAATTTGGATAACAAAATAATAAAATTGTGTATTAATACATGTTTTTGAACTGTGTGAATAGAGTAAGAGCGTGGGAAGAGCATACTAGTCAAGACTAGTTATGGAGATTATGAAATGAATTTTCGTGTGTCAACGTGTCAACACGGCAAATCATAATAGTTTAAATACGTTATTCAAAAAATGTAAGTACATACTTTTGTCCATTTAAACGAGGTGGGATTATATTAGGACCAATGACTCGTCAATTTATTCCCGCCCAAACAATTAATGATATTTTTTGTTGAAAATTGTGTTTCCTCCTTACAGTATGAGGATTTTTGTGACCAGATAAGCGTATTGTGCATTATTAAAGACATTTTCTCTAATATATCCAGCCCTATCAGTGAACAATACAACTCATTCGCAAAATTGAAATGCTGGAAACAATGAAATTTTTGCACATAGTATGGAAGTAACTGTTGCTCTTTTAAAATATTCCAAATTGTCATATGTAACACATCAAACTGCGATAATCTCAAAGATATTGTATGTGGTACAACATAAATATTCGAATATTACGAAGAGGATGATCTTCGTGTAACTTCGTTGACCTTGAGGACTTCACCATAGGTAATTACAATGTCTGTGTATCCGCTAATCATAAACATAGCATTTTGCCAGAATTTTACCTTATAAACAAGTTTATTACTAATGTTAAAATTTAATTGCAACAACTGACAGGACTGTCAATTACTAAAACAAAATTTTTCATAGGTATTGCCACTGCATTCAATTATTACAAAAATTTTTGGAACGACTCGTCAATTTACGGGGTGGTAAAAATGCTAAAAAAATATGCGATTTCGAGAAAATGTTATTAAGAAATATTGTTGCCCTCGACGACTTATATTACTGGTTAAATTTAATGTACTTATTTCATTTACACCCTGTATATTATATTTTGCTTAAGGGATTAATATTTTCAATAACTTGAAGTTCTTCCTCTTGCAATATATAATTATTTTCATCAAAATACATTTCCATCTTACAATACTTTTATTTCAAATGTAAATGTGTTGACAACTGACAATGACATTCGTTTTATTAGATAGCTAACAAATTTATTAGCTACTAGAAGTTTCTCTCAAATTTCTTAGCGAATAAACAATTTATAATGTACCTAATAACTTGTATGGACAATAAAATACGCAAAAAAAAGGTTGTTAGGTAACTAAAATTTATTAGGAAGTTGTTAGGAGATTGAAATACCTGCCCTAAATATTTTAATATACGAATCGTTATATAATTTCCGATGTTGACTTAGTAAAATTATACGCATCAATGGATTCTTGTAAACTTGGGAAGGTATCGATATTGAACTATCTTGTAGCCTTAGATCGCCTTCTGTTAGGATTAAACTCGATTAAGCGTAATTCAGCCGTGAAATTTGTTGGCCTGATATTTTTATTAGCATGGAACGATAAAACCCTTCCCAAGCGCTGTTGTTTATTTTGCCATTATTACGAGATACTGAACTGAATATTCTCCCAGGGAATATTGAACTACAATGCCCAAAGAATTGATTTTGCAAATTAAATATAGGGAGTTTTATATATAGGCAACACCAACGACCAAATATAACTATACTCTATCCGTTTTAACTATAGAGCGTTGGGTGAGATAGGGCTTAAGATTCTAGCTCTCTGATTGGTTCGAACGTGAACCGAGTTTACACATTAAAATAAATGACGCGAAATTTAAATTTGCTTGACAACTGTATGAATTATTTTGCCGTCTGGCATAAAATATATAAATGTCAACAAAGGTAATAGTACACGATTTATTACATATTATCAATTTCTGTTCAGTTCTGTTTGTTTGTTTTTTCGTTTATATAATTTTCATAGTGTTTTGTCGTTATATTTCATATTACATAGTTTTCATTGTGCGCGTTTTCTTAGTTTTTAGTTAGTAGTTCGTTAGTTTTGTTATTGTTCTCTTCGATAATATTATGGATAAAAATCCTGAACCTGGCTCTGCCAATGTTTTAAAATATCCAAAAAGAAAGGCCCTCCGAAGCGGGCAAAAAAGTGGTGTATAATTTATACTGCACATATCGTGCCACGAATGCATATTCCAAATTAGAAAGTGTCAAAATTGTGGCATCAGAACTGGGCATAGGACGATGTAATGTTTGGAAAGCTATAAAAGAACATGAGGAAAAAAGGTCATTCGGATCACCCCCAGGAACAAAGAAATTTGTTTAGAACATTATTGTATTCATATTTAACGGTGTATTGTTTATACATATAATGTATATATTTTAGAGAGTAAATGTTTATATTTCAAAGGTGAATTGTATTTTTATTTTACGTTTAAAATTTATTTGAAAATGTGGTTTTCATTTATGCATGCCCCTTTCGCCGAAATGTAGAGAAAGGTACGGAGATTATAAGTAAGTATATGCATAAAAACACAAAATAGATTAGCACATGTACGTACAAGACAAAATTACTGAAAACATGTCAATTAGAAAGATTTTTTAAATCCAGGAATGGCGCCAAAATTTGAATTTTTTTATTTAATACATGTAAAAACGGCCGCGCTCGAAGCGCCATCTAGTCTATAGTTAAAACGGATAGAGTATAGATAAAACTTCATTTGGTTTGTTTTGATTTCGGCTGGCCAGACAGAGAAACTAGAGATAGAGATATGTCTTGTCTAGTCCGAGAATTACTCACTAGAGGTCACCACTGAGGCCACGTAGAGTATCAGTATCTAGTTTGAAAGTTGCTCACTAAGGCACAAGTTTTCTTCGTTAAAATTTAGTGGTTAACATTTAAGGTTAACATTAAATAATTTATATGGTTTAATATTAGATAAAAACAAAATGTCACTCACAAAACCACTACAACCACAAAACAAAGACAAAATACACTTGCTTCTACGTGGCCTCTAGTGAGCAACGTTCAAACTAAACACTATAGTATACACTGACACACTACGTGGCCTCTAGTGAGAAATACTCGAACTAGACAAGACATATCTCTATCTCTAGTTTCTCTGTCTGGCTAGGCGAAATCAAAACATTCAGTGAGGAGGGATAGGGACTGTTTTGTCTAGTTATATTTGGTCATTGGACAACACCAACTTCTAAAGTTGTCTTTATTTCACACTTTTCAATGGCTAAAATGTGTCATTATAGAAAAGTGTGAAATAAAAAAATAACTGTAAAATTAAAAAATCTGATGTGGCCAGCACATTACCTTCCGTCAGTTTTATGTATTTTATACAAATGCCATACAGAAAGTTTCTTAGAATTGATTCTATATTTGCAGTAAAATTATATCACAAACATACTGTCAATCGCACTTGACATTGACATCTGTCTATCAGAATTTTTACCTCCCGTCATACCTTTAGGTAAGGAAGGTACTGTTTTCGGTCAAAAAATTCGATGATGAGTTTAAGCACGCTTTAGAGTCCCTAGAATACGATTGTACTATTTTTGCGATGATGTCTGTATTTCTGTGTGTAAGTGTGTATGTGTGTGTGTGACGATTTTTTCTCCGTCGATAACTCCAATACTACAATTCTAAAAATTATAATTCTTTCGTATGCCTCTTCGTTCAATCCATATGAAGAGCTGATTAGATTTTGGTTATAATTGGTCGGCCGGAAGTACCCTCATTTGAAGATTTTAACAGTTTTTCTTGAAAAAACGCTGTTAAATATCATTTTTCATATTTATGCTGGATTTATACAGCGTAAGCCGTAACGTAACGTACCGTGCCGTGGCGTACTGTAACGTATCGTAACGCGTGATTTTTCTAGGCTATTTTATACAGAATTTTTACGGCACATTTTCGTAAAAAGTATACTAATGCTCTGTCGATACAAATGTAGTGTACATCAGATTTGTATTTATCAGGTTCGTTAGTTTATTCGCAATGCACTATATTTGATATATATTTCCATTTAATATTTTAATCTAAACTTTGACACATGTCACTTATGTCAGTCAAAGTCACACAAGACAGACTATTCGTAATGTAGTATTTTTTATATTTATATCCATTTAATTAATTAATTCCAACTTTGACATAATTAGCCACACAAAAACAGACTATAGCGCAGGTAAGCAATAATTTTCATAATATCGCAACGTACCGTAACGTGCCGTAACGTAGAAAGATAAAAGTTCGCGATCTTTGGGTTTTTGACACGTTACGGCACGGTACGTCACGTTACGGCTTACATCTGTATAAATTATCACATAAGTATGCATTGATTTATTCTTTACGTTACGGCACGGTACGTTACGTTACGGCTTACGCTGTATAAATTCAGCATTAATGTTATTATAAATATTAAAGAATATTTTATTCTCTACACGATTTAATTACACTTTATACTTCATATTCAATGGGTATTGAGTTAAAAAAATGATAAAGATATTAAATTTCATAAAGCAGCCAGCTATGCAATAACACTAGAAACAGCTAATATAAATAAAAAAATCTGGTGTGGCCAACACAATACCTCCCGCCATTTACAGCCCGAGTCACAAAAAAGATGAAGTTTTTTGGATAAGCGAATTTTACTCTAATTTTGACAGTTTATTTCATAAAATATTTTCTAATCTAATCCAAGTAACTACCTTTTTTTCAAACCCCTCAACAGGATTAAATCCCAATTACAGAGTGGATTCACATTCACACACATCCATGTCTTAGTGGGATTCGAACCCAGAGCAAATATTAATGCAGATCTATAGAAAATTTAATAATCTTTAATTTTTATAATAACATTAATCTCGAAAAAATAACATTTAAAGGTATTTTTCGAAGAAAAACTATTTTAAGCTTCTAGTAAAGTGCCATTTCCGGTTATCCGATTTTTACCAAAATTTAATGGGCTATTTACAATACAGAAAAAGTTTGAAATACAAGATTTCAAAATTTTCTGAATGATAGTATTTGAGTTAGAGTAGAGGATCCAGAAACACATACGCACATATATACATACACACAGACATCATCGTGAAATTGTTAAAATTGGATTCTAGGGTCCTTAAAACTAAAATCTTGATATGTGATTTTTAGCACGATCCCTACACCTCCCTTACCAAGGGTAGCGGGAGGTAAAATACAAGTAGATTGAGACTATTGCCAGACTTATTCTTTCCAATACAGAAAAAGTTTGAAATACAAGATTTCAAAATTTTCTGAATGATAGTATTTGACTTAGAGTGGAGGATCCACACACACATACACGCATACACAGACATCATCGTGAAAATGTTAAAATTGGATTTTAGGGACCTTAAAACGTGGTCATTTACCAAAATCTCGATATGCGATTTTTAGCACGATCCCTCTATACCTCCCTTACCAAGGGTAGCGGGTGGTAAAAATCTTGTGTGTATTTCGAAACCTCTCAATCGACAATGTACTATTTTGTGCTCTTAATACACAAATAGCTATTTTCTACAGTCTATATACAAAGTAGCCATTTGCGCTCTCTTTTGTCAACGCAAAATGTCACTCTAGAGCGACAAAGTAGAAAAAACGCTCGCTCCGCAAATTTCTAACTATACAATGTTGAGAAATGTTACTTGGCTACATTTTTAATGGAAACGTTTAGTCAGGAATTAATGACACTGCTGTGAAAATAAAATAGGGCATTCATTTACAAAAACGAAAGTATAAAATGCTTAGATTAGATTGAAGCAATAGCTCAAGAAGAATGGAAAATACCGATAAGTAAAAATAAATAAAAAATAAATTTTTGTTATGGTGGAGGACCCCATTGTGGCGACTGTAGAAAAAATCTTGTGTGTGTTTCGAGCGCAAATGGACATTGTCGATTTCGAGAGAATGCCGCGCGACGCCTCTCAATCGACAATGTCACATTTTGACCTCTTAATACACACATAGCTATTTTGACACAGTGCTTAAATTTCATGAAAACATGCGACCCATATTTACCATCCAAATCATCACTATTTACGATTGCAATTCAGTTTTAATTTAATTTTTTCAACTAGTATTATTCCTTCTCGTAAATTTCCATAATGAAGTTTCCTCCCTGGCTTTTATTCCATTTATTCCATTGTGCAGTTGCAACTGGGTGCATATTTGAGTGAGCATGATTAGCAAACAACAATAACCAGTTAGACTGTAGCCAAATGCCATCGGCGGTAATCTCTCAATGTTATTAATTAACCGTGAGGATGGAGCACACTAAATTAAAGTTACGCGACGACAGCTTCAAATTAAAATCGATATTTTAACCATACATGCATAGCTAGAAGCTAGACGCCGGAGGAGAGGGGGTAACGGGGTTAATTCAAGATGAAATTCAGCAGATGATATTGTTAAGTATTATAGGAATCTACAAGCATTTTGCAATGATACGAGAATCGCACTAGATAAGAATAATACACTGGTTTCAAATTTTTTAAATTTTATTTTAAATATGTTCAAAATTCCCTACAACAATAATACACTTCATCATTCTTTCCTCCCATTACTTAAAAGATCCTAATCATCTTTTAGAATTAAATGAAACTGATTTTGGACTTCAATTATCAGTGGCGGCTTGTCAGGGTAGGCAGGTGAGGCAGTGCCGCACCAGAAAAGAAATACAATTCTGAAATCTGTTGTAAAAGTGTTGATTACAACAAACGATTTTGATTATAATGTATTGATTACAAGAATGAATCTAGTCAAATTTCAACAATATAATAAATCTAGTATTTTTGAAGAACAAAAAGTATAGTTTAAACATTAATTTGCAAATTTTACATCATGAGGGGAAGGGGCGCTAAAATATAACACCACAAAGGCTCCTAATACCCACGGAGCGGCCCTGGGGTAGGATTCTGTAACTCGTCCGTTATCAAACGGTACCGTTATCACTATGGTTACATAAAAATGGCTTTCTATTTGGCAAATGTGACGTAAATATGCCAATCATCTTATAAAAAATACGTTGCTATAGTGATAACGGTACTGTTTGATAACGGACGAGATACAGAATCCTGCCCCTGGTTACTGTCCCCGTATACCTAGCTTCCCAGCTTTTTATTGCTGTGAATTTTACATATAAGAAATTGCCCATGTTTTTGAATCCGGGCTTTAGTCAACCGACAATTTTTACTCTAAAAGACAACAAAAAAATGTAGGTCTGATATAGAATACCTAGATTCTAAAATGTCATTTTTACTTCCTTGTACGAAGTAAAGGAAGTATTGTAATCGCGAAAAATTTCGGTTTTGAGATTTCAACGGAAATATCCATTTTGACCATCCCTGAATCCATTCTGACTAATTTCGTCGTGACGTCTGTACGTACGTACGTACATACGTATCTCGCATAACTTAAAAACGGTAAGCCGTAGAAAGTTGAAATTTTGTATTTATGACTTCTATAACATCTAGTTGTGCACCTCCCTTTTTGGTCACTACATAATTTCCAGAAATGGTACTTTATTTGAAGCCTATAATAGATTTTAATGAAAAACTATATTAAAATATAATCCAAAACGTTTCAAATTTGGTATATAAGACTTTTATATCAATTGGAATAACATAGCAGATTTTGGTTAAAACAGGCTAACAGGAAGTAAAATAGATTACGTCAAACACGTGCAATTTTATAATTGGGTCTATACTTCATCTTCATATTGGTCTTGCGTACAAGGAAGTCGTTTGGTGTCCACATCAGATTTTTTTAAAGAAATTTGGGTGACCCACGATGACCCACAGCTGGGAAGATCGTCTTTGATTCCGGGGAAGACAGCAAAACAGCAAATACCATGATACATTTTTCTTGTAGCTGTAGCACTAGCCCCCGGTCTATTTTCGCGGTTGTAGGCTTCCACGGCAAAAGCGCGTTGCTCGTTCATCCACATTATGTTTACGATTGAATTTTTTGTAACAGAGACTTCCCACCCCCCACCCTTTTAAGACCTCTATTCGCTTCACAATGCCATATTAAAACTAGGGAGATTATTCTGCTGCATTCTGTAGAAGTAACAACAAATCAACAAACAATGTTACTTTTCTTTGATGGAATCACATACTCTGGTAAACGTAACTGCGAAAGCTGTAGTTTGAGGTATACATCGAGTGATACCATCTAAAAAGCATACACACAGCTAGATAGCAAGTCAAAATCTATAAAACTATGATAGGTTAAATTCCCGAATGTACTGTACGAATAAACAAAAGTATACAGCACAGGAAATACAAAATAAGTAAAAACTGTGAGCATTTCCAGGTTTATCGATTTAAAATAAATGGACAAAAGCGTAGATAAGAGAAATATGTTATTATATTAAGATAGTAATCAACTACTATCGTATGAAACTTTGAATTGAGTTCTATTTTGTAGAGTAAAAATTACAAATCTTTTACTGTATTGTTTGTATTTAAAAGGTAAAAACTAAACAATCTGCATACTTCTTTAATAAATACCACATAAACATAGTAATAAATCTGATGTGGCCAGCACATAACCTCTCGCCAGATTTTTTACCTGGTTGTACGCATAAAACAAAAAATATTTTTTACCGGTTTCAGGATATTATTCCATTGTTTACATGTACAAAAGTAGGCTGGTAACTAAGTAATAACTGTATCTGTATGGTAATATTATTACCATACTGACTTGTCAACAACGGTCTACAAAATGAAAATAAAATAAAATATAATGCTCTTCATTAATATATACAGATAACGTTAGCCTATCGTTCTAAATACGGTCTACTTTATTCTAAAGTAATAAACATGAGGAATAAAGCATATAATTTTAATATTTGTCATATTGACATATGTCAAAATAATTGTTCTGTTAACCATAGCAATCTGAAAGTAGCATTAATGAGAGAATTTCAAAAAATGGTATTTATCAATATGTCTTAATTTTCTGAAACCGATAAACTATTGAACAAACCACGGATGTTATTAATCATAACAAGCCTTAGATGTCTTAAAATCCTCGCTCTACGAGCTCGGATTTCAAACCGACATCTTCGGCAGTTATGATATACATAACATTCCTAGGTATGTTAATAGCTATAAATACAAATACATATATTCATGTCTCAAACAAAATAATTCTCACATATATTTGCAAAATCTATGGGATATTTTAATATAAATTATGTACAATACATACATTTTTACCTTCCGTCACCTTTAGGTAAGGAAGGTATTGTCTTTGGTCAAAAAATTCGGTGGTGAGTTTTTGATGAATAAGCACGTTTTAGGGTCCCTAGAATAAGATTTTACTATTTTTACGATGATGTCTGTATGTGTGTGTGTGTATGTATGTGTGTGTGTGTGTGTGTGTGTGTGTCTGTGTGTGACAAAATTTTCTAATGCGATAACTCTAATACCACAATTCCAAAAATTATAATTCTTTCGTATTCCTCTTCGTTACATCCATGTGAAGAGCTGATTAGATTTTGGTTAAAATTGGTCAACCGGAAGTACCCACATTTGAAGATTTTAACAGTTTTTCTTGAAAAAACGAAGTTAAATATCATTTTTTTACATTTAATGTTATTATAAATATTAAAGAATTATTTATTCTCTATACGATTTGAATGCATTTTATACTTCATATTAAATGGACATAGAGTTAAAAAATTATAAAGAAATTAAATACCATATATATTAGTCAGCTTTGCTATAACTCTGGAAACAGCTGCTATA
Source organism: Harpalus rubripes (assembly GCA_963082715.1). Taxonomy (NCBI): domain Eukaryota; kingdom Metazoa; phylum Arthropoda; class Insecta; order Coleoptera; family Carabidae; genus Harpalus; species Harpalus rubripes. Next base: position 32,444,267 of record OY720461.1, on the reverse strand, counting down.
TTAAGAAAATTCTGATTGAAAGGTGTCAGTGTCAAGTGCAGTTGACAGTATGTTTATGTTATAATTTTACTGGAAATATAGGATCTTTTGTTAGAAACTTTCTGTGTGGAATTTGCATAAAATATATACAACTGCCTTAAGGTAATGTCGAAGAAATATAATCTTTTGCAATGAACTTTATGTATGACATTTATACAAAATACATAGAACTGACGGAAGTTAATGTGCTGGCCACATCAGATTTTTTTATATGAGATTAGAAAAGCTATCAATCTGCAGGTGCAGGTCTTAGATGTTCGGAGAAACTACCTATACAGAAAAATAATTTGAATATGAATTGGAAATATTTTTACTGAAGTTTTTTTTAAGAAAAGCCGGTTTATATTTGATTGACCCTCGTGTATTTCTGTTATTTTTAAGGGCCCCACGGTAAAAATCTTGCACATTGCCAAGCAAAAGATCAAACCGGAACTGTCGGTAATTGTAACGTATCTTTAATTTTACATTTACTAAATTATTCAAACTCCTTTTAATTTAATCAAAAGTAAATCAAAAGTGAAAAGTGGAAACATTGAAAAATATAATATTTCACCATTTCTATTATAATTTTTGGTTAATATTTAAAAATTAATTTTATTTCGTCCGTTAAAAAAGTGCACTTTCTCATTAAAATGGGTTCATACAGTATGTAGGTATTTTTCAACATAATAAAAGCATAAAGAAAGGAACATTTTTTAAAGCAAACTGGTGAAAAAATAAAATGCTATGGGAATTTTTTATTCACGCTTATATTGTAAACAAAAAAATTGTATGCAACTAGAGTAAAACCTACTGCTCGTGTGGATCAAACTTCCTATTCGTGAAATAAGACTATACTTATATTCTAAAAAGGCGGCAATTTTCTGGGTGCCTACGGGCGGCAATATTCTTAATCCGTCCCTGGAGGGAGGAAAACCTTGCAATGGAAGATATGTAACTGTTATCAGTAAAGAAATATCAATTAGTTTCACGATATGGTCGTAGCAGATTGACGAATTAAGGTTCGAGAAATGGTAGATGTTGTGACCATCTCCTATGAACAGGTTCAGAACGTTCTGACCAATGAATTATTAGGAATGACAAAAAAATTTGACGATTCCGTTTCCGTGCGTCGTCCGACTTGCAGCTTTGTTATAGTATGACTAGCGAATGAAAATTGACGTTTATAGATTATTTAATAGATGTAGTTTCTTTTGAAAACATTTCCCTATATTTAATTTGAAAGGAAACTGAGCCTTATGTATTCCGTTACAGAAGATTAGAATTGTACTCAATACCAGGAGTCTTTTAAATTGACTTTAGCAACAGGATTCAGGGACGTATTTAAAATATTTAGCACCGCAAATTCTGGTTCGTTCGTCTCAGGTGTAAGCTACCCTAGAGTCGGAATTACTGTTAGAGGAAATTAAAAATAATCCTATTTTAAAGAATTGCCAACTAAATAGTTTAAAGATCAAAATATTTTGTTATAATCAACATAAACGAAAAATGTTTAAAATATTTTATACGCATCTCTGTTTTGACATTCAGTTGCTCTAGTGGGCCATCTATTTTCAGCCAGACATAGTAATGTATTTCTGTGCTTTCCTAGTCCAGTATTTAAATGGGTTCATGCAAAAGAATTCATACCTGAATATTTCGTATAATTCTATTCTTCTCTAGGGTTTCAAAAGAAACCACATCTATATAATAATATAAACGTCAACTTTCATTCGCTAGTCATACTAAATTTGCATCCTTGGTTAGACTGTCTGTTAATTGTCAGTTAAAAGAAAAATGTTATATTGAAAAATTAACAGAATTTTTACAACTTATGCTGTAATATCGATACTATATTTTCAGTGCCGGCTTAAACCATTTGGAGGCCCATAAGTAATCGAAATATCGCACCCCCCCTAATAAGTACGATTTTACCACCCAAAAATTTTAATAAATAATTTCATTATACAAAAAAATAATAACTTACTGAATAAAACATGATAAGCCCCACATTTTGAGTGACTTTTGCAAAAAAAATCAAGTTTTCGTTTTAATTTAGTTTGTGCAATAAAATGATAAGCCACATTATTTTGAAATAAATATTTTTTAAAGGCTTGTTGTTTTTGCCTCTACCAAAGTATAGGTACGTGTTAGTAATCTATCTATAACAATTTTTAAAAAAAGTTATAAGTTGAAAATTATTATTACCCTATTTATACATATATTTTTTTAAACTTTAAACTCTATTACAATGAATTTTTTGTTTTGTCACATTATTACAATAAGTCCTCTATTCTAAATATTGTAAATACAAAAAAATTATAGCATCATTATGCGAAAGAATTATTACGAAAATCAACATAAATGTTAAACACTGGTATTGGTATCAAAAATGATTACCTAAAACACTAATACAAATTTACAACAAGTAACAAATATAATACAAGTGTAAATATATCATATTTATTATACTTAGATGAAGTTTTAATATAAAACAGATAACAAAAGACATACATTTATACATAAATATAGTGATCTATATTCTAATTATTGCACTAAATCACTGTCAATGTAAAATATAGATAGCGCTAACAATTTTTTTATCCCATCGAGTTGTAATAGTAGGGTCTGGTAATACTGATTAGCATTTTTACCACCTTCCGTCACCTTTAGGTAAGGAAGGTATTGTCTTTGGTCAAAAAATTCGGTGGTGAGTTTTTGATGAATAAGCACGTTTTAGGGTCCCTAGAACACGATTTTACTATTTTTACGATGATGTCTGTATGTGTGTGTGTGTGTGTGTGTGTGTGTGTGTGTGTGTGTGTGTGTGTGTGTGTGTGTGTGTGTGTGTGTGTGTGTGTGTGTGTGTATGTGTGTGTGTGTGTGTAACAAAATTTTCGTCTACGATAACTTCCATACTACAATTCAAAAAATTATAATTCTTTCGTATTCCTCTTCGTTACATCCATGTGAAGAGCTGATTAGATTTTGGTTAGAATTGATCAACCGGAAGTACCCTCATTTGAAGATTTTAACAGTTTTTCTTGAAAAAACGATGTTAAATATAATTTTTTCACATTTGATGTTATTATAAATATTAAAGAATATTTTATTCTCTATGCGATTTGAATGCATTTTATATTTCATATTAAATGTATACAGAGTTAAAAAATTACAAAGAAATTAAATATCATATATTAGCTAGCTATGCTATAACTCTGGAAACAGCTGATGTATTAAGAAAATTCTGATTGAAAGGTGTCAGTGTCAAGTGCAGTTGACGGCATGTATGTGTTATAATTTTACTGAAAAAATAGGATCTTTTGCTGTCTGTATGGAATTTGTATAAAATACATACAACTGCCTTAAGGTAATGTATAAGAAATATAATCTTTTGCAAGGAACTTTCTGTATGACATTTATACAAAATACATAGAAATGACGGAAGGTAATGTGGTGGCCACATCAGATTTTTTTATATTTAATATCCTGAAATTTTCTTTTTCTACTTTCCTTTTCTTTTTCTTTATATTCCTCATTTTTTCGCAAATTCTTTTTATATTCTTTTTTACGTATATTCTTTTGCGTTGTTGACTTTTTATTTATTTTCATAATGATGTACAAATATTTTTGACAGTGGCATACAAATATTTTCGACAATGACATTCGTGACATTTATGTGTCAATTACAAACATTTGAATTTCTTAACTTGAAGTAGTTTGATCTGAGATTTTTTACATCAAATTATTTTATATGCATTTCTTTATCTCTAAATCTATAGAAGATATAATAATGAATATATATTTATCGATTAAAAAATTTAACGTTCTTTAATATAAGTATTTTCATAAATTTTCGATAAATAATATTTAGATTATTTTTTTCTTGTAACTACTACTTCAGGTTGTCCAATTGTTACCAAAACTTAATCAACTCTTCCCATTATTGTTAGATTGAGGAATCCGTAGTTTAAAATGTCTTTAGTCTTATAGTATTTGAGAAATCGTGGATCCAACACACACACACACACACACACACACACACACACACACACACACACACACACACACATATATATATATATATATATATATATATATATATATACACACATACACACACACACGCGCACGTACACACACGCAAGTACACACACCCACACACACACATATGCACACACGCACACACACACGCACACGCGCACGCACACACACACACACACACACACAGACATCATCGTAAAAATGTTATAATCGGATTCTAGGGACCTTAAAACGTGCTTATTTACTATAATCTGGATATGCGATTTTTAGCATGAATTCAATACCTCTCTTGACGGGAGGTAAAAACAAAAAATATAAAATATTTAATATAGAAATCCATCCATGTAGCATTCAAATCTGACTTATTCATTTCGCAACAACAGCAAAAGTTTTAATGATGTATGATACACGCACTAAAGAACAAAAGTTATTAAACTTCACATACATATGTGCAGACTTTAATGATTTTCCTGTTCTATTGTTTTCCTGCATTGATGTTTTTGTTTTGCATCCTTTTCAAATATGAAGCATCGAAGTTTTGTTGATCATTGAACAATTAATAGTAAAGTCCATATTGTAAGTAAAATCTACGTATTACTTGGAGTAAAAGCAGTAAATCTATTAATAGCAGAATATTATGCAAGGTCAAGCCAGAATTATTGAGAAAAATAAACTTAAATAGGCCGTGGAAAACAAAATTTGCACAACACTTTAAACAATTATTTCGCGCCACTCGTGTTGTAACTATGTATTTCGTACGAACATTCTGTTTAAATTACGAAGTATAATATGTAAGGAATGGACAAGCGGTTAGAAAAAACGTCACCCATAATGTAACTGACGAGTAAAGAGAGAGATAGATATAGGTAGGCCGCGTTTAACACACAACGTTTGTTGTAATCAACAATTTTACAGTTATAGCTTGCAATATAACAATGTCAGAAAATTATCCGTTTAGCAAGATATTTGTTTTACTTTTTTCTACTAAATTCATTGTTGGATTCATTCTTGTAATCAATATTCTTGAGCTAAAATCAAAATATTCTTTATTGTAATCAACATCTTCACAATTATTATTTAAATGTGTGAGCACAATCTGCCCACCCGCACGGAGCGGCCCTGACGACATAGTATAAATTCGTAATTCATACATAAGTTTACTTCTCAGCGAGTTGTTCTCGCAGGACGGCACAGAACAATATTGTACGTCTATTGTAATATCTAAATCAAACATAAATTGTATTTCAAAAAATTATGTTCGACTGTGTTGGGGATGGAATAAATAAAGTTTCGGACTGGCAGTGAATAAATTGTAATATTGACTGCCAGTCCGAAACTTTATTTATTCCATAAATTGTATTTATTTATAATTTTTATTTAGCTAATTTCGTTATTTGTACTTTAAAAAAAAATCTGGTGTGGCCAACACAACACGTCCCGCCATTTACAGCCCGAGTCATAAAAAAGATTGTTTTTTGGATTAGCGAATTTTGCTCTAATTTTGACAGTTTATTTCTTAAAATATAGTCTAATCTAATTCAAGTAACTACCTTTTTTAAGCCCCTCAACAGGATTAAATCCCAATTACAGAGTGGATTCACATTCACACACATCCATGCCTTAGTGGGATTCGAACCCAGAGCCCCGAGGGCATTCATGACATGAGGCGTTGCTCTAACCATTGAGCCAACGGAACGCGGAACTATAATAAAATGAAGATTAAATTTTAAATACCGGGATAGAATAGAATCCAAAAATGAGGATTAGCTTAAATATTTTTGCGAATTGTTAATTTTTATTAATCTAAATACATACCTACATATTTACTTATGCTGGAAACTGTATTGAATTCCTTTTCTATTGTTCTATTTACTTTTTCCTTTTTAAAACGTTACTAATATTATTTTAAAATGATTATTTCTTTGATAGTGACAGTTATCTGTCAGTTACATACATTTGAATAACTACGTTTTGTTTCTTTAAAACGTTAGGCTCTGAGATTTAAATTATAGATAATTTTATAAATTTATTCGTAAAATATATAGAAAAAGTATTAATGCAAATCTATAGAAAATTCAATAATCTTTAATTTGTATAATAACATTAATCTCGAAAAAATAACATTTAAAGATATTTTTCGAAGAAAAACTATTTTGAGCTTCTAGTAAAGTGCCATTTCCGGTGATCCGATTTTCACCAAAATCTAATGGGCTTTTTCCAATACAGAAAAAGTTCGAAATACAAGATTTCAAAATTTTCTGAATGATAGTATTTGAGTTAGAGTGGAGGATCCACGCACAAATACACACATACACACATACCCACATACCCACATACACACATACACACATACACACGTCACATACACACACACACATACACACATACACACACACACACACACACACACACACACACACACACACACACACACACATACATACAGACACACATACACACATACACACATACACACATACACACATACACACATACACACACACACACACACATACACACATACACACATACACACACAGACACACACACACACACACACACACACACACACACACACACACACACACCGACATCATCGTAAAAATTTTATAATCGGATTCTAGAGACCTTGAAACGTGCTTATTCACTAAAATCTGGATATGCAACTTTTAGCATGAATTCAATACCTCTCTTAGCGTGAGGTAAACGAAAACATTCAATATTTCTTATTTAATTATAAAAATATTTATGCTTACATCAAAATGATCTTCATTGAATTTATTTTTTTACTATTATTACTTCCATTTGGGCACATATAACGTTTTCCTACAACTGTGTTTGTCTCTTTACAAAATATATAAAATTAGTAATATGGCTAGAACTAGCAGTTAGTGCATAGCTGTCACGTTTGTCATTCGTTTAAATTCTGTTAGCGCCAAATGTAAGTCACACCCTCATTCGTTAGTTACGAACGTCATCAGGCAAAAGAAGAGACGGAAATTTAAGCATTATATTTTGAAAGACAATTTTCTCATGAATAAAGAGTTATATGAATTTTTTTTTAAATCGGTTTGTTCAAAAACAGTAATATTTATGTTCATAAAAAATTGTGGTCAGTTTGTTTATTTATTCTGTCGCGTGTGTTACCCTTCGAAGGCATCGCGTTCTTTATAAAAATACCTCGAAATTTGTCTAACAAAATAGCTTAAATTTGTCAGTTTGGCCTCCTCTTATTCAGAGCCCCTCGCTTGAAGCGTGTCGGTAAAACACCGTCCTACATTACCGACAAAATCACACACAAAGAAACACTCTACCCACAATCCATTTCCGCAGGACGACAGACGCGCTTTGCGCAATACAAGAGCTATAAGCTATTAGAAAAGCTCACATTAGTCTTTAAACAGCAATAACGGACGAATATGTGGAGCAAATGCGTGAATTTATGGGTGCACGGTGGCATTCAGTCAATGTGTCAATACGGACTAAGTTTACTGAAATGGGAGTTAGGAAGTTGAAGAAGGTAACTGAATACAGGGAGGGACTTGGGGATTTTGAAGGGATGTAGGTCTAAGGTACCGTTTGAACTTTAAAATTAAATTTTATTTCATCATGTCTTGGAGTTTTTATATGTCAAATGGACTCGTCCAAGTCTTCTGCATTTACATGTCGCATATGAATTTTGAATATAAATAAATGGAAACGAAATAAAAATTGCTATTTATTTTGTATTTTTATACCGATAATAATGTACCTACACTATTATTCACGAAAGATGACTATTCAAGGTCATTTGCTCGAAGAATGAATACACATCACTTTATAGCAGTAGCTTAGCAACATTTTGTATTAGAAAGAGAAAGATTATTTGACCTATGTCTATTTAATTTATGTGGTGTGACAGATATACGTAAATAGTGGCATTACTTTCTAACACACTATAAATAATAATGGCATATGTCGTAGAATTACAGATATGTAATTATCTACTGCACTGCCCTCTGTGCTAATATTTACCCAGTGGCGTTGACATTTAAATCAAATTATTATTCCTTGGTTTATAAGTTAAGTCTATGTTTTTGTATTTTGCAATAACATAAGTGAAGAACAAATCTTTCAGAAAGGCATTATTTAGAAAGAAACATAATTTTCAAATGAATTATACTTATTTTTTCAGTTAAAATGTGTCCATAAATATTTCATATGCAAACGAAATGCAATGAAGTTATCTGCAAGTAATATTATATCAGACGGCTCACAAATGACCTTGAGTAGTCATCTTTCGTGAATAATAGTTTAATTAATGTTTTTACTTTAAAATTGTAGCCATGTTGTGATGTCAGCGTCACTACAGTTGTCCAGTTACCCTGTGGAAGTGTCACTATATAGTGGACCATGCATATTTTGACCATAAATTCGCGATTGGCTTTACACATACTTTAACATACACATATTTAATATATCGGAGTAATTTTTTATTAAGATCAAATGACAATTTACTTATTAAATAAATTCATATTATAATTTATGTTTTAATTATTGTAATCTCAATTCTTGTCATTGTTGTAATCATTTAGTAAATAGGAATGTGAATGTTGGATTACTTTTTATTATGAACTATGTTTGTGGCGCACTCTCCACGCCAGCAATGAGTGCCCGTGGGGTTGGTCTATTTTCCGATGAGTTGTATAATCATCCTTATCGCACACGCTTCTTGTCGCTGTAAATGAGGGAGAGAAATATATGCTAAATTATTATTCACAAAAGATGACTATTCAGTCATTTGTGAGCCGTCTGATATAATATTACATGCAGATAACTTCATTGCATTTTGTGAAAAAATAAGAGTAATTCATTCGAAAATTATGTTTCTTTCTAAATAATACCTTTCTGAAAGATTTATGTTCTTCACTTATGTTTTTGTAAAATACAAAACATAGACTTAACTTATAAACCAAGGAATATTAATTTGATTTAAACGTCAACGCCAATGGGTAAATATTAGCAGAGAGGGCAGTGTAGTAGATAATTAGGTATCTGTAATTCTACGACGTATGTCATTATTATTTATAGTGTGTTAGAAAGTAATGCCACTATTTACGTATATCTGTCACACCACATAGATTAAATAGACATAGGTCAAATACTCTTTCTCTTTCTAATACAAAATGTTGCTAAGCTACTATTATAAAGTGATGTGTATTCTTTCTTCGAACAAATGACCTTGAATAGTTATCTTTCGTGAATAATAGTTTAATTTGTTCATTATATAGATGACCTTGAAACACAGCGGTATCTATGTGTTACTTAACTGCCTGGTACCTCCTAACATGATAACACTAAATGTTAAATATGTCAAAAAATATATTACATTTTTAAGATTACACTAAAGCAAAAAATATATTTTCGCTGTTCTTTGCTTATGAATATTAAATCATATTTCTTATTTTAATGTATAAGAGAAAACTAAACAAATGAATTTCTCGTCTTTCGAGAGAAATTATTTAATGAATATAATTTTAAGATACGATGATAAATTGGCTATTTTTGGTAAAATTATTTTAAATTATTTGATTCACAGTTCTTCGAGCGGATCGCAAATCATCTGCCACTATTATTTGATAAATCCTTAAATAAAATGCACGGAACAAAAAATGAAGAAAGCACAAACATAATAATTGACCTGTATCCAAGAATCATAAACAACATAAGCAATATTTTTGTAATACTGCTAAAATTGATTTACTTTGCATAGTTACTGGTTTTAAGTAATCCTCTTGTTCTTTAACTAAATTTCTGGCAAAACTACTCAAAATCTTGTAATCTTTCTTAAAATCCACTTCATATATCACGGTTATTTCTTTTTCTGAAATTTCTAGAACGAAATACGCGAATTATATTATTAATATTATTGTTTGATGATTTTAAGAAGACATTTTGAATAGTAAAATTACATACGAACAAAATTTTACAAATATGACAGATTGACAGTACGTAACAGTCAAGGCCGCTCCGTGGGTCTGTGTGCTTTTTGTTACACTTTAGCGTCCCTTCCCATCGTGATGTAAAATTTGCAAATTAAAGTTTAAACTATACTTTTTGTTCTTCAAAAATGCTAGATTTATTATATTGATGAAATTTTCCTAGATTCATTCTCTTGTAATAAATAGGTTATAATCAAAATCGATTGTTGTAATCAACAATTTTACAACAGATTTCATAATTGTATATGCATTTGATTCTTTGCAAAATGATAATAGGGATTTAAATATTGGATTCATTGGGGGGTTCATTCTTGTAATCAATATCCTTGAGTTATAATCAATATATTCATTGTTGTAATCAACATTTTCGTACTTAATATTTCAATATAAAAATGCTAGAATAATAACGAACCGATTGATACGATAATAATTTTACTTATAACTAGAGCTCTAATGCAAACAAATTAAAAAATATATTGTTCACTTCTATTGCGTTAATTTATGAGTTTTATAGTAATTTTGTCTTTACGAATAGCATTTTATAAAAATTTACTGTTATTTACTTTATTGTCTTGAAACGGCGCCCCTCAAAGTCAGGCGCCTTTGTGCGGGGCCCAAACTGCCCACCCGCATGGCGCAGTCAGGTAACTGGTTGTGAAGTTGCTGTTATATGTAACACAGCTTTCACGATGCATTTTAGGGTATCATACTTTCTAGCACGTCAAATCGTCAGGTACTTGTCTGTTATATATAACTGTGTGATATCTGACATTCTAGCACTCGGGCCTAAATATATTCCGTGGGCATTTATAAAAGTCTTGAAGGATTTATGAAATTTAAACTGCAATATAAACTATTATTCACGAAAGATGACTATTCAAGGTTATTTGTGAGCCATCTGATATATTACTTGCAGATAACTTCATTGCATTTCGTATGCATAGGCGTGCAACATGAAATATTTATGGACACATTTTAACTGAAAAAATAAGAGTAATTCATTTGAAAATTATGTTTCTTTCTAAATAATGCCTTTCTGAAAGATTTATGTTCTTCACTTATGTTTTTGCAAAACACAAAAACATAGACTTAACTATAAACCAAGGAATAATAATTTGATTTAAATGTCAACGCCACTGAGTAAATATTAGCACAGAGGGCAGTGTAGTAGATAATTAGGTATCTGTAATTCTACGACATATGTCATTATTATTTATAGTGTGTTAGAGAGTAATGTCACTATTTACGTAAAATTTTCACACCACATAAATTAAATAGACATAGATCAAATAATCTTTCTCTTTCTAACACAGAATGTTGCTAAGCTACTGCTATAAAGTGACGTGTATTCTTTCTTCGAACAAATGACCTTGAATAGTCATCTTTCGTCAATAATAATATACCTACATTTGTATAAAAAATATGAATATATTTCACTGAAATTATAAAGCTAAATATGTATTTTATTATGCATATTTTTAATCTAAATTATAATTTTTTGCAATATTTTATATAAATATCTAAAAATAAATCTTTATTTTATATTTTATTACATAAACACGCCACATAATAAAAAATATTTGAAAAATACACGATGCGTGCTAGTATCCATTAAAGAAGCCCACAACTATTCGTGCACTGTATTAAAAGTTAATAAAGCCTATTAAGCAAGTCTCTAGAAGACCATTAATTAAAAATTTTGTATCTTAAAAAATATAAAAGCATTTGAAAGGACGGCAGCGTTCGCAGACGAAGTGCGATAGCTACTTTTCTCAGCTACATATTTCATCATTTTGCGGGCTCTTTTCCTGCGTGACAAATTACAGCAGAAAACACCAACAAGGCCAAGGTGATAAGGAGGCTATGAGTTTCCAACCAATGACAAGGTTTTCAACGCACCGACAATTTTTGGTGGAGGCGCCGTTCAAAGGGACAACTATAATTTTCCAAATTTACTGTTTAAGAAAATAAATTAATAATGATATATCACTGAAATTGGGGGATATAGATTATAGATTTATGGACTCAGATTCGAATCCAAACATATGTTTGCATGTTGAAGTGTTGTTTTATTTGTGAATCACTCATACACCAGATTTCATGCTGAATACATATTGCGAAACCGCGTTATCATATTTTAAACCGTATAAGAATGGGTAATAAAAAAAGAAAATGAGCCGATTTAAACATGTATCCATAACTCGCAATAGTCACCTGGGGGGCAATTCTTGAAAAGTGAGATGTCAGTGAGATTTGACAGAAGTGAGAAAAAACGTCACGTAACTTACATGTCACATAGTGAGATTTTTTCTTTAATTCTTGAAATAATTTTGTCGTCTCACTACTTCACATTTCATCTCACTACGTGAAACTTATCCCCTCACCTTTTTGGTAGTGAGAATCAATGTCACTCGCTAATGTTAAATAGAAATTTGCTTAGTACTAAATTATATTAACTAATATTATAAATAAAATTATTACAAATATCATGGTTGACGAAAGAGAAGTAGCTGCTACTTTAAAGCATTGGGAAAACACAGAAATTACTTTTCGAACTAAATTTTTTAAATATTATTTCGGCTGAATAAAAATTTAGTAGATCGCTTGGGTGACAATTTAAACCAACTAGCCAAGTCATGGATCAGTATTAGGGATTCCAACAAAAAAATTAACTACTTTACGTTTTTTTGATTTGTGGGAATTCAGCTTAGTGTGGGAAATGACATACATTTAGCTATTATAACTACAGCCCGATTTAAATATTTTACATATACTTATACAATACAATAGCTATTTGTGTATTAAGAGCGCAAAATGGGACATTGTCGATTGAGAGGTTGTTGACGCGCGACGCAGGAGCGCGGCATTCTCTCGAAATCGACAATGTCCATTTGCGCTCGAAACACACACAAGATTTTTTCTACAGTCGTCACAATGGGGTCCTCCACCATAACAAAAAATTATTTGTTTCAAGTACATTAAACTAGTGCAGTGGAAAAGTGGATGTCCATTGGAAGCGTTCACGCCAAACTTTTGCTGGTGGCAGCACAACTGTTCACGTACGTAACTCAAAAACGACGCCCGGCGTCGCGACGCGGATCAGCGTTGGCGACTCGGGACACGCTCACAAGTCGACGTCCGAAGAGTAGATTTCAATTTTCCACGAAACTCAAAACGACATTTTATTTGGTTATGTAATATACCGACAGAGCAGTTATATGTCAGATTGACTTGTGTTGTGAAGATGGTAAATGTGTAACTACAGTGCCATTAGTTCCTGACTAAATGTTTTGATTAAGAATGTAGAAAAGTGACATTTCTCACCATTGTATAGTTAGAAATTTGGACAGCGAGCGTTTTTTCTACTTTGTTGCTCTAGAGCGCCAAAGTGACATTTTGCGTTGACAAATGAGAGCGCAAATGGCTACTTTGTATATAGACTGTAGAAAAATACGTTTATACGTAGTGAGACACATTTTATTTGTAGTTGTTCAATTACGGCAATAATAATAAAGAGTTCAAATAGAAAATTTAGTTATACGTTAGTCACTCGTAAGCATAGAGGCGGAGAAAATTTGGCCCGCGGGCTGCCTAACACAGACCACTACACTACGGACACGGACTACGGAGACCTACGGACTAAAAATTCAATAAATCTAGAAAAAGTAGTTGCGTATGACAACATTATCAATACCAGCTAAAATGAAAATAAGAATATCACGGTAAATATGACCAAAGAAAAGTGCAATGTAGTACTGTCAATGTCAAAAATCACACTTTTATGTCAAATTTTTCACTTGATAAATCATGGCCATTTAGATAGGTGAAATATATCTTACTTTGTCTCGGGAATTAAAAAAGTGAGAAAATAAGAAATGAGATGAGAGTGAGATGAAATTTTATGTCACCTTGTGAGAAAATTCTCATATTTCAAGAATCGGTATCCAGATCTTTAATTCTGTAACGTGAGAGGGTAGGTACCTTGACATTTGGTCCAAGAGCCTCCAACCCCGCGTGTGAGCCGACGTCTATGAATAAAAGCGGTCTAGTAGGTAGGAAGAACCTAGGTAGGCGATCGATAACATAGTGCAGCGCATGGTAGGTACGCGACGCGTGGCAAGCAGTTGGTAAACAAGGGGGAGATACGCGTAATTACCCGCGCATTGTTTTATAGTTCGAAACGTTCGAGACATTTCCAGAAAACTATTACAAAAATTATACAGGGTGTCTTGAAAATAGAGGGGCATGGCTTAACCACAGATTCGTGGGCCCAAAATAAGACGATTTGACTAAATTCTGACTAAATCATTACATATATCATAACTTACACAGAGACACGAAAGTTTACTATTGAATGAATCTTTCTGAAAAACAATAAATTTACATTATTGGCGTTGCCATTAAAAAGTTATGGTTTAATTATGATCGGGACACCCAAGTTTCATATATTAGTGGTTCAATAACTAATCTAATCCAAGTAAATACCTTTTTGATAATAAAATGAAGTTGAGTATATAGACTCTGTCCAGGTCGGTAGGTCGGACAGTTGAATGTGATATAAATAAATAGTGACATAAATTTCAGAAATAAATAATCAGTAATATCAAGGAAATAAATAGTCGTGTTAATTGTTAAAATAAATAAATAATGTTAGTGTGTAACTAGTTAATTATATTCTTAGTCTTAATTAGTATTTAATATTTGTTTAACCAGAGCCTTAATTAGGGTTTTGAGCGCCTATGGCAAAATTTTTATTTGCGCCCCTATGAAGAAAATAAAAACAAAAACTTCTGATGAGCGGTTCGCGAGTTACTAACAACTTAAACTTACATGAACATTTTGTAAAATATAAAACATCTGTAAGTCGGCTTAATTCTCATATTTTCATCTAAAACTTTCAACGATTAAAGATAAACAATATTGCGTATTTAATACGTGTTGAAATTTCAGATGAAATGATCTAAACCGATTTTAGAGGAACTTCATATAAGTTTAAGTTGTTAGGAACCGCTCATCAGCAAAATCCTCTATACTCTGTTCCATTTAACTCATTCAGCAGATGGCGCTCGCATCAACGCCATTTTAAGAAGCCGAATTTACATTGGGTAAACTTGTTTCTTGTCTCCAATTTCAACCAATCAGAGTTCAAAACTATGCCCAATTCTCTATAATACTGAATGGCTTAAATGGAACAAGATATATACTATATAAGTATTAAATACCTAATATTGTTTATTTTTTGAGTAATTTGAATTTCTATCATAAATTGTTATTTTGGTTAAATATTTTTTAACAAAACTCTGGGAGTTCATCCTATGTAAAAATTGTAAGAACCCTTTTATGTACAGGAAATTTCGAGCTTTAATTTTGTATTCTTGTAAAATTTGGACCAATGTTTTCAAGAAAATGGTCAAAACTCATTTTTGCACCTTTGACCCAAGATGGCGGCAAATTCCGGGGACGCTAGAGGGTGCAAAATTAGTATGTATTTTTGTAGGTACCAATAAAGAGAATAAAATTTAAGCCAGCTTGTCACCAATTATTTCCACAATAAACACCTTGCCGACTGACCGATCTGTAGATAATTATTCTCTAAATTTAGAAAATAGATTTTATAAATATTTGATCTAAAACCATATAAATGATTAAAATTTTGCGCCCCTAAGAATTCTGCGCCCGTGGCGTGCGACACCTTTGCCACGCCCTAGTTACGGCACTGTGTTTAACCAAAGTAATCGTCATTGTCATTAGCATTTAATATTTATTTATCGTTTTAATAAACATTATGGTAATCAATAATCAGGGCTGATCCTAATCTATCAGCCGCCTTTGTTTTTATATAAAAATGTCGCTTCCCCATTTTATTTTTTCAGGTATTTAAGCCATTCATATTGCAGAGAATAGGGAATAGTTTTGACCTCTCTGATTGGCTGATATTAGAGACAAGAGACAAGTTTACTTAAAACTGATGCTGATGCGAGCACCATCTGCTGAATGGCTTAAATGAAACAAAGCATAGTTTTAAACAACAGCACACAATGAATTAGAAATAAAATGATTTACCTAATACTAAGTTAAAAAAATAATTTTAGTGAATTAATTCTCGTAGAATTTAATTATCTACAAGTTTTATTTGAAACATTTTTTCTAAAATTAATTGGGAACTTTTACGCAAAGCAAAACTGATTTCCCATGTTTACCGCCTATGGCCCGCTTTTTGATTAACAGCCTGTACCTATGTATATCTGTATCAAGAGTGGGGTAATTTAATTTCTAAAGATTTTTGATTACAACAATGAAAAGCTTGATTAAAACAAAGAAAATATGATTACAATAATGAAAAAGATTGATTAATAATTACGTAAAAAAATTGATTACAATATTACTGTCAAGGCATAATGTAAAAATAAATATTTTTTTGCTTTTAAATTTTTTCCTGGAGAGTTGTAAATCAAGGCGACCCAGAAAATTTTCTCATAGGGGCGCAAGGTTTCTAGTTACGCCACTGGTTGACATCATAAGTATACTCACTCTTTTAATAAAATAAACTATATACCTACTAGGATAGATATTTTTACCAGTCAGCCAAACCAAATATTTAAAAGAATATTGCTTTGTTAATAAGTTTGTTCTGGGAACAAAATGAATACCCGTTAGGATCGGGCCTGTTAATAATAATTCTTTGATTTTTACATTTCACCCAAATAAATAAAAACGTTACAATACAAATTAAATTTTTTTGGAAACCATTAACAAAAATATTTCAAGGAATAATATTAATAATTCCAAGTATAATAAATAACTTGGGAGCTTTTCTCTTGCTTTAATTGTATCGTTGTATCAATGGAGATTAAATTTTTAGTTCCTTGTTTGTAGAAGTTTTTTGTCAAGATTCTAATTTGATAATCGGTATACTTAATTAGAATGCAAGTAAAACTATTTTTAAAAAATGTAATTCCTGCTCCGTTTAAAAAAAGAACTAATATTATAATCTCCTTAATACAAGTACTCGTAGTTTACTAGCATTTCTTCGAAAGTAGCCACTTTAACGAATTATTCTTTCAAATGAAAAAAGCTTTTAGAGTCAAATGAATAAAATAAAATGCTACAATATAAATACTAAAAAGGTCTATGAATAATTAAATTTGTTAGCGTCAAAGAGTAACTCATAAATGAAAGATATTTGTTTGTAATTTTGTTTCTTAGAAATTTTACATTTTTTCTACTCCGTGAAATAGTAGCTTCATACGTTGATCCAGTACGTGAAGTCTGACTTAAAATGCAATACATTTCTTATGGAATTTATTTTAAGAACTACGTCCATAAGAACTCTTATACTTCCACTACCACTCGGCGCAGCAATCTCAATTCTGGTTGTTATCACGATTTTAAATTAAGTTTATTCAGTCACAAAAATCGTCGTCGTGTTCCAAACTTTCTACTCACAAAATAAAATGTCACTTTTAACACTTATATCATAAATAACTAATGTATAGTATTTTCATGTAAGAATGGCATTCTTCTATAATATTCGTTTATACGTAGTTCATTTCGCTCTAATCTGCACACATAAGAATACATTGAATGAAAAAACTTCTCGTCGTTGCGCTTCGCTTCGCCGCTCTTCGCGTCGCTCAAGTGCGTGTCGGCCTTAAAGACCAACGCGCACTTGAGCGACCGAAGCGAAGAGCAGAGAAGAGAAGTTTTTTCATTCAATGTATTATTATACAAACTAGTCGCGACGTGTTTAATAACTTGCGGTCGTCTGAACCTTTTGTGTTTATTGTTATTATACGGTCGAACATTCTAGAGCTTTTCTAGAAGGTAATGGCAGCTATATAAAAGGGACGCAGCTATGCTCGGGAGTTAGTTAGTTAGTTAGTTACATGGAGAGACATATGGAAAGATATTCACATAGAGTGTTAGTGAAGCACAGAAGTATCGTGGTGAGCGTATGCAGTATAGTGTCGAGTGGAGTAGGTATACTCTGGAAGTTACTGGTTAACTGGGATAGCTGTGAATATTCGGTAGTGTTGACGAGTATTGGGAAGCTATAGTGTACAAGGACAGTAACGGCGAGTCGGGAAGTTACTGGTATACCGGGAGAGCTGTGAAAGAGAATACTCGGTAGTGTTGAAGACTATTGGGAAGAGCCCCCTGCAACAATTGAAAATGGCTGGTATTTATTATCGGCTACCATTGACATATACATAATATCATTTTATGCAGGACCATACAAAAATTACCTAGATTCTAAAGTATCATTTTTTTACCTTCCGTCACATTTAGGTAAGGAAGGTGTCTTTGGTCAAAAAATTCAGTGGTGAGTTTTTGCTGAATAAGCACGATTTTATTATGTTTACGATGATGTCTGTATTTATTTATATATGTATGTATGTACGTGTGCGTGTTCGTGTGTGTGTGTGTGTGTGTGTGTGTGTGTGTGTGTGTGTGTGTGTGTGTGTGTGTGTGTGCGTGTGCGTGTGCGTGTGTGTGTGCGTGTGCGTGTGCGTGTGCGTGTGCGTGTGCGTGTGCGTGTGCGTGTGCGTGTGTGTGTGTGTGCGCGACGGCGTGCGTGCATGCGTATGTGTAACAAAATTTTCGCCTGCGATAACTAATACTACAACTCCAAAAATTCTAATTCTTTCGTATTCTTCTTCGTTACATCCATATAAAGAGCTGATTAGATTTTGGTTATAATTGGTCAACCGGAAGTACCTTTATTTGAAGATTTTAACAGTTTTTCTTGAGTAAACGATGTTAAATATAATTTTTTCACATTTAATATTATAAATATTAAAGAATATTTTATTCTCTATACGACTTGAATGCATTTTACACTTTATGTTAAATGGATATAGAATTAAAAAATTATACAGAAATTAAATATCTGGAAACAGCTGCTATATTAGGAAAATTCTGATTGAAAGGTGTCAGTGTCAAGTGCAATTGACAGTATGTTTGTGTTATAATTTTACTGGAAACATAGGATCTTTTGCTAGAAACTTTTTGTATGGAATTTGTATAAAATGCATACAACTGCCTTAATATGATTTTTTGAATTTTAATGTTCTGGAAATAGTCTAACAAATATATTTCGTGCATTAAAAATAAACTTAAAATTCAGCATTGAATATGTGTTGCCTGTAAGAAACTGCGTTCGTTTATTTTGATAGGCAAAGTCAAGAATACAAAAATATAATATACTAAAAATAAGTATATTCTTAAAAATATAAAATAACATAAATATTTATGGAAAAAAATTACAGTACAGTACTAGTACATTGCTAACCGAAATGGAAAGTTTTTCATTACTGTCGAGGGCGAGGATAGCTTACCAAGGCGCGAAGGTTAACAAAAATTAACTTCCCATCTTTTTAAAAGTCAGAAATCGTTATATTACCAACCGATTAAACAACATTACCTACTTATTCTTTTTCCGAAAATGCAAATTTTAAATTTCTTGCATCTTTGGCAAATTCATTTAGAACTTCGTCTATATATTTTTGTTTATTTTCGCTTACGTAATCGCGATGGAGGCTCATCATACATAAACCGTCTAGCCGACCTTCGCTAATAGTAGATTTAATCCATGTTTTCACTCTTCTTAGAGTGCTAAAAGATCTTTTCACAGTGCATGTAGTTGGAGGAAGACAAATTAAAATTTCTAAAGCTTTGGAGATTGCTGGGTAAAATGTACAATGTAAAAGTTCTATTACAGGAGTTTCTTTAGTAATAATCATTTCTGTATTTGAAACCCAATATTCGTGCTATGTTAAAGCTTCTTCTAAAAAATTGTCAATTTTATAATATGAATGAATATTTTGAGCTAGTTTAGTAAAATTATATAGTTTATTTGTTTTAAATTAATCGGATGCAAATTATAGAGCAAAAAGGCAACATTATTATCTTTCGAAAAACGAGAATTTAAAGAACTAATTAAAGAATCCGAGTAATTTATTGAATCGGAATAGGTTGAGCTATGGTATTGGTAATATTTTTATTTATAATTTATACTGCGGATGTATCTTTTAAATTGTGTGCGCGCGAAGCTTATCTACGTTAACTTCATGATGAAGATTTGAACGTTAGGAAACAGAACGAAAGAAGAAAACAACAGGGCGATGTGAGGACATTAGGATGCGACATAAGTAGCCATGATAAAACAAAAAAATCTGATGTGGACACCACACGACTTCCTTGTACGCAAGACCAATATGAAGATGAAGTATAGACCCAATTATAAAATTGCACGTATTTGACGTAATTTGACATTAACATCTATTTTTTTATTTTTTTGTTATTTTTTGTCCTAATCCATAGCAAGCTTCATTACAAAAACCAAAAAGTATATAAGTTTTAAATTTACATATCTCGCTTATACAAAGGGCTAATTTAATAATACTTGTTGTGCTGGACGCAGAATTTAATTCTCTAAAATTCTTATTTGAAGCATTTATTTCTAAAATCAAAATGAAAATAATTTTAATCAAGAAAAACTGTTAACAACTTCAGGCAATATATCACTTCCGGTTAGCCTGTTTTAACCAAAATCTGCTATGTTATTCCAATTGATATAAAAGTCTTATATACTAAATTTGAAAAGTTTTGGATTATACTTTTATATAGTTTTTCATTATAATCTATTATAGGCTTCAAATAAAGTACCATTTCTGGAAATTATGTAATGACTAAAAAGGGAGGTGCACAGAAGTGTGTGCATAGAAGTCCTAAATACAAAATTTCAACTTTCTACGGCTTACCGTTTTTGAGTTATACGAGATACATACGCACGTACGCACGTACGTACAGACGTCACGACGAAATTAGTCAAAATGGATTCAGGGATGATCAAAATGGATATTTCCGTTGAAATCTGGAAATTTTTCGCGATTACAATACTTCCTTTACTTCGTACAAGGAAGTAAAAATGGTAGCTTTGCTTTTAAAATTCTTAAAATTAGAGAAAAGCCAGGGGGGGGGCAAATGCCCCCTCTTGCCCCCCCCATTGGGCGCCCATGAACCTATGTGCAATTTAAAATTAATTTTTACTTACAATTTAATATAAAATTAGAGCAAAGTTTACGTGCAGTTAGTTTCTGTAGCAGGAACTTTTCTCCAGGAACTAAAACTATGTTAATATCAATAACAGTAAAAGTAAACAAGACATTTTCATTAATATTCTCATTTTGTAAAGTTGGCGCTGGATAAAGGTGATTAGCATCATCAGAAAAACGTGCTACTCCTGCTTACTGGCCGCGGAGATCCTGCCGCAGCGCATCCTGCCTTTAGCAGGAACGCCGAGGTCGCGGTAAGTTCACAAAACCTATTCATCTTTCCTGCTGTATGCGGGACGGTAATTAGTTCGTATTAAGCAAAGTGCAAAATTCAATATTAATTTACCACGCGTTTTCTAAAATTTCCAGATTCCAAGAATTGTTAGGGTAATGAGGATATTTGCCAAAACTTTAAGCATTGAGGTTCGTAAAATTCTAAGCGCTATTTTTATGCGAATTGTGAACCAAAATATTTGGTAGTTTGTATAGATACTATTCCTTGTAATGTACTAGGAGATATTTTGACGTAATCAGTATAGGGCGCGAGCAGACACGTGACTCGAGCAACCTTGACGTGTTTAGAATCAGCTGATGTGTGTGCGCGTGTCATTTTGACAAGAACAATGTCAATTTGACGAAATCAATGATTTGACTTATTTTGATTTTGAACTTTTAAATTGTTAACATTTTACAAATTTCGGGCAGTAAAACACATAAACTTAAAAATAGTAATATTTTATCAGTTCAAAATTAAAATAAGTCAAAATATTGGTCCTGTCAAAGTGACATTGTTCTTGTCAAAATGACAGGCGCACATACATCAGCTGATTCTAAACACGTCAAGGTTGCTCGAGTCACGTGTCTGCTCGAGCCCTACAGACTGATTGGCATTAAAATCAACTACATAAATGTGGGATTTCCACCATTTTTTTAAATATAATTTCATCTGAACGTATAAATAAAACTAAGACTATCGGTGAAAATTCGGTGAAAAAATTCCTATTAATAAGCGAGTTATGTCCCCCAAAATTTGAAAATATAGATGTGACATCACGAATATAAGTTTTATATCAAACTGTTTTCTTCAAGGACCTAAATGTTCTTGAAATATATGCTATTTCTAAATTTTATTTATAAAAAATAAATGAATATTATTATACTGTACAAGTCTACATGATTTATAATTGGAAGTGTATTTAAATGATTAAGTTTAATGCAAAACATTTATATTCAAACAAAAACTGTTTGAGAATTGTAGTACTGAATTATTTGAATTTTTCTACTTCCATTGGTAGTAGAAGTATATTTATGGCCGTCTTTGAGCCGCCAATCAAAATAATATAATTATATGGAATTTATATGAGTGAATTGCAGTACTGAACTGATAGCCACGCCTCCGCTATTTAAATTTTTCTACTTCCATTGGTAGTAGTAGTATATTTATGGCCGTCTTTGAGCCGCCAATCAAAATAATATATATGGAATTCATATGAGTGACGAGCTGCTATAAAAAAACCCTTTATTTCCGAAGTATTTTAATTATATCGTTTTATTTCTTTATTAATATTCATTATTAAGCATATATTTTCAATACTTTTTTCTAATTTCTCTTAATTCAATAGCGCTGTAGTTCCCTATTAGCCACTCGCCCTGCGGGCTACGTGGCTACACTTTTTCTTTCGTGACTAATATGATACATTCCACACTCATATAATAAATAATTATTATTAATAATAATGTCTTCATTTTCTGAAACCGATAAACTATAAAGGTCTCACAAAAATTTCAGAAAAAAGTGTTGTGTGCTTGTAAATGGCATAAAAGTATAAGCGGCACAATTATCTACATTTCAATTGAAAATTAAGCAGGGTTTAAAGAAATTATCGAACAAATCGGTAATTGAACATACATCATCTATCTTCAAATAAAATAAATAAAGAGGCCTTTGTTTTATTATTTTTGTATAAATTATTGTACCGTTTTTTACCTCCCGCTACCCTTGGTAAGGGAGGTATAGGGATCGTGCTAAAATTCGCATATCGAAATTTTGATAAATGACCACGTTTTAAGGTCCCTAGAATCCAATTTTAACATTTTCACGATGATGTCTGTGTGTACGTATGTGTGTGAATCCTCCACTCTAACTCAAATACTATCATTTAGAAAATATTGAAACCTTGTATTTCGAACTTCTTCTATAATGGAAAGAGCCCATTAGATTTTGGTGAAAATCGGATAACGAGTTTGTTTTGACAGGCCGAGCTGAAAGCGAGGCCTGCAAATACGAGATCTCGCAAAACAGTTTCTGGCCGTGTGATACACAAGATTTTTTGTGCCGACATCTCCATAAATTCTTCGTATATATCTCAACACTTTAATTCTATTTTACATAACCTAAAAAAATGAACATATATTTTTATCGGTTTTGCATTGCAAGTTTAAATATAATTACTTACATTTGAGTTAAAAATGCGTGATTATTTTATATTTATTGAAAATATATTATACAAACATTAGTTACGTATATATTTTACGTAATTTCGCATATTTTCAATGACAGATAGCGGAAACTCAATTGTGTCACGTGAAGTTCGTTGTAGTTACAAAACAAACGAAACAAATTAGTCCCAAAGTTAGAATTTATAATTAATCTGTACGAGATGACAGCAATGACAGCATATTATTATTTTTATGACAAAATTTAGTTATTTAAGTTACAATAATTAAAGATTTAGCCTTAAAATTTATAAACATTTTGTTAATTCTTGTGTTGAAAATAATCTTAAATTGACATATCACCAGAACAGTAATGCCAACTCCTTTTGCCGGCCTAGGTCAGCAACAGCGCATTTCTGGACGATTTTAAGTTCTGTAATACTAGTCAAAATGGACGGAGGTACGAAAAATAGTTTTTCTTCGAAAAATACCTTTAAATGTTATTTTTTCGAGATTAATGTTATTATAAAATTTAAAGCTTATTAAATTTTCTATAAATATGCAGTAATACTTTTTCTATATATTTTATGGATAAATTTATAAAATTATCTATAATTTAAATCCCAGAACCTACGCTTTAAACAAACAAAACGCAGTTATTCAAATGTATGTAACTGACAGATAAATGTCACTGTCAAAGAACTAATAATTTCAAAATAATATTAGTAACGTTTTAAAAAGAAAAAAGTAAATAGAACAATAGAAAAGTAATTCAATACAGTTTCCAGCATAACTAAATATGTGGGTATTTAGATTAATAAAAATTAACGATTCACAAAAATGTTTAAGCTAATCCTCATTTTTGGATTAGTGAATTCCACGGGTAAATTCTATTCTATCCCGGTATTTAAAATTTAATCTCTATTTTATTATAGCTTCGGTGGCTCAATGGTTACAGCAACGCCTCATGTCATGAGTGCCCTCGGGACTCTGGGTTCGAATCCCACTAAGGCATGGATGTGTGTGAATGTGAACCCACTCTGTAATTGCGATTTAAAATCCTGTTGAGGGGTTTAAAAAAGGTAGTTACTTGGATTAGATAAGACTATATTTTAAGAAATAAACTGTCAAAATTAGAGTAAAATTCGCTAATCCAAAAATAAGGATTAACTTAATAATTTTTGTGACTCGGGCTGTAAATGGCGGGAGGTATTGTGTTGGCCACACCAGATTTTTTAATTTATTTGGGTAAAGTGTAAATATTACAAAATTATTAATTAAAATCAAGATTTATTATTATAACTAAATATTAAAAAGTTATTGTATAATGACGATTACTAATATTGGGGCCGAAAAAGATAATGATAGCAGCAATCAAAAAAAAAGTTTTAGAATCATTACAGAAGATGTTATACTCGAATAAACAACTACCTACAATTTGTTTGGTGAATCTGTGTGGAACATTTGCAACAAAAACGTAACAATTTAAACGAAAAATAAAACTACATAGTAATCTCCATAATCCGGAGGCAAATAAACATATAAATCAAAAAAACTGCACAATAAAAAGAAACAAAATTGCATACATGTCATAAAACACTCTAACGACCATAATTTAGCGAAATTACCACTGGCTACAGAGATTTTGGCACGGGTTACTTAGCTACTCTTTGTTTATTCTGTACTTGGTTCTCTCTCAATGTTTTGATAACAATCTTAACTGTATGCACAGAACGTGCCAGCGAAAAGACGGATAAAATTCTATAAAGCCAAAAAAGAAAACGAACAGACAGTACAATTGCGCGAAGCTTTGCGGTTTTAGAGTAGAGCAAGGTTGGGGTTTTGTTTCAAGTCACGAAGTAGGATCTTTTTAATTGTAATAGATAGATATGAAGAAATTAAACTTATCGGGAATTCCGTTAAGAAGATGACCTTGTACGAGATTTCATGTATGTATACTGTATGTCCGCTGAATTTTTGTTGAAAATTGTATCATGCCGTGACATATTTTTTTTATTAATGTAACTTTTTATTTTGATATTTTATTTTCTTTACGTTTTCTACTCTTCTAGTGTTTTCCATTTATACATATAGGGTGTAAAAAAGGGAATATTTTATTATTTAGACGATTTGATTACATTTTTACCTCCCGCTACCCTTGGTAAGGGAGGTATAGGGATCGTGCTAAAAATCGCATATGGAGATTTTGGTAAATGACCACGTTTTAAGGACCCTAGGATCCAATTTTAACATTTTCACGGTGATGTCTGTGTGTATGTGTATGTATGTGTGTGTGTATGTGTGTGTATGTGTGTGTATGTGTGTGTATGTGTGTGTGTGCATGTGTGTGCATGTGTGTGTGTGTGTGTGTGTGTGTGGATCCTTGACTCTAACTTAAATACTATCATTCCAAAAAATTTGAAACCTTGTATTTATACGTTATTCTAATATGGAAAGAAGCCATTAGATACCTTTACTTTACTTTTAAATGTTACTTTTCGAGATTTATGTTATGATAAAAATTAAAGATTATTAAATTTTCTACAGATTTTTCTATATATTTTATGGATAAATTTATAAAATTATCTATAATTTAAATCCCGGAGCCTACGCTTTAAACAAACAGCAAACACAACTCCTTGGTTACACAGTTCATATCTCAAATGTACTTGTATGTAACTGACAGATAAATGTCACTGTCAAAGAATTAATCATTGAAAATTTATTATAGTAACATTTTAAAAAGAAAATAGTAAATAGAACCATAGCTATATGGATTGAAACTTAATACAGTTTTTAGCATAAGTAAATATGTAAGGATGTATATTTGAATTAATAAAAATTAAATTGCGAGAGATATTTATTGTGTTGGCCACATCAGATTTTTTGCTTCAGATTCAATGGATATAGAGCTAGAAAATTATAAAGAAATTAAATTTCATAAAGTAACTAGCTATGCTATAACCATGGAAACCTCTACTATATTAAGAAAATGCTGATTCACAGATGTCAGTGTCAAGTGCAATTGACATTTTTGTGTTATAATTTTACTGGAAATATAGAATTTCATCATAGGTACATGAAACTTTCTGTATAGAATTTGTACAAAATACGTAGAACTGAAAGAAGGTAACATACTAGAAATATGGAACCTTGTGCAAGAAACTTTCTGTATGGAATTTGTACAAAATATATGGAACTGACGAAAGGTAATGTGCTGGCTAGATCAGATTTTTTAAGTCTATATCCATTGAATATGAATTATAAAATGTAATCAGTTGTATAGAGAATAAAATATTCTTTAATATTTAATTAACATTGAACACACACACACACACACACACACACGCACGTGTGATATAATATTACTTGCAGATAACTTCATTGCATTTCGTATGCATAGGCGTGCAACATGAAATATTTATGGACACATTTTAACTGAAAAAATAAAAGTAATTCATTTGAAAATTATGTTTCTTTCTAAATAATGCCTTTTTGAAAGTTTTATGCTCTTCATTTATGTTTTTGCAAAATATAAAAACATAGATTTAACGTATAAACCAAAGGAATAATAATTTGATTTAAACGTCAACGCCACTGGGTAAATATTAGCACAGAGGGCAATGTAGTAGATAATTAGGTATCTGTAATTTTACGGCATACGTCATTATTATTTATAGTATGTTAGAAAGTAATGCCACTATTTACGTATATCTGTCACACCACATAAATTAAATAGACATAGGTCAAATAATCTTTCTCTTTCTAATGCAAAAGGTTGCTAAGCTACTGCTATAAAGTGATGCGTATTCTTTCTTCGAACAAATGACCTTGAATAGTCATTTTTCTTGAATAATAGTTTACCTACATCATCGTAAAAATAGTAAAATCTCTAAAACGTGCGTATTCATCAAAAACTCACCACCGAATTTTTTGACCAAAGACAATACCTTCCTTACCTAAAGGTGACGGAAGGTAAAACATGGGAATCAGAACGGTATGATATGTCACATTGCCAGGTCAAGGTTATCCTTTAGATTTGGCAATAAAAAATTGTAAGTAGTACATAAAAGTATTGTATACTTATAAAATAAAATATTATTTTAACGACAAATGCCATTAAGAAAGCCTAGGAAAACAAGTACATAAAATGACATTAATTAATAATGTTCAATAAAATTTCAAATTTATATAGTTCGTATTTTTCTTCTTTTCGTTAGTCGTAGAAAAAGTATGCTGTACAACTCGAGTGGAATGTCCATATCGCCTTCGGATGATTCAACATTCCGCCTACGGCGTCGTGCTCAAACTTCATCCTCATGCGATATGAACATCATATCCACTCTTATTGTACTACTACTAACTTTTGTTATATGATCAGTGCGCACAAGCTGAGGACTTTTGCACCACGCATGACGTCATTAGTTGCACTATGTGCAAAGCTAATATTTAAGTGGAAAACGCCAGTAGATGTAGCTTTAAAAAATACTAGCGGATACCTTTAAGATGCGTTGTAAGTAAATCTAAAGGCACTCACTAGCTCTCTAGTATAGGCGATGTGCACATTTTGAGCGTCAGCGCCTCTAACGGCTACATTGGCATTTTTGATTACCAAATCAATTTTGACATTTCAAGAAAGTGTTACAATTTCCAATTTTATTTTGAGTTGTTGCTATTGTGTATGAATATTATACATCATAGTATATTGAAATGAATAAAGAAAATATTTAAAATGCTATATATGTGATGTGACAATCAAAAAAGTCAAAATACCAGCGAAGGTACTGTGGCAGAAAATATATTTTTTCTCATAATATGTGTGATTTCTGTAAACCATTTTATCATATTTAAATTTATATTATAATTTATAATATTAGATAAATGTTAGAAGATGCACAATACATGGAAATTGAGATTAAAAAGTTGGTAAACTTGATTGATTGGAAAGAGGAAAATTTCTACATATCACGATATCATTGTATGATGTTAGCATCTTTCTTTTATATTCGCAATAAATGAAGAAGATACTTCATTGAAAATATACCAGGCTCTAAGTGAAATCAGTTGCACAAGCTCGGAAAAGAAAATACACGAAAAGTACGAACCATGTGAATTTCTATCTTTAACATTAACATTACATGTACAAAAAATATAATAAATAGACGAATTATGTCGAAAATAGACTTCAATTTCATACAACTGCAAGTATTATACAATTTTAATACAATTTTCTGCTTCTTGTATTATATTTTGTTCAAATATTAACTTAAGAAACACATTTTTATATAATTCATTATTGCAATCAGACGACTATTGTTGGAATTTTATTCATACGATAAGTATCTTTTACAATGAGAAAATATGTATACCTAAAAGAATTTTTCATGTTAGTAGAAGAAAAAGTTATTTTCTTAAACATGTTCCTCATATAATCTTCTAGGAAATTTATAAAATTTGATACTTCAATCGGTAATTTTGTGAGAATTATTACATCCCCCAATCCATCACATAATATTTGATATCCTATCATTCGCATTTATTTCAAATATTTTATAAAATAGAAATAGCAAAATTATTCTGACATAAAACATAACCTTGCTATGTTTCAATGAGTAACCATTTTGTCATTTTTGTCCGCTGTCGGCGCTGACTACTTTTGTGTAGGGTACCTTTATAACCAGGGTATGGCCATGGCGTGGCTCACGTTTCGTCCGCCATTACCGGGACATCTGTTATATGTGTTGTTCTTGCGCAAATTATTATGTATTTTCGTGGCTATTTGTTTTATTTTAATGAAAAACACATTTAATTATCATTTTAATATGTATTTACAGTGTAAGTAATATATTTTATCTTATTTATTTGTGTAGTTTGTTAAGATACCCATCACGATTACTGTCACTGAAAACAACTAAAAATTACCAATATTAAGCACAATCATTTAAATTTTTAAAAGGTAAGTTTAGAATATACAATTATTATGTAAATAAGAACTACAGATATTAAATTAGATGTGATAATAACAACCCTTGTCATATATTCTACATAACCTCTAAATGTATATCTTAATAATAATTGTGTATCTCTTAAATAAATTAATTTTTCTTATCTTTATAAATTCATAGTGTGATAATTTAATATTATTTTATAATATAATATCACATTTATTACAAATAAATAGGAAAATCAATTACCGACAATGGCGGCGATCTTGGCCCATGGCCATACCCTGGTTATAAAGGTACCCTACTTTTGTGCACACCGCCTATAGGTCCTGCATTTTCCAAATCAAATTGAAATCAAGCCATCGGGTACTAAATACCCCGGAAGCTATTGTTTCTCATCGCATTCTTTTTTTAATAAATGCGCGTAACACAAGAGTGACTTTCGTTTAATTAACGACTGAGAATCCGTATTCATTAGACGCGGAAAAGTGGTGGGGGTAAAATAGACGCAGATGCCGACCGGTTTTTAAGCGCCTGAATAAATTACTGAGGCTGAATTCCCAAAAGGCATACAAGAAGCGGAAAAACTTTATAATACGTTTTTCATGTCTCAAAAATAATAATAATAGGTAAATGTCGAGATTGGCTTAATTTTTAAACATTTTCAAGCCAATCCCATGAATCTCTATAGGTGTATTAAGTATACAGGGCGTTCATTTTAAGTGGTACACTATTGCTATCTTAGAACTATAAGAGCTACGAGGTCGGTTAAATTAGCGAACAATTTCTATTTTATAAGTGTAAAATTATTTTTTTTGGCCGGTGGTTTTCAAATTGTGGGAACCAACTTTGTTATTTTAAATGGGATCATATATTTTTTATTTATTTATTAGATAGAGAATTTTATTCTGAATTCAGTGATATAATATTTTTATATTCTCACATAACGATTTCTTTTGGGAATATCTATATAAAGATTTATATTAATATGATTGAAATATAACTTTAATAAGAGTGCCACGAATGGAAAAAATTAAAACCTGTTATTTTTCTTACATAGAATTAGAATGCCATACAGACCGCGAAATCCAATTTCGTGGCCGTTGTTATGGTAACGGCCGCGAAATTGGATGTAACCTAAAATCATGTTGACCCCTGAGAATTGACATAACGGATAATATTACCATGACAGTAACGTTTCTATAATATGACAACAATAAGTTTATTAGTTTTTTTTTAATGAATGCAATAAATAATGTTTTTCTATTTTGGTTCTTTAATATGTACTTTATGAAACAACTGAAATTGAAATTCGTGGACATAAAATAACGTACATTTTTTGAAAAAAATACCAAAATAGAAAAAATAGTATATAATCCACGTTTCATAAGACATTTTAACGCACTTGTCCCCTTAGAAAACTTGTATCTTAATGTACTAAAAACGTTATAGAAATTACATTTTCTAATTTTCAACGATTTTTTTACAAAATTAATTATTTTGTTCATCAAATGTCAATCCCAAATTTCAAACAATTTAAATACAATAAAATTTGTAATTACATATTTTTTGCGGTTGCACTAAAAATAGTGTGTACACCTTGTTAGCGAAATCGACGACAATTTTGCTCTCGGAAAACTAAAGAGTGATTGTGCGGCCTTGATATACAAATAACTATTATCGTATAATGGTATGTATTTGCAATCGTACATAAAATTTCCCCTTTACTAGCGCAAATCAGTACTGCGGTAAGCAATCGTACAAGCGCCATATTGAATAAGTGACAGCTGATTGAATAGTGTAATAATTAATAATTAAATATTTAAACTTATCGCCTTCATATAATTAAGTTTGTATACACAGACAACAAAACACAGTGAACAATGTGAACTGACATATGTCAAACCTAGAGTACCTTTATAACCAGGGTATGGGCATGGTGTGGCTCACGTTTCGTCCGCCATTACCGGCCCGTCTGTTATATGTGTTGTTCTTGCGCAAATTATTATTTATTTTCGTAGCTATTTATTTTAATGAAAAACACATTTAATTATCATTTTAATATGTATTTAAAGTGTAAGTAATATATTGAAAACAACTATAAATTACAAATATTAAGCACAATTTCTAAAAGGTAAGTTTAGAATAGACAATTTTTATGTAAATAAGAACTACAGATATTAAATTAGATGTGATAATAACAACCCATGTCATATATTCTACATAACCTCTAAATGTATGTCTTAATGATAATTGTGTATCTCAAATTAATTAATTTTTATTACTTTTATAAATTCACAGTCTGATAATTTAATATTCTTTTATAATATAATATCACATTTATTACAAATAAATAGGGAAATGAATTACCGATAATGGCGGTGATCTTGGCCCATGGCCATACCCTGGTTATAAAGGTACCCTAGTCAAATCATCATATGGCTGCCATCTTGTTTCGAAAATCAGCGCCTCTAACGTACAAAATTCCCCATACGAAATTCAACACCATCACAGATTTTTTTTTCAAACATCAGTATGATTTGTTCAACCCTTCATTTTATTCCTCTTGACAATCCTCCCTCATGGGGTGCTCTAAAGAAATGATTCCACTTAAACGAGTAACCACGGGCTTGGTTTAATAAGGACCTGAGGGTAAACACTGTTTTGACGTCCTGCCCAGCTCGTCCTATATCTTTCTCTCTCCCAATCTCATTTCTTCGTCTTCTTTACGTGTCGTCCTTTTGTAGGACTCTGTCCTTTGCCCCAGCCCTTTGCCCCTGCACCCCGCCCCTGGAGTTGACCCAATAATCGCTCTTCATTTCGTTTAGAGCAGGTTATTAAATTTCACTTAAAGGACTTTTCATTTCGGTTCGATGGAAATTAATCCGGATAGGGAAGGAGTATTTACTCGTGTAGGAATTATCGTGCGATGAAATCAATTGAAGATGAGGGTGGATGCTCGAAAGCTCTCAAAAGATGCGGGATTTAGGAACAGGTAATGTATTTTAATTTTCAATTCGTAAATATGAAAACTTTCACACTATTGAATTGAATTGAATTGAATTAAATTAAAAGTATTTCTGTGTTTGTAAATAAAGTATAAGATAAAGAAAATAGAGATTTATAAAAATATGACGTTGTTTCATTTAGAAAAAAATTTGATGTGGACACCACACGACTTCCTTGTACGCAAGACCAATATGAAGTACAGACCCAATTATAAAATTGCACGTATTTGACGTAAACTATTATTCACGAAAGATGACTATTCAAGGTCATTTGTGAGCCGCCTGATATAATATTACTTGCAGATAACTTCATTGCATTTCGTATGCATAGGCGTGCAACATGAAATATTTATAGACACATTTTAACTGAAAAAATACGAGTAATTTATTTGAAAATTATGTTTCTTTCTAAATCATGCCTTTCTGAAAGATTTATGTTCTTCACTTATGTTTTTGCAAAATTCAAAAACATAGACTTGCCCATAAACTAAGGAATAATAATTTGATTTAAACGGCAACGCCACTGGGTAAATATTAGCACAGAGGGCAGTGTAGTAGATAATTAGGTATTTGTAATGCTACGACATACGTCAATATTATTTATAGTGTGTTCAAAATAATTCCATTATTTACGTATACCTGTCACACCACATAAATTTAATATACGTAGGTCAAATCATCTTTCTCTTTCTAATACAAAATGTTGCTAAGCTACTGTTGTACAGTGATGGGTATTCCTTCTTCGAACAAATGACCTTGAATGGTCATCTTTCGTGAATAATAGTTTAATTTGACATTAACATCTATTTTTTTTTGTTATATTTTGTCGTAATCCGTAGCAAGCTTCATTACAAAAACCAAAAAGTATATAAGTTTTAAATTTACATATCTCCCTAATTTAATACTCTCATTTGAAGCATTTATTTCTAAAATCAAAATAAAACCATTTTATTCAAGAAAAACTGTTAACTACTTCAGGTAATATATCACTTCCAGTTAGCCTGTTTTAACCAAAATCCACTATGTTGTTGCAATTGACATAAAAGTCTAATATACCAAATTTGAAAAGTTTTGGATTATATTTTAAAATAGTTTTTCATTAAAATCTATTATAGGCTTCAAATAAAGTACCATTTCTGGAAATTATGTAATGACCAAAAGGGAGGTGCACAACTAGATGTTATAGCAGTCCTAAATACAAAATTTCAACTTTCTACGACTTACCGTTTTTGAGTTATGTGAGATACGTACTTACGTACGTGTATACAAGATGTCACGACGAAATTAGTCAAAATGGATTTAGGGATTATCGAAATGGATATTTCCGTTGAAATCTGAAAACCGAAATTTTTCGCGATTACAATACTTCCTTTACTATGTACAAGGAAGTAAAAATTAATCACAAATTCCAATAATAATAATAATTAAATCAAATGAAATGTCAAGTCTATCAGATATGTCAGAAACATCAAATATAAATTATTGTTTTATTTTTCGTAGCACTCTGATAATGGACCTTTCCAATTTAAGGGCTATCTCTTTCTATCGCTGCAAATAGTAAGAAAATGGCGCGAACAACTGCCAGTTGGGCTGTCAAACGAAACGTCAAAAATATTGCAGTCATTAAAATACCTGTATTCTCAGTGAAAATTTGCATCGTTAGACATTTTGCCTTCAATAAAAGCTTTTGTAACTTATTTCGATAAGATTTTTTAAAGTTATCTTACATTTTACGTCTAATTTTTTTAGAATCAAACGTCATAGATCTCAGTTGTTCTTACTATGCGCAGATCCCCATTGCGCATATCTTCTATCTCTTTAAATTGGAAAGGTCCATTGCCTTAAATCGAATATTTTTTTTGCTTCTAACTTGTACATAAGAAACAAAGGAACAACAACCTTGGTACTCATCGATGCACATTTTCATTCTCAACATTTTTCTGCATTACATTTAAAAAAAAATAATAGGTAAAGAGATATCGCCAAATTAAAATTTTAACGTTGAATTTCCTATGTTCGGGAAAATAAGTAGACACCCGGTGTATGGTTTGGAAATGAACAGGGCCGCTCCGTGCGGGTGGGCAGGTTGTGCTCCGCACAAAGGCGCCTGACTTTGAGGGGCGCCATTTCAAGACAGTAAAGCAAATAATAGTAAATTTTTATAAAATGCTCGTATCCGTAAAGACAAAATTAGTATGCAACTTACAAATTAACGTGGTATATTGAAATAATAACTGTGAAAGTGTTGATTACAACAATGAATATAGTGATTATAACTCAAGAATATTGATTACAAGAATGAATCATATTCAATCTCCCTTATTTATTACTAAAAATTAAAAAGTAAAAGAAAATTTTTCTCTCATTGTTATATTGCACACTATAACTATAAAATTGTTGATTACAACAAACGATTTTATTATCCTATTGATTACAATAATGAATCTAAGAAAATTTCATCAACATATTAATTTTTGAAGAATAAAAAGTATAGTTTCAACTTTATTTTGAAAATTTTACATCATGGCGGGTAGGGGCCGGGCGCTAAAATATTACTTTGCAGAAAAACGCCTTATACCTACGGCTCGGCCCTGGAAATGAATAATAATAGTAATAATAATAATAATAATATTAATAATAATCAGCTTCCAACTGTTTGATAGGTTAGAAACGCACATACATATTATTAACCGATTGTTAATAAATATTTTTATTCACAATCTGTAAGTAATATGAAGATTTCTGACTTTTAAAAAGTTGGGAAGTTAGTTATTGTTAACCTCATATTCCAAGAGGTTGAAAAGTATAACGTGAAGATAGCTGGGGTTGGAAAGTTGACACTTTCCAACCTCAGCTATACTCACGCTATAGGTACTTTCCAACCTCGAGGCGGGAAATAGCTGCCCTCCGCTTTGAGAGATCAATACGTATCAATGATGGGTATTTACATATAAACAAAGCATCTTTACAATTTATATGATAAAAATATGGAATAAACTTGTAAATAATACAAGTAATGAATGAAATCAATATTTAAGGTTAGAAATCAAAGTGACAGTTCATGTGACAAATGAACAATCTCAGACCATTCGTTTATTTATATTAGGTTATTATTATTTAAATATCAAATATTAATTTTTTATTTCAGATTGTGAATAAAATAGTATACAAACCTCGGTGAAAAGATCCATTGTCTCGGGCTATAGTTAACCTCGGCGCTTCGCGCCTTGGTTAACTATCTTCGCCCTCGACAATGAAACACTTCCCTCCTCGGTTGGTAATATACTATTTTAAAGCTGGGAGGAGGAGATTTATAAAATTTCCTAGCAAGCGTATTTCTAAATTCAGGAAACAATCTCAACTTAATTTGCTCGTCGAAAGTACATTAAATAGTAACTAGATTATAGGTACTTCTTTATCACGTTTTCTAAACAGCGTTATAAAAGCGTGAAGGTGATAGTAAAAAATCTAATATCCAGAGAATGAATATGGAGAATAGAGCTTATAGTTTGTGTTCGATCATGCATGATCTCCCGTCCCTGGCAAAAACTAATTGAAAACCAATGTTGTCATTAATTACAAAGCAATCACCCGGTGCTGTATCGTCGTGGTGACCTCGTTCACATAATCCGTTTAGCATTACCCCTCAGTCACATATTTTTGCCCTTCAAGCCAAACAGATTAGCTCTCTATCACAAGATCATGTTCTAAAGCATTATCACTCATTTGAAAAGGGAAAAATCTGGTGTGGCCAACACAATACCTCCCGCCATTTACAGCCCGAGGCACAAAAAAGGTTAATCTAATCCAAGTAACTACCTTTTTTGATAATAAAATGAAGATTAAATTTTAAATGCCGGGATAGAATAGAATTCACTAATCCAAAAGGTAAGGATTAGCTTAAACTTTTTTGTGTATAGTTAATTTTACCTTTATATATATATATATATATATATATATATATATATATATATATATATATATATACAGGGTGGTGGCGGTTAGGGGTGAACATAGGGATTTAACATGGGATTTTAGTTTTTTGCAATTTCCTGCTCTCCTGTTTATTTTACGGCAAAAACTATAGAGTTCAAAATTGTTCAGAATTAAAAATTGTAATCAAAAATGTATTTACATTTACTATTATGTTTTTGGTATTTTCACAATTTTAAAAAGAAATTTAAAAATTTCTGTTAATTTGTAGCAATAGCCATGACTTATAACTCAAATGTTTAAACATAATAATGTCATTCAATTTCTGTCAAATTTACGAAATTATCTCTAATAAAAAGTTAATTTAATAATGAATGTGTATTCGAATAAGGAAAGAGTTTTCGTTATAAAAATTATTATGGTGGAAATAGTTTTAGAAGAATATGTGATTTGTTTTCTATAAAGTACGAAAATACACCAATTCCTATTGTAGCAACAATATCTAAACTTGTTAAAAAATTTGAGAACAGCTAGTGTAGCTGTGAACGAAGGTAATGAAGGAAATAATAATAATAATAATAATAATAATAATAATAATAATAATAATAATAATAATAATGTTAATAATAATAATAATAATAATAGAAGACGTCATAACGAAGTGAATGAAGAAATGGTATTGGCTATGATAAATCAAAATTCTACGTAGTTGATACATTTGGAATTGGTTTATTATTAAATGGTATACCTAATAAAAAATGCGTATTAAAATTAAAAGTTGTTTGTTTTTATTTAATTTTTAAGTTAGATTAACGCATGGTTGACGTTTATAAATAATTCCATGGCTATTGCTACAAAATAGCAGAAATTTTGAAATTTCTTTTTAAAATTGTGAAGAAACCAAAAACATAATAATAAATGTAAATACATTTTTGTATTTTTAATTCTGAACAATTTTGTACTCTGCAGTTTTTGCCGTAAAATAAACAGGAGAGCAGGAAATTACAAAAAACTAAAATCCCATGTTAAATCCCTATGTTCACCCCTAAGCGCCACCACCCTGTATATAGGTATGCTGGAAACTGTATTGATTTCCTTTCCTATGGTTCTATTTACTATTTTCTTTTTAAAACGTTACTATTATTTATTTGACATGATTAGTCCTTAGACAGTGACATTTATCTTTCAGTTATATACATTTGAATAATTGAGTAACCAAGGAGTTTTGTTTGTTTACAGCGTAGGATCCGGGATTTAAATTTACAGCTAATTTAAATTTATCCATAAAATATGTAAAAAAATCTGATCTGGCTAGCACATTACCTTCCGTCAATTATATGTATTTTATACAAATTCCATACAGACAGTTTCTTGCGAATGGTTCTATATTTTCAGTTACCTTCCCTCAGTTCTATATATTTTGGTACTAATTCCATACAGAAAGTTTCTTAGGATTTATTCTATATTTGCAGTAAAATTATAACACAAATATACTATGTTAATCGCATGTGACATTGACATCTGTCTATCAGAATTTTTTAAATTATCTGTTTCCAACACAATATACATCGAATATGAAGTATAAAATGTAATCAAATCGTATAGAGAATAAAATATTCTTTAATAATTATAATAACATTAAATGTGAAAAAATGATATTTAACAGCGTTTTTTCAAGAAAAACTGTTAAAATCTTCAAATGAGGGTACTTCCGGTCGACCAATTATAACCAAAATGTAATCAGCTTTTCATATGGATGTAATGAAGAGGAATACGAAAGAATTATATTTTTTAGAATTGTAGTGTTGGAGTTATCGACGGAGAAAAAAATCGTCACACACACACAAATACACAAATATACACATACACACATCGTATTTTAGGGAATCAAAAACATGCTTATTCATTAAAAACTCGCCATCAAATTTTTTGACCAAAAACAATACCTTCCTTACCTAAAGGTATGACGGAAGGTAAACAGTATTAATGCAAATCTGTAGAAATTTTAATAATCTTTAATTTTTATAATAACATTAATCTCGAAAGAATAACGTTTAAAGGTATTTTTCGAAGAAAAACTATTTTGAGCTTCAAGTAAAGTGCCATTTCCGGTTATCCGATTTACACCAAAACGTAATGGGCTCTTTGCATATTAGAAAAAGATAGAAATACAGGGTTTCAAAATTTTCTGATTGATAGTATTTGAGTTAGAGCGGAAGATCCACACATACACACATCATCGTGAAAATGTTATAATTGAATTCTAGGGACCTTAAAACGTGGTCATTTAGCAAAATCTCGATATGCGATTTTTAGCATGATCCCTATACCTCCCTTAGCAAGGGAGGTAAAAATACATCCATTTAGAACAGGATTTGATAAGAAAATCATTATTGGAAGGTCGTTCCACTCTGCCTAACAATGAAGATTTTTACAGGTCAGTAAAATCTTGACGGACTTAAATGATATGAAATAATTGCGCAGGCTTCCACAGTCTGAGTTATGAGAAATATTCGTTTTCCGGGAATGGACTGTGTTATATTTTGAGTCAGAGCTCAACGTTTCGCCCGCAGTCGTATTGGGCATCTTCAGGAGCAAGGGGGATATTACTGTCTTAAACAAGGTTACCCGACGTGTCAACCACGCTAGAGGCCGAGTTTAAGCAACAAGAGGGGGAGACTCAGTTTACACGTCGGGAAACCTTGTAAACTGAGTCTCCCCCTCTTGTTGCTTAAACTCGGCCTCTAGCGTGGTTGACACGTCGGGTAACCTTGTTGAAGACATTACTATCCCCCTTACTCCTGAAGATGCCCAATACGACTGCGGGCGAAACGTTGAGCTCTGACGCAAAATATGACACAGTCCATTCCCGGAAAACGAATATTTCTCTTAAATGATATGATACGAGTAGTAAATGCCAGTTGCATAAAACGTTGTTAATCATGTGTTTAACTACACATTGTAACCATGGATATGTATCAAAAATACATTGGAAAAGAAGCATTGTCAAAGTTAACAACGTGATTAAAGCTATAGTAAAAATGAACAAGCAGAAGACTTACGTCATCAATAAATATTACTAGATAATGACGTCACTTATTACTACGTATACATGGGGTACTAATTTATTCTAGAAAATGAAATGCGTGTTGCATAACTTCCTGTATACAATACATGCATGTAACTAATTAAAATAATTAATAACAAAACTATACTATTTTTGAAAATAATCATTTTCTTTTATATATTTATTTTTATTTATTTATTTATTACATATATTTGGATTTAATTATGTACAATTTAAAGTACATATATGTATGTACTCAACATATTTCATCATAATCAATACAATACATATTATATTGCTAGATGCTGCCTTCCCAACTTCCGACGCTGTTTCCCGGTCATACACTAGATCTTCTTCCAGGTTCCGCTGTCTCACCACTCCTCTCCAAGATTGGTCGTCCTCTCTTCTCCTTCACTGGTGGTATCCACTGAAATATACGCTTTGGCCAGCTATTTTCCTCCATCCTCATTTAGTGACCGAAACATATTAGAGATTTCGTCTCTATTCTGTTTATTATAGTTTTTGAAGTTTAATTCCAACAGTTTCTTCTGCGTTAAGTATTTGTGTATTGTGCTACAGTATTACTGCAGTGCCCAATTACCGGACAGGCTGACTAAGCTGCAGTCTAAGAAGCACACAGATTTTGGGGGCACACAATTTCCTCATTTTATTATAGTTTTTAGATCGTTTTGATTTGGTTAGAGCTAAGACGACCTAAACCAGGCCCTGAATATTATTGGTTTGTCTTAATAAATATTACACAGTAATTCATCTGCAATCATGCCAAAAGCTTGATATATTGTATTGTATTGTCAGCAAATTGACAGTTCTATATACAAAACAATAATACATAACTACTTTGATATTTGCAATCATTTATATTAATTCAAGTCACTTGTGCCTGGATGAGATGAGTTGACAATCACCTGTCAATCAAGTGGCAGGGACAGGATCGATATTTGATCGATTATAAATTCAATGTAAACATGGACATTGTCAGTAGTGCTACCGTTATGATACGAAAATTAACTACAATTATTTCAAATAATTTTATATTTCCTAAAAGGAATAAAGATTGACTTTGATATGAAGGTAAATTTCATTAATATATACGTTTCTTAATACTAGTATTTTTTATTCCCTCTTTTTTAAAAAATAAATAACACCCAATAATTTCTATAAGTTATATTTCATTTTATAAGGTTTTTTTCAGGTCGATGACGTGAGTCTTCTGCTTATTCATTTTTACTATAACAATGTTTATGCAACTGGGCCTAAGTAAAAGAGAATTATTTGTAGAGATTCTGAAAGAGTATACCCACGCGTCATTAAAGTTTTTCATCTTTCCAAATTTTGCCTGCACACATTTCTGCTGGTCCCGCAAACCTCGCATATCTCAGACAATTTTAAGCTGACATTTGTACATCTCATGCTTGCAGAGTGCATACAGCGCGCATCGTTGCAAATATACGCTGGCAACTTTTGTCGTAAATTATTTGCGTCAGGTTCATTTGCAAAGTGTGAATCGCGTGACATTTGCGTGAAAGCGGGTGAGGAGATAATGAAATAAAATATATCAAGCCGCGAAAATCGCACTTCGCGAAGTTCTGAATACATACGCGCGCTTCAACTCGGTTTACTCTACATTTAGCAACGAGGGAGTTTGGGAAACGGCTTGCTTCATTGTAGAAGTGTCGCTGTTTACTTAATAATAATGAAGATCATAATCGCAAGTTTGTATAGTCACACCTCGATTTAAATTGCTAAACATAATATATCATATAGTTAGATAGAAGCGTTGTTTGTTATTGTTTGCTTTATAGTACAATAATAATATATTATTATGGATAATAATACCAATTGGCTTTTATTCGCAAATTTTGATAATGACTTTACATGGTTGGCGGTGTGCCTGAGTGTGCAGTTGCGAATCTGGGTACCCAGGTTCAGTCACGGCTCCAGGCAGAAAGAAGTCGATGCATCGGGGCACCTTCCTTAAGGGGCGCCGATGTGTGGAA
Source organism: Harpalus rubripes (assembly GCA_963082715.1). NCBI lineage: Eukaryota > Metazoa > Arthropoda > Insecta > Coleoptera > Carabidae > Harpalus > Harpalus rubripes. Next base: position 32,402,760 of record OY720461.1, on the reverse strand, counting down.
AAAGTACAATTTAATATTAACAAATATTAAATACATATATGGACTAAATAAGTTAACATACTTTTATATAAAAAAAATCTGATGTGGACACCACACGACTTCCTTGTACGCAAGACTAATATGAAGTATAGACTCAATTATAAAATTGCACGTATTTGACGTAATTTGACATTAACATCTATTTTTTTTATTTTTTTGTTATTTTTTGTCCTAATCCATAGCAAGCTTCATTACAAAAACCAAAAAGTATATAAGTTTTAAATATACATATCTCGCTTATACAAAGTGCTAATTTAATAATACTTGATGTGCTAGACAAAAATAAAACCATTTTATTCAAGAAAAACTGTTAACAACTTCAGGTAATATCACTTCCGGTTAGCCTGTTTTAACCAAAATCTACTGTTATTCCAATTGACATTAAAGTCTTGTATTACAAATTTGAAAAGTTTTGGATTATATTTTAAAATAGTTTTTTTATTAAAATCTGTTATAGGCTTCAAATAAAGTACCATTTCTGGAAATTATGTAATGACCAAAAATGTAGGTGCACAACTACATGTTATAGCAGACCTAAATACAAAATTTCAACTTTCTACGGCTTTCTGTTTTTGAGTTATGCGAGATACGCACGCACGTATGTACGTATGTACAGACGTCACGACGAAATTAGTCTAAATGGATTCAGGGATGGTCAAAATGGATATTTCCGTTGAAATCTGAAAACCGAAATTTTTCGCGATTACAATACTTCCTTTACTTTGTACAAGGAAGTAAAAATCTGGTGTGGCCAACACAATACCTCCCGCCATTTACAGCCCGAATGACAAAAAAGATTAAGAATCCTTATTTTCGGATTAGCGAATTTTACTCTAATTTTTACAGTTTATTTCTTAAAATATAGTCCAATTTAATCCAAGTAACTACCTTTTTTAAACCCCTCAACAGGATTAAATCCCAATTACAGAGTGGGTTCACGTTCACACACATCCATGCTGTAGTGGGATTCGAACCCAGAGCCCCGAGGGTACTCATGACATGAGGCGTTGCTCTAACCATTGAGCCACCGGAGCTATAATAAAATGAAGATTAAATTTTAAATACCGGGATAGAATAGAATTCACTAATCCAAAAATGAGGATTAACTTAAATATTTTTGCGAATTGTTAATTTTTATTAATCTAAATACATACCTACATATTTACTTATGCTAGAAACTGTTTTGAATTCCTTTTCTGTTGTTCTATTTACTTTTTAAAACGTTACTAATATTATTTTGAAATGATTAGTACTTTGATAGTGACATTTATCTGTCAGTTACATACATTTGAATAACTGCGTTTTGTTTGTTTAAAGCGTAGGCTTTGGGATTTAAATTATAGATAAGTTTATAAATTTATCCATAAAAAATATAGAAAAAGTATTAGTGCAAAACTATAGAAAATTTAATAATCTTTAATTTTTTTAATAACATTAATCTCGAAAAAATAACATTTAAAGGTATTTTTCGAAGAAAAACTATTTTGAGCTTCTAGTTAAGTGCCATTTCCGGTTCTCCGATTTTTACTAAAATCTAATGGGCTCTTTCCATTACAGAAAAAGTTCGAAATACAAGGTTTCAAAATTTTCTGAATGAATTTGAGTCAGAGTGGAGGATCCACACACACATACACACATACACACGTAAACACGTACACACAGACATCATCGTGAAAATGTTAAAATTAGATTCTAGGGACCTTAAACCGTGGTTATTTACCAAAATCTTGATATGCGATTTTTAGCACGACCCCTATACCTCCCTTACCAAGGGTAGCGGGAGGTAAAAATATTGTGGTCTGACTAGGATTTCCGGTAAAAATAAAGTCTCAATTCGGTTCTGTCGCTTTAACAATAGTCAAATCAATACCGACCAGCCCGTCGAAAATCACAAAGTCGAAAGTTGCGGACATTGTTGGCGCAGTAGTTACGACCCGACAAATTTCAACTTGGCTAAATTGTTTGGCGACACTGGAAAAGTTGCTGTCGGTTCCTCGCTTATAATGTCACCACAACTCGTAGTTAAAGTTGTATCCTAAAGTTGTTGACTGCGGCGTTTCGCTGTTCGATTTCGTTAGTCGATGGTGACGACGCCATCTCTACTATTAACACTTAACTTGGAGGTGGATTCCGTTTGCAATGGCAATGCGAATTCGTTATTCGTTACGCTGTTTTAAGCCATTGTTTTAGCGCTGGATGAGACAATGAGTGCAATGGAACGATACAGCATGAAGTTTAATTGTTTTGGAATTAATTATAATTGAAATAGACGTTTAGCACGCTTAAATGTTTGCAAATATTATAGTGGAATTAGTTTGGTGTTTAAATAGCTCTTCCACCATTTTTCGTCGTGAGTTAAAAGATTAGTAGAATCGTGTTAAAAATTGCACATCGAATTTGTTCATTATATGTTTTTACGATTAAATCTGGCCAAAAATTTATCATTTTTTCGTCAAGATCTAAAGAAAATGCTTCCTGGTTAATTTTAAATTCACACTCTCAATGATACAATAAAAAATCTGATGTGGCCAGCACATTACCTTCCGTCAGTTCTGTGTATTTTGTATAAATGTCATACATAAAGTTCCTTGCAAAAGATTATATTTCTTGTACATTACCTTAAGGCAGTTGTATGTATTTTATACAAATTCCATACAGAAAGTTTCTAACAAAAGATCCTATATTTCCAGTAAAATTATAACATAAACATACTGTCCACTGCACTTGACACTGACACCTTTCAATCAGAATTTTCCAAAGTTATAGCAAAGCTGACTAATATTTATGATATTTAATTTCTTTATAATTTTTTAACTCTATGTCCATTTAATATGAAGTATAAAATGCATTCAAATCGTATAGAGAATAAATAATTCTTTATATTTACAATAACATTAAATGTGAAATAATGATATTTAACATCGTTTTTTCAAGAAAAACTGTTAAAATCTTCAAATGAGGGTACTTCCGGTTGACCAATTATAACCAAAATCTAATCAGCTCTTCACATGGATGTAACGAAGAGGAATACGAAAGAATTATAATTTTTGTAATTGTAGTATTAGAGTTATCGCATTAGAGAATTTTGGCACACACAGGCACACACACACACACACACACACACACACACACACACACACACACACACACACACACACACACACACACACACACACACACACACACACACACACACACACACACACACACACACACACACACACACACACACACACACACACACACACACACACACACACACACACACACACACACACACACACACACACACACACACACACACACACACACACACACACATACAGACATCATCGTAAAAATAGTAAAATCGTATTCTAGGGACCCTAAAACGTGCTTATTCATCAAAAACTCACCACCGAATTTTTTGACCAAAGACAATACCTTCCTTACCTAAAGGTAACGGAAGGTAAAAAATCTGATGTGGCCAACACATGACCTCCCGTCAATTCCATGTTTGTAATAGCAATGAACTTTAAGTAAAGTATCACTTTCGGTTGATCATTTGTAAAAAATCTAATTGTTGTTCTAATAAATAGAAAAGTTTGTAATATCAAATTTTAGATTATATTCCATTACGTTTTTCCTCGAAAATCTGTTAAGAGCTCCAAATTAAATACCACTTCCGGTTTATCATATAGGTATATTCAAAATATACATAATGTTGTTTCAAATCATATACGAGTTTTAAATACAAAATTTGAGAAGTTTTGAATCATGTTTTAATTTATTTTTTAAGAAAATCTGTTTATAGCTTCCTGTAAAGTAGTACTTCCGGTTTATCAATTTTAGAAAACAACTAGTATAAAAGTCTTAAATACCAAATTTGAAAAGTTTTGGATTGTATCAATTTTTTTTACGAAAATCTGTTCAGAGCTTCAAATAAAGTATCACTTCCGGTTTATTAATTTTACCCAAAATCTAATATGTTGCTTTCCTTTATATAAAAGTCTTAAATAATAAATTTGACAAGTTTTGGAATATATAAATATATTTTTCACAAAAATCTGTTTTGAGCTTCAAGTAAAGTGTCACTTCTGGTTTATTAATTTTAGCCAAAATCTAATATGTTCTTTCCCATGATATTAAAGTCTTAAATACTAAAATTGAAAAGTTTTGGATTATATTTTAATATAGTTTTTTATTAGAAACTGTTATGGGCTTCAAGTAAAGTATTACTTCCATTTATCCAATTTTATCCAATATCTAATCAACTCGTTATATGAATGCAGGAAGCTTAAATACGGAAAATAGATATATTTGGAAGTTTGTTATAAGAGTTATCGTGAACGAAAAAATCGTCACACACACACACACACACACACACACACACACACACACATACACACACACATATACACACACACACACCACATCGTAAAAATAGTAAAAACGTGTTGTGGGGACCCTAATTCGTGCGTATTTACTGAAAACTCATCATCGAATTTTTGGCACGATTACATTACCTCCCTTACGGTATGGCGGGAGGTAAAAATAAAAATTATTAGCCTAAAGGGTCATTTCAATTACATCTATCATTTTGGTTTTAATAACAATGATATCTACCTTGTTATATTGAATTGTATTTCATTTCCAATATAAATTTATAGTCTTAATTCTTTCTTTTATTTGTGCTATAAAAATCCTGGCCATATAAAGCAATACTCGTACACTGTCTTCCACCGTGTAGTTTTCTCCTGAAACATCCGTTTGGAAATTTTGAACGTGTGTGAGGCCACAATTTGCCGTTATTACAGAAAAACGTGCGTTCAATTTCAGCACATGGCCGAGAACTCTAACTACGTATGTGGCTTTTTAACACGTTCACAAAATAGATGGCGGAATCGCGGCAAGCTTTTATGAAGCGCATGATTTCAGGAGTGAAATTCAGACAATGCTGAGAATGAACTCAAATCTAGAAGGGTTAATTGTAGAAAAATTTTAAATATAAAAAGTCACATGTGGTCAGCATATTACCTCTCGCCATTTAGATATTATTCATATTTTACAATACGGCCAAATGTTTTATTACAATTTTTTTTTAAATTTGTACTAAACTTAAGGCCCATTTAGAATTTAAAAAAATAGAGGCAGTGATGGAATTAGTGGCGTCGGTAGCGTACGAAATTTATAATAAAATTTATAACCGTTCACAATGAAAAAAAATCTGATGTGGCCAGCACATCACCTTCCGTCAGTTCTATGTATTTTGTATGTCATACAGAAAGTTCCTTGCAAAAGATTATATTTCTTGTACATTATCTTAAGGCTGTTGTATGTATTTTATACAAACTCCATACAGAAAGTTTCTAGCAAAAGATCCTATATTTCCAGTAAAATTATAACACACATACTGTCAACTGCACTTGACACTGACACCTTTAATATAGCAGCTGTTTCCAGAGTTATAGCATAGCTGGCTAATATATGATATTTTCTTTTTTTATAATTTTTTAACTCTATATCCATTCAATATACTCGTAAAGTATAAATGCATTCAAATCGTATAGAGAATAAAATAAAAAAAATGATATTTAACATCGTTTTTTCAAGAAAAACTGTTAAAATCTTCAAACGATGGTACTTCCGGTTGACCAATTATAACCAAAATCTAATCAGCTCTTCACATGGATGTGACGAAGAGGAATACGAAAGAATTATAATTTTTGGAATTGTAGAACAGTGTGTTCATAAAAATTCCTAACTCGGAGTAGGTTATGAACAAAGAAACGTATGTCAATTTAAAAATATTTAATTAAATGTCAATTTGACATAAGAAATTGTCAAAAATAGTATCTAAAGAAATCAAAGCGTTTCTTCTTGAATCTTATTTTAGAAATGGAAATAAATTAGAAAAATGCGAATGTCAGTTTCCTGTATCCTTTCTTATTGTCTTTTCTCCTTAAAATTACATTTCAAGATCAATTTTGACAACTTGACTTTTGAATTGAATAAAGATCAGACATATGTTTCTCTGTTCATAGCCTTCTCCGAGTTAGGAATTTTTTTGAACACACTGTATTAGAGTTATCGCATTAGAAAATTTTGTCACACACACACACACACACACACACACACACTCACACACACACGCACACACGCACACACGCAGACACGCACACACGCACACACGCACACTCGCACACTCGCACACACGCATACACGCACACACGCACACACGCACACAAAGAAAGAATACACATCACTTTGCAGCAGTAGCTTAGCAATATTTTGTATTAGAAAGAGAAAGATTATTTGACCTATGCCTATTTAATTTATGTGGTGTAACATACATACGTAAATAGTGGCATTACTTTCTAACACACTATAAATACTAACGACGTATGTCGTAGAATTACAGATACCTAATTGTCTATTACACTGCCATCTGTGCTAATATTTACTCAGTGGCGTTGACGTTTAAATCAAATTATTATTTCTTGGTTTATAAGTTAAGTCTGTTTTTGTATTTTGCAAAAACTTAAGAGAAAAACATATATCTTTCAGAAAGACATTATTTAGAAAGATACATAATTTTCAAAATAAATTACTCTTATTATTTCTGTTAAAATGTGTCCATAAATATTTCATGTTGCACGCCTATGCATACGAAATGCAAAGAAGTTATCTGCAAGTAATATTATATCAGACGGCTTACAAATGACCTTGAATAGTCATCTTTCGTGAATAAAAGTTTACGCAATAAGGATCGAGTACAAATACAATTATCAATAAAAGAGTAAGAAAATTACCGCTAACGCACTCATTTCTATCTAGAACAGGAACATTGAAGCAAATAAGAATCCCACTCGTAATAATGTTAATTTCAGTAATCGTTAACGATCACCTCTCGGATTGCTAGTGGCAGCAAATGTCCGCTCGTCGAAGATGTCGTCCAAATTACCGGGAAATTGGCCAAATTTATTTTTTAATGGGTCGTCGTTTGCGACACGACGAGAGAAAAGTTGGAGTTGCAATGGAGAGTAATTAACTTACAAGATATTCTGAGAGAATTACAGTTTTTAAATCTTGAGTCGTGTGTAGATTTTTTTGTACGATGATTGTAAAATTGAATGAATAAACGAATAAATTTATATGAAATTATTATTTCTAGACCCAGATAAAGGTATAAGGGTATACAGAAACGCCGATTTTGGAAGAATAAATGTTGTATGACTGAGATTTCGAATGATAACCCCTATTAGTTTTTAGCCTTAATTCTATAATATATTTTTTTTACCTTCCGTCACCTTTAGGTAAGGAAGGTATTGTCTTTGGTCAAAAAATTCGGTGGTGAGTTTTTGATGAATAAGCACGTTTTAGGGTCCCTACAATACGATTTTACTATTTTTACGTTGATGTCTGTATATGTGTGTGTGTGTGTGTGTGTGTGTGTGTGTGTGTGTGTGTGTGTGTGTGTGTGTGTGTGTGTGTGTGTGTGTGTGTGTGTGTGTGTGTGTGTGTGTGTGTGTGTGTGTGTGTGTGTGTGTGTGTGTGTGTGTGTGTGTGTGTGTGTGTGTGTGTGTGTGTGTGTGTGTGTGTGTGTGTGTGTGTGTGTGTGTGTGTGTGTGTGTGTGTGTGTGTGTGTGTGTGTGTGTGTGTGTGTGTGTGTGTGTGTGTGTGTGTGTGTGTGTGTGTGTGTGTGTGTGTGTGTGTGTGTGTGTGTGTGTGTGTGTGTGTGTGTGTGTGTGTGTGTGTGTGTGTGTGTGTGTGTGTGTGTGTGTGTGTGTGTGTGTGTGTGTGTGTGTGTGTGTGTGTGTGTGTGTGTGTGTGTGTGTGTGTGTGTGTGTGTGTGTGTGTGTGTGTGTGTGTGTGTGTGTGTGTGTGTGTGTGTGTGTGTGTGTGTGTGTGTGTGTGTGTGTGTGTGTGTGTGTGTGTGTGTGTGTGTGTGTGTGTGTGTGTGTGTGTGTGTGTGTGTGTGTGTGTGTGTGTGTGTGTGTGTGTGTGTGTGTGTGTGTGTGTGTGTGTGTGTGTGTGTGTGTGTGTGTGTGTGTGTGTGTGTGTGTGTGTGTGTGTGTGTGTGTGTGTGTGTGTGTGTGTGTGTGTGTGTGTGTGTGTGTGTGTGTGTGTGTGTGTGTGTGTGTGTGTGTGTGTGTGTGTGTGTGTGTGTGTGTGTGTGTGTGTGTGTGTGTGTGTGTGTGTGTGTGTGTGTGTGTGTGTGTGTGTGTGTGTGTGTGTGTGTGTGTGTGTGTGTGTGTGTGTGTGTGTGTGTGTGTGTGTGTGTGTGTGTGTGTGTGTGTGTGTGTGTGTGTGTGTGTGTGTGTGTGTGTGTGTGTGTGTGTGTGTGTGTGTGTGTGTGTGTGTGTGTGTGTGTGTGTGTGTGTGTGTGTGTGTGTGTGTGTGTGTGTGTGTGTGTGTGTGTGTGTGTGTGTGTGTGTGTGTGTGTGTGTGTGTGTGTGTGTGTGTGTGTGTGTGTGTGTGTGTGTGTGTGTGTGTGTGTGTGTGTGTGTGTGTGTGTGTGTGTGTGTGTGTGTGTGTGTGTGTGTGTGTGTGTGTGTGTGTGTGTGTGTGTGTGTGTGTGTGTGTGTGTGTGTGTGTGTGTGTGTGTGTGTGTGTGTGTGTGTGTGTGTGTGTGTGTGTGTGTGTGTGTGTGTGTGTGTGTGTGTGTGTGTGTGTGTGTGTGTGTGTGTGTGTGTGTGTGTGTGTGTGTGTGTGTGTGTGTGTGTGTGTGTGTGTGTGTGTGTGTGTGTGTGTGTGTGTGTGTGTGTGTGTGTGTGTGTGTGTGTGTGTGTGTGTGTGTGTGTGTGTGTGTGTGTGTGTGTGTGTGTGTGTGTGTGTGTGTGTGTGTGTGTGTGTGTGTGTGTGTGTGTGTGTGTGTGTGTGTGTGTGTGTGTGTGTGTGTGTGTGTGTGTGTGTGTGTGTGTGTGTGTGTGTGTGTGTGTGTGTGTGTGTGTGTGTGTGTGTGTGTGTGTGTGTGTGTGTGTGTGTGTGTGTGTGTGTGTGTGTGTGTGTGTGTGTGTGTGTGTGTGTGTGTGTGTGTGTGTGTGTGTGTGTGTGTGTGTGTGTGTGTGTGTGTGTGTGTGTGTGTGTGTGTGTGTGTGTGTGTGTGTGTGTGTGTGTGTGTGTGTGTGTGTGTGTGTGTGTGTGTGTGTGTGTGTGTGTGTGTGTGTGTGTGTGTGTGTGTGTGTGTGTGTGTGTGTGTGTGTGTGTGTGTGTGTGTGTGTGTGTGTGTGTGTGTGTGTGTGTGTGTGTGTGTGTGTGTGTGTGTGTGTGTGTGTGTGTGTGTGTGTGTGTGTGTGTGTGTGTGTGTGTGTGTGTGTGTGTGTGTGTGTGTGTGTGTGTGTGTGTGTGTGTGTGTGTGAGTGTGTGTGAGTGTGTGTGAGTGTGTGTGTGTGTGTGTGTGTGTGTGTGTGTCTACGATAACTTCCATACTACAATTCTAAAAATTATAATTCTTTTGTATTTCTCTTCGTTACATCCATGTGAAGAGCTGATTAGATTTTGGTTAGAATTGGACAACCGGAAGTACCCTCATTTGAAGATTTTAACAGTTTTTCTTGAAAAAACTATGTTAAATATCATTTTTTCACATTTAATGTTATTATAAATATTAAAGAATATTTTATTCTCTATACGATTTGACTGCATTTTATACTTCATATTAAATGGAAACAGAGTTAAAAAATTATAAAGAAATTAAATTTCATAAAGTAGCCATAGCTATGGAAACAGCTACTACCTATATTAAGAAAATTTTGATTGAAAGATGTCAGTGTCAAGTGAAATTGACATAAGGTGTACGTTCTATCGGTGTCAGAAATATTCCTACTAGAATAAGAATAGTCTTAAAGCAATAGAACGCTCAGTGACAAATAACTGTCAAATAAAACGATAGAACAGGGGGAGTGTTTATGTGTTATTGTCAGTTAACAACTAAAGCTAACTTTGTATGTTTATTTTGGATCTTCAAAATGTTGTTATTACAGAGATTATAATTATATAAAAATATATTAAATAATAAAAATGTAAAGGAGGTATTTCTTTGAGCACAGTCTAATCTGAACATTGACAAATGTAACAGAAAGGTACGCGCGACAGTCGGCTAGTACAATTTTGAATTTATCTCAAATCTATATGTCTTCCAACCAGCGCTTCCAGCTCTGAAGTTGGAATGATTCGTAGGAATATTCAGATTTTTTTGACGCAAAAGAACGATCATTGAGGTTCTAGTAGAAGAAGTAGTAAGATTTCTGACACCGATGGAACGTACCTATAGTGTGTTTGTCTTATAATTTTACTGGAAATATAGGTTCTTTTGCTATAAATTTTCTGTATGGAATTTGCATAAAATACATGCAACTGCCGGAAGGTAAAGTACAAGAAATATAATCTTTAGCAAGGAACTTTCTGTATGAAATTTGTACAAAATACATAGAACTGACGGAAGGTAATGTGCTGGCCACATCAGATTTTTTAAATCTGATGTGGACACCACACGACTTCCTTGTACGCAAGACCAATATTAATTTTTTTTAAAGTATTAGTGTTGATAGGTAAACAACAGGGAAAAAACAAAAAATCATACTATAAATTAATTGTTACAAAAGATATAAAGCATTTAAATTCTGCTGATGTACTAAATGACCTTCCAATGGGAGACCAGTTGAAATCCCTACTCCATGTTCGAATGTGATAAGACGCCGCATGAACCACTAATAGTACACCGCCGGTACTGTACAACTAGTAGGTCACTATCACGAGACACAACAAAATCAAATTTTAAAAATTAATATCTCGCTTATTAAAAGGAATTTTTAACTCGGATTTTCACAGGTACTCTTATATATAACTGTTCTTAAAGAAAAAAAAATAAAAAAAATATGAGAGAATACTTTATTATAAAATTGCACGTATTTGACGTAATTTCACATCAACATTATTTTTTTACTTATACAAAGTAAATGAAGTATTGTAATCGCGAAAAATTTTGGTTTTCAGATTTCAACGGAAATATTCATTTTGACCATCCCTGAATCCAATTTAACTAATTTCGTTGTGACGTCTGTACGTACGTATCTTAAATAACTAAAAAAAAAAACGGTAAGCCGTAGCAAGTCAATATTTTGTATTTAGGACTGCTATAACATCTAGTTGTGCACCTCCCTTTTTGGTCATTACATAATTTCCAAAAGTGGTACTTTACTTGAAGCCTATAATAGATTTTAATGAAGAACTATTATAAAATATAATCCAAAGCTTTTCAAATTTGGTATATAAGACTTATATGTCAATGGAAATAACATAGTAGATTTTAGTTAAAATAGACTAACCGGCAGTGACATATTACCTGAAGTTATTAACAGTTTTTCTTGAATAAAATGGTTTTATTTTGATTTTAGAAATAAATGCTTCAAATAATAGATTCAGAGAATTAAATTCTGCGTCTAGCACATCAAGTATTATTAAATTAGCCCTTTGTATAAGCGAGATATGTATATTTAAAACATATACTTTTTGGTTTTTGTAATGAAGCTTGCTATGGATTAGGACAAAAAATTACAAAAAAATAAAAAAAATAGATGTTAATGTCTAATTACGTCATCTACGTGCAATTTTATAATTGGGTCTATACTTCATATTTATCTTGCATACAAGGAAGTCGTGTGTGGTGTCCATATCAGATTTTTTTTATTTAATATTTTTGAAGAGACGATAAAAATTTGCTACTTATTTTTTTTTTTTGGAAAAATTTTCATTGATTAGCCAGAAAAAAACGAAATTTTATTATTTAAATTACCGCCATGTATGACGTAGAATTACGCTGAACCAATGAATGGCCGTAAAGCAATAACATCGGTACGTCCAATAACAACGGCATGTGCGGGTAATTTAAACATGACAGATCATCTGTTTGACGTTTGAATAATAGTTTGGAGGTTAATATTTTCGTTTGGCATTTTAATTTTGTACGAGTATAAGCATGGGCGCCCGCAGACTTTTTCACAAGGTGGGTCGATATTTTTGTTGTAAGAATAAAATGCGCCGCAGGCAAAATTTTAATAATTTTCAAGGTCAAACGTGTTTTAATGCAAAGTAAGATAATATAGAGTTCTTTAGAATGAAGCAAATTTAACAAATTCTTAAAAAATTAAAATCAATATTTTATGACGAAAATGCGTATGTAAAAGCGTAGAATTTCCCCTTTTACTAGGCTTTATGATGCGAGATGCGAGCATAAGCAATAACTACAGAAACAGACAATCTGAAAATACAATGTTGCATTAAATTAAAATATTATATTACTGAGTAACAATATAATTATTCTATTGAACTGCTCAAAATAAAATATATAATTAAATGTTAATTAAATCGCGCTCCTCACAAAATACGGCAACCCTAATCATACGTAGGTACTTTTAATATAAATAAATATGCAATGTTTATTCATTATTTACTTTTCTATTTCTTTATTTCTATATAACAGTAAAATTGATAATTGTGAAAGTTTTGAGAAGAACATGATCATAAAATGATTAGAATAAATTACGGCATATTAAAGAAAATACAACACCGAAGATGTAATATAATGTAAAAATAATTGCAATACACATTTAACAGTACATAACATAATTTACTCATTCTGACACTTCAGCTATTTCGTACTTAGTAATAGATAAAATATAAGAAAATATTACTAATAATTATTAAAAAATACAATGATACATTGAAATGAAAAAATAAAATTATAATTTTATTTTTAAAAATGGATACAGTTCATAAATGAAAGGGGGGTCAGTCGACCCTTTCGACCCCCCCTGTGGGCGCCTATGAGTATAAGCTAAGTTAAAATCCTTCAAAATCCTGCTTAACAAATCGAAATACGTAATAAAAGTAACAGAAACCACGTAAATTGTAAATAATAAAGAAGAGAGAGAGTGACAGAATAATGAATTAATTTCAAAATCAAATTTAAACTCGCATTCGCTCGCTATCTACAGGTTACATTCTTAAATATGCATCCCTTTCTCCAGTTCAAAATAATGACGTCAAAGAAAATCTTCTTTCTTAATTTATTAAAAAACAAATAAATTTTTAAAAATAAAATTTATATTTAGCGGTATTTAGCGATAGATATCAAATTTTCAGTACCACGCAAGTAGCCTATTGCAAACCATCGCTATGAATGGGATTGTTACTTTTAACCTTAGGAAACAATTTTTCGACCGTCGCAACGTAATTTTCAAACAGTATACATCAGACCATGTGCCTCTTTTCATTTTTAGTTGCTGATATATCATTATAACAATAATAATTGTAATACTCATACAAGTACGTATATTATCTAGTTCTTTGGTAAGTTTTATATATGATTTTCTTAAATCATTTTGAAAATTAGGTACATTGAAAAACAACAATTAGAATATGTTATGTTCAATTGTTTCCAAGATATTTTTCATGTAAATATGTAAACCAAATTGTTAGTATTGATTGTAAAATTTGTTTCCACAGATTCATGAATAAGGTTTAAATAAAACTGAAACGTCGATGATAAAGAAAAATTGAAATTATTTAAATCCCTGGACCGACATCCTCAAGAAATTTAGTTTTAAAAATCGTATTGACTTCTTTAATTAATCTAATGTTAAGAGATGTAGATCTTAAATAATTCTAATATCTTGAAATTTTATTTCATAAATTCAGCAACTGACGATTCAACAGGATGGTTCAATCTGATCGGTCTTTGGTATTCATCATTTAATCTTCTGTCACTTAAAAGAAAATTAAAACATTGGTTTTAAAATAAATAAATCATTGAAGAAAAACAAAAAAGTTGTTAAGTTATTATTGCTTTAATTTTTGTTCATTTATTATATATTATTGTTGTGCAAAACCTTGTTAAATTATATTATCTCGGCCGTCATGTTTCCGTTGGTTGATGCCTCTCTATTCGCTGAAATCCTTTAGGGGGGTGGGTGGTGTGCCAGCTCGCAAACTCTGCGGAAAACAGCGCCTGGCAGGCCATTTGGCGGCGTCACGTGTCACCAGGACACAAAGCGTCAAGTGTTTGACAGCGAGAGCTCTGTGCAAACACCTGCTGTATGAATAAAAAATTCTGTTTGGGATGGGGTTAGCGTTAGAGATGATAGGTTTATAGACAGCTTGCATGAGAATTTAGATTATCAGAGAATACAAGTGAGAGAGATTGGTGGTCATATTAAAGCTGTATCTCACCTTTTAATAATATGCAGGGTGTTATATTTTAATGGACCCAGCAAATATCTCGCTTATTTATTAAGTTGGCAATTTTTTTCATATAACATGATTTATACAGGAACATGTAAGCTACTTGATTACGGATGTACATTCTTGATTCCACTTCCGGTTTATGAGTAATTAATATCTACTTTGAAATTTCAAATAGACCATACTTTATTTTTTTATAAATTTGAAAAGTACATCAAATTTGCTTTACAATAATGTAAAATAATCCATATGTTACATTATTAAAAATTAAAATGGCGGGCACTTTTTTATACACCTAATTGGAAAGAGAATAGTGAGCCATGACTGTGGCTTGTGTTCCTTATTCTAATTTTCTGTATTATTATGACAAAAAAATATTATTTCGTTTAATAATAATAGTTACAATTGTTTTAGTTAAGTGTTTTATTTCAAGCCACAGTCATGGCTCACTATTCTCTTTCCAATTAGGTGTATAAAAAAGTGTCCGCCATTTTACTTTTTAATAATGTAACATATGGATTATTTAACATGATTGTAAAACAAATTTGATGTACTTTTCAAATTTGTAAAAAAATATAGTATGTTCTATTTGAAATTTCAAAGTAGATATTAATTACTCATAAACCGGAAGTGGAATCAGGAATGTACATCCATCATCAAGTAGCTTACATGTTCCTGTATAAATCATGTTATATCACAGATCACAAATATTAATTTGTGCTCTGTGGTTATATGAAAAAAATTGCCAACTTAATAAATAAGCGAGATATTTGCTGGGTCCATTAAAATATAACACCCTGTATAATTACGGCATATTACCCATTAATATTAACAATGAGTTAACAGTTTGTATACAGGCTGTCTCACAACTCGCGCCCCAGAGCGAATGAGGAAACACGAGACTGCACTTGGATGTGTAATTTCGAAGAAAAAAAAATCTAGCTTAAAAGATATTCGAGAAAAGACGTCTTAAAATTGACGAATCAGAGACCTACACCTTTAACGTGTGTTTGCCGTAATTTTACGTTACTAGGGTTTTATACAAATCAAATCTTCTTTAAAATGTGTGGGCGACTGTAGTTTTCGAAAAATGTCAGTGTCAAATTAAATTTGACAAGGTGAATAAAAAAAAATGCAAATTCTTACCATGTATTCAGCCGCTGATTACTTAGAAATGATTATAATTTTCGGAGAATGTGGACGTAACGCCAGAGAGGCAACACGAGTCTATTCGGACCGTTTTCCGGATAGAAATCTTGTGGATCATAAAGTGATATTGAGAGCCATCGCAAGGACGCATGAGACCGGTCAATTTATGCCAATTCAAATGACAATAATATTTTCGTTTAACACATTTTACACAGCTGCTACAACACGTTGCAGTGTACAATATAAATGATGTTGTATAAATTTGTTGTCAGTGAAAAGTCAACTCTAAAGTGTCAAAATTACAGTAATTCAAACAAATTTTGTAACTCATTAGTAGTATTTTTAAAACCTAGCAACCAGTTTTATTTTGTAATAATATCATCACACCTCAAGATATCCTTCCGGGATTGGTGGCTTAAAAGGTCTTGTAACTCCGTTATGCAAGCAGCCGCAAATTATTTTCTTCTATTTGTTGGCAAGCTATTGTCGTCGGCATGTGTCAGTTTCGTCTGGGGCGCGAGTTGTGAGACACCCTGTATATATGAAATAAATTGTGAAAAATTGCCAGCCATCGGGATTCGAACCCGAGACACCTATCTTGCCGGGATAGTGCTCTAACCAACTAATATATTGGCTGCTCTCCTCTCGATGGCTGAACAATCTTTCACTTTTCTAAAGTCGTATAACTGCTGAGGATATTATTAATCGTCACATGATTAGATGTGGGGTTGTCAAGCTACTACCGCGTTTAAACTTCTAGTGAACGAGTCATAATTTACTTCTCCTCAGCAGTTATACGACTTTAGAAAAGTGAAAGATTGTTCAGCCATCGAGAGGAGAGCAGCTAATAGCTTAGTTGGTTAGAACACTATCCCGGCAAGATAGGTGTCTCGGGTTCAAATCCCGATGGCTGTCAATTTTTCCCAATTTATTTCATATTATCCATTGCTGGGTGTGGTAATCTGCTTTGTACACAGATAGGCAGACATTGGTAATGATGATGACTTTACCGCACGTACACTCATTGCTGGCGTGGAGTGTACCAGAGGAAGCACTTTTGTGCCATTTGAAATTCGAAATAAATTTTGGTGCCCGTCAGGATCGAATCCGGATTTTCAGATTTACGACCAGATACTTACTTAGCCATGAAATTCAGAACTCTTTTTTGTGAATAATTAAATAATACACTAAGAAATTCTGTGTAAAATTAAAATTAAAATTTGTGTAATTTGGCGCCGATCCAAATAGTATGTTTTTAAACTGCTACTGTGCTTAATATATACTGTAAATTGAACAGAATATCATATAATACTGTAGTACATACTTATTTGAATTTCAGAAGAAAAAATCTGATGTGGCCAACACATGACTTCCCGTCAATTCCATGTTTGAAATAGCAATGAGCTTTAAGTAAAGTATCACTTCCGGTTGATCGTTCGTAAACAAAATCTAATTTGTTGTTCCAATAAATAGAAAAGTCTGTAATACCAAATTTTGGATTATATTTTATTATATTTTTCCTCGAAAATCTATCTAATGTTGTTTCAAATTATACACGTGTTTTAAATACCAAATTTGAGAAGTTTTGGATCATGTTTTAATATATTTTTTCAAGAAAATCTGTTTATAGCTTCCTTTAAAGTAGTACTTCCGGTTTATCAATTTTAGAAAACATCTAATATGTCGTTCTCATTAATATAAAAGTCTTAAATACCAAATTTGAAAAGTTTTGGATTGTATCAATTTATTTTTCACGAAAATCTGTTCAGAGCTTCAAGTATCACTTCCGGTTTATCAATTTTAGCCAAAATCTACTATGTTGTTTCCCGTTATATAAAAGTCTTAAATACTAAATTTGACAAGTTTTGGAATATATCATGTTAAATTTTTCACAAAAATTTGTTCAGAGCTTCAAGTAAAGTATCACTTCCGATTAATCAATTATAGAAAAAATCTAACATGTCATTCTTATTTGTATAAATGTCTTAAATACTAAATTTGAAAAGTTTTCGATTGTATCAATATATTTTTCACGAAAATCTGTTCGAAGCTTCAAGAAAGTATTACTTCTGGTTGATTAATTTCAGCCAAAATCTAATATGTTGTTTCCCATGATATAATAGTGTTAAATACTAAAATTGAAAAGTTTCGGATTATATTTTAATATAGTTTTTCATTAAAAACTGTTATGGGCTTCAAGTAAAGTATCACTTCCATTTATCCAATTTTACCCAAAATCTAATCAATTCGTTATATGAATGCAGGAAGCTTAAATGCGGAAAATAGATATATTTGGATGTTTGTTATAAGAGTTATCGTGGACGAAAAATCGTCACACACACGCACACACACACACACACGCACGCACGCACGCACGCACGCACGCACGCACGCACGCACGCACGCACACACACACACACACACACACACACACACACACACACACACACACACACAGAGAGAGAGAGAGAGAGAGAGAGAGAGAGAGAGAGAGGGAGAGAGAGACAAACAGACAGACATCATCGTAAAAACAGTATAAACGTGTTGTGGGGACCCTAATTCGTGGTTTTTTACTGAAAACTCATCGAATTTTTGGCACCATTACATTACCTCCCTTACCTACGGTATGACGGGAGGTAAAAAGCTTTGTTAATTTTTTTGCACCTCATTAAACATTATCTTAATTTTATTACAACATACATTAGAAATCCCTTTTGAAATTGAGTGAATTTGATGTACACTTAATTTTATAAATCTCCACTACCCTTTCAAGCATTTGTTGGCGGTGTAAACAGCCCTTTCAACTCCTGCTTTCTGCTTCATTCCTGCAGTGTATAAGTCGCATTCTCCTGCCGAAGTTTGTAAGAATGTAACCAAGGACACTACGGCTCATTACATCCCGGAATTGCTTTAATTAACATCATCGCGAGCAACCCTGAGTGCTGGGGCTTCGCTACAAACTTCCCGAGACGTGCTTGATGATTTTACAACCCCCGCAAAGGATTTACTACCCAATGCTGATGAATTTTTTTATGAAACTGTGATTCAAACCGTAAAATTTAATTGAAGAATTAAATATAAAAATGATATAAAGATTTTGTAGAAATTAACAGAGTTTTATGCTCAAATAGTAAAGGAAAAATTGGGAACTGTCGTTAATTTTGAAACAGATTTATTGAAGGACTGAAAAAACTAATTAAATTGTTGATATAGTTTATTTTTGTTTATTTATTTATTATCAATCTGACCTACAGGATGTAATATCCCAATTACATATTATATATAAAAACAATAAAAAACACCTTAATTAGCACAAGTAGCAATGTAATAACAAAATAAATATAATATTGGTTTTCATAGCACGCATATAACAAAATAATTATTTGAAGCATTATACCTCATAGTAACAATATATTGCATTCTTAAACTTCACGAACGAGCCAAAAAAGGTGTCAATGTAATGTGGCAGGGTATTAAAATTTTCACATAACATTCTAACTGGTGACTTTAATTCATAGTTAGTACGCGCTATACTGCAATGAAAGGTTCTTTTAGCACGAGAATTATGTCTAGGAACATATATTGGTATTTTCGCAAGTACTCGTACAACTGTATAACTGGATCATTCACGATGCAATGTAAAACCTTATACAAAAATAGAAATAACTGAATTTTTCTCCGCTTATTCAGTGAGACTATTACTACGTTTACATGCAGTTTCGAAAATGGTTTCAGTTTTCAGTCAAAATTACGCGAAACTGTTTACATGTAATTTTCAAAACAGGTTTACAGATTGATTTGAAAACAGTTTCGGCGCATGCGCATTTGACTGATATAAGTGACTAACTCTCTTCACTCCAAATTCTTCGTTTTGCTATTATTCCAATTATTTTTTCTACTTTGTACCACTACGCACTAAAATTACACAACTGTCAGTTTATTTGTAGGTTAGTAACACGAAGTAACACACAGCGATAGAAACGTTATGCTATGTACGCATGCGCAATATCGAAACTGAATTTTAAGTGTTTACATGAGTAGTTTTGAAACTAGTTTTCAAGTCAAACCCATGAATTTTAGTTTTGATTTGAGATAACTCAAAACCGTTTTGACACTGTATACATGGCGTTTTCAAAACTAGAAACGTTTTGAAAACGGTTTGAAAAATGCATGTAAATTCAGTATATATTAATATCTGCAAGTAAGATGTTGTAGTCAGTTTCAAAACTGGGATACCGTCTATGAAGTTTGTAATAACAAAATTTCACAAATTTTCGTTGAACAGACTCAAGTATACATTGGTATTTATTGTAGATTGGGCTCCAAACTTGAAGACAATATTCAAGTTTTGTTCTGACAAAAGAAATATAACTTCTTCAAAGTAGAAATATTAGTGAAGAACTGAGTACTTCGGATTATAAAACCCAGACTTCTGTATGATGATTTGACAGTATGAATTATGTGAGTGGTAAAGTTAAGTTTTTCATCGAATATAACTCCAAGATCTTTGAATTGAGTAACTCTTTCAAGATCATGGCTATCCATTTTGTAATCAATGGTGTAAACAAGTATTTAAATGCATTTCAAAAGAAAATTGGTTTGAATTTTTACGAAAAATCATTGTAAAGTATTATTGTACCTTTGTTTCAAACTATACCTTGTTCCATTTAAGCCATTCTGTATTATAAAGAATAGGGCATAGTTTTGAACTCTGATTGGCTGAAATAGACTATTTCAAAAATTCAAAGCGCATGCGCCAAATGTTAGCCTGCAACAAAATATTATTGCCGCTTGCCATATACCCATCCTTGTTTATATGACAGTTCCTGTATATTACACAGTTTTTTTTTTGTTTTGTTGGTTTGCTTTTTACCTCCCGCTACCTTTGGTAAGGGAGGTATAGGGATCGTGCTAAAAATCGCATGTCGAGATTTTGGTAAATGACCACGTTTTAATGTCCCTAGAATCCAATTTTAACATTTTCAAAATCTAGACACAGTTTCCTCCCTTCAGTGCATCAAATGACAGAGACTAAGACTGCAACAAGACGCTTAATGTGGGATGAGATATTAAAGCCAGAAGATAAAGCAATGGATATCCTTCCAGATGAGAAACTATCACCAGGTAATGATCAGAAATGGCCCATTTGGAAATCGTTAAATCGCCTACGAAGTCAAGTAGGAAAATGTGTAGTAAACATGTTCAACTGGGAGTACCAAACAGAACCCACTTTATGTCATTGTGGTCAAAAACAAACAATGGCCCAACTGCTCATGTGCGCCAACTTAGAAGAGGAATGCACGAGAGAAGATCTGGCTAAAGCAACACCAGCTGCTATAATCTGTGCAATTTTTTGGATTAATACTATTTAGATAGGCCAGTTCTCTGCCAGTTATTGCGGTCGGTTTTTTTCTCTAGCATGAAGAAGAGAGTCTTCGGAGAAGATGCATCCTCTCCGTCCTAGTTAATGCCAGGCGATGCATAAGGCCTATGTTCATAATTTCCAAATTTGACTATTTATATGGTTATAACAACAAGCTCAGCTAACTCACTCCATGTGGCCCGGATGCGGTATTTCGCTACCGAAAATCGGTCACTTCAGTATCTAAGGTGTGAGAAATATTTGTTGTAATGTTATATATATATTTATTGTGTATTAATTATTTACATTATATATATGGTTTAGACACCAATAATAAAAATAATTTTCGTACCTCCGTCCATTTTAACTAGTATAACAGAACTCAAAATCGTCCAGAAATGCGCTGTTGCTGAACTAGGCCGGCAAAAGGAGTTGGCATTACTGTTCTGGTGATATGTCAATTTAAGATTATTTGACCGCACGGTGCAAATATTTCATCATTACCGATATCTGTGTACAAAGCAGATTGGCACACCCAGCAACGGGTAATAAGCCGTGATAATATATTTATTTATTTATTAATTTATTCAACAAAAGAATTAGCAAAATGTTTACAAATTTTAAGGCTAAATCTTTAATTGTTGTAACTTAAATAACTAAATTTTGTCATAAAAATTAAAGTATGATGTCATTACTGACATCTCGTATAGATTAATTATAAGTTCCAACTTTAGGACAAGTTTGTTTTGTAACTACAAATACAATTGAGTTTCCGCCATCTGTCATTAAAAATATGCGAAAGTATATATATATATATATATATATATATATATATATATATATATATATATATATATATATATATATATATAACTAATGTTTATATGTTATATTCTCAATAGATATAAAATAATTACGCATTTTAAGCTCAAATGTAAGTAATTATAATTAAACTTGCAATGCAAAACCGATAAAAATATATGTTCATTTTTTAGGTTATGTAACATAGAATAAAGTGTAGAGAAATAATTTATGGAGAAGTCGGTACAAAAAATCTTGTGTATCACACGCCCAGAAACTGTTTTGCAAGATCTCGTATTTGCAGGCCGAGCTGAAAATAAACTCGGTCTCGCAAATGTTCAGTTTCTGGCCTAGTGATACAAATAACTATTTCGTATTATAGTATGATATTTAAATACTTGTATTTTAAGGATGTAATCTGTTTAGCGAATTCAAAACCACTAGAACTAGCAAGTAACAAAGTAACTCATTTCTCTGATAAGTTCGTTAGTGAAGAATAAACTTCCCGGAAATATTTTGTCCACTTTTCATTATTTAAAACTTGGACAGGCAGTACAATGTGGCACAATGGAGTAGTTTCTTATTCGTTTGCCATGAAACTTTATGTAACAAATGATCTAGACATCATTAAAGTTGCAGCCCAAGTTTCGCGTTATAAACTTTCAAATTTAATGAAAAGAAAACAAACCATCACATTTAACTGAAATTCATTATCGAATATTTTGCAAAGAATGTATCTTTTTATAATCTCAACAATCTGGAATGTAAACGGTTGTAAAGTTACGCTTTACGATGATGTCTGCCCGTAAAAATATTTTACTTCTTGCGCTTTAATAAACACTATATCTAGCGTAAAAACTTTACAGAGAATATAGACAACGTAGACACGTAGCGTGAATCCTGCTGAACACATCATTCTACACAGCGTTAGCAGGAGATAAGATCGGGCAGGAACAGCAGGGACTATTCCGGTCTTACTTAAGCATTTAGATAACTAAATTGCTTCAAATTTCCCAAATACACCCTGTTAGTTTCGCTATACCTCTCATCATACCGATATTTTTAACTGATACTAACCATATTTCTGATATACGACGACTGTTCGGTAAGATATGGGTCACTACAATAAAAATATATTTTTACCTCCCGCTACCCTTGGTAAGGGAGGTATTGGGATCGTAAAAAAATCGCATATCGAGATTTTGGTAAATGTCCACGTTTTAAGGTTCCTAGAATTCAATTTTAACATTTTCAAGATGATGTATATATATATATATATATATATATATATATATATATATATATATATATATATATATATATATATATATATATATATGTGTGTGTGTGTGCGTGCGTGCGTGCGTGCGTGCGTGTGTGTGTGTGTGTGTATGTGTGTGCTTCCTGTTTACGCTCTAACTCAAATACTATCATTCAGAAAATTTTCAAACCTTGGATTTTCTTATTCCAATATGGAAAGAAGCTATTAGATGTTGCTATAAATCAAATAACCGGAAATAGTACTTTACTTAAAGCTCAAAATAGTTTTTTTTCGAACAATACCTTTAAATACAATTTTTTCGAGATTTGTTATTATAAAAATCTGATGTGGCCAATACAACACCTCCCCCTATTTAATTTTCATTAATTTAAATATATTTACTTACATATTTAGTTATACTAGAAACTGCATTCAAATTCATTCCATATAACTATAGTTCTATTTACTATTTTCTTTTTAAAAAGTTACTATTATTAATTTGAAATGATTAATTCTTTGACAGTGACATTCATCTGTCAGTTGCATACATTTGAGATTTGAGGTATGAACTGTTTAATCAAGTAGTTGTGTTTGTTTAAAGCAAAGGCTCTGTGATTTAAAATATAGATAATTTTATAAATTTATCCATAAAATGTGTAGAAAAAGTATTAATGCAAACCAATAAAAAATTTAATAATCTTTAATTTTTATAATAATATAAATCTCGAAAAAATAACATTTGAAGGTATTGTTCGGAGAAAAACTATTTTGAGCTTCAAGTAAAGTGCCATTTCCGGTTATCTGATTTACATCAAAATCTAAAGGCTTCTTTCCAAATTAGAATAAGGTATAAATAAAAGGTTTTTAAATTTTCTGAATGATAGTATTTGAGTTAAAGCATAAACAGGACACACACACACGCACACACACACACACACACACACACACACACACACACACACACACGCACACACACACACATACACACAGACATCATCGTGAAAATGTTAAAATTAGATTCTAGGAACCTTAAAACGTGGTTATTTACCAAAATCTCGATATGCGATATACAAAATTATCTATAATCGAAATCACAGAGTCTACACTTTAAACACAACTCCTTGATTAGACAGTTCACATCTCAAATGTTTGTAACTGACAGATAAATGTCATTGTCAAAGAATTAATCATTTCAAATTAATAATAGTAACATTTGAAAAAGAAAATAGTTAATAGAACCATAGTTATATGAATGGGACTTAATACAGTTTTCAGCATAAGTAAATATGTAAGGATGTATACTTGAATTAATAAAAATTAAATGACGGGAGGTACTGTGTTGGCCACATCAAATTTTTTTTGTATTCACATAGTTGAAAATAGAAGGCGATAGCAAGCACGTGTGAGAATTTGGAAAAGAGTGACGTACATATATACAGATGGGGAAATGGTATTAAAAATTCGATTATTTTAAAAACCTTTTGATAGTCCTTAACATAGTTTTAAGTTTTGTTTTTAATATAAATGACTCATATTCTAATTTATTACTACGGTGAATGACACCATTAATAATAAATTTGAAATTACCCCTAATTAAGTAAAAATAAAAACTAAATACCTATTTAATTTGAGAACAATTTTATCATTTTTACCCCTCGCTAAGTGAGGTATTGAATTCATGCTAAAAATCACATATCCAGATTTTAGTGAATAAGCACGTTTTAAGGTCCCTAGAATCCGATTATAACATTTTTACGATGATGTCCGTATGTATGTGTGTGGATGTTGGACATTTTTAACTACGGATTCCTCAATCTAACAATAATGGGAAGAGTCGAGTCAGTTTTGGTAACAATTGGACAACCGGAAGTAGTAGTTACAAGAAAAAAATCATCTAAATATTATTTATCGAAAATTTATGTAACTACTTATATTAAAGAACGTTAAATTCTTTATTCGATACATATAAATGCATTATTATATCTTCTATTGATTTAGAGATAAAGAAATGCATATAAAATAATTTGATGTAAAAAATCTCAGATCAAACTACTTCAAGGAATGAAATTCAAATGTTTGTAATTGACACGGTCAAAAATATTTGTACATCATTATGAAGATTATGAAAATAAAATAAGGCAACAACGCAAAAGAATATAAAAGGAATTTGCAAAAAAATGACGAATATAAAGAAAAAGAAAAGGAAAGTAGAAAAAAAAATTCAGGATATTGAATATAAAGAAAATTTATGTATTGTACATAATTTATATTAAAATATCCCATAGATTTTACAAATATATGTGAGAATTATTTTGTAGTGAGACATGAATATATGTATTTGAATTTAAAAATATTTTTTGTTTTATGCGTAGAACCAGGTAAAATATCTGGCGAGAGGTTATGTGCTGGCCACATCAGGTTTTGAGTACTAAATTATACGCAAAGCGTCATGAGAGGGTAAAGAGAGTTCCTTGAACTTTTGCTATGGTCTTAATTACTCTAACAAAAAAGTTGGTGTATAGAAAAGATGCAGCGAAATTATAGTGTTATCAATTTTAAAGGGGGCTACGAATGATTCCTTTTCTAATTATGTTTTATAATGACGTTTGGTATATGAAATACTACTTATTTTTCTCATAAAGGGGTAAAAAACTTGTACGAATTAATTGTTACTGATATTGCCTGTGTTAGCAAAGGTGGGTAATTCCGTTATCACGCTATTCAATTCCAGCAGACATTACCGAAATCGCTATGACGCTGCGAAGGGTCCAGCCGCAATGTTGCCGTTATTAAATTTTAAAATTGTGATAATGGGGTAGTTTTAAACCCGTATCGGGCGTGCACGGTCGCCAAATGTGCACCCGAAGCAGTTTATACAAAGCGGCTTCTTCCTCACACATTTATTTGCTATATCAAAATATCATTCTATTGCTTTTATCTAAACGTAATTTGACCATGTTTATTTGTTTAAAATAATTTAATTCGACTAACTTTTATGATGCTATTCTGTACCGTTCTATAAGCTCTATAGACTCTGTAAGTGACCAATGTTATAGATGTAAGCAAATTACTATTCTGTAACCAAGTTACAGTACTGTAAACGCTACAGAGATATAGAAATTTCTAAAAGTCTGCGTCAAAATCTTAACTGTAAAGTATTTACAGGACATATTGAAACGTCAAAAATATATTTTAAACGTCAAATATATATTTTATATAAAAAAAATTTAAACAAATATGGAAATTAAAAGCAAAAGTTAACAATTTTTATTATATCTATTATTAAATGAAAAACATAGGAGGTAATTATACATCCTACCAATTTTTATAGAAATTTATGCTTAAAAAAATATTTTAGGGTGAAAATAGAGAAGATTTTTCCAGACATATCAAAATCCATTCTTAGCCGAGTCAATAAAGGTTTTTACTTCTAAACCCACTAAAACAGATCCGATTTTAATTATTTATTTTTTTAAATGTTATATTCAATTATTGAAAATCAGAAACATTTCAGCTGGGGCGCTCAATTATTTATACAGGATGTCCGGATTTCGAAAGCCACCATTGAGGTCTCGGGAACTATTAGAGATACAACTTCAGTTATATAAGACATGTGGTACGCCTTTGGGAGGACATCTTATTTCTGTTTTTGTTTTGTCAAATATTCCCATAGGTTACTTGGTAATGGGGGAGTACTGAAGTTGGTCGATTTTTTTCATTTCGAAATTATTTCTGAACTATTTGTAATCGAGAAAAATGTTTCAAATAGAAAAGTTAGATAATTACACTGTCTATCCAGTGACGTACAAAAATAATTTTTCTGTCGGCAAATTTTCGAGATATAACAGAAAAGTACATTTGTTTAAATGGAAGTCATATTTGATTATTACTTTAAGAAAATAATCATTTTTTATTTATTTCGATTGGTATAAAGGTAATTGTATTTTTAATATGTTTCACCCATCAAATGCCGTTTCATTAACTCTGCTATATTATACCAAACTTTAGCACATTTTGAAAGAAAAAATAAATTTTTGTACCCAGATCTGAGTATTGGGGTTTTTCGATACCAGAAAGGGTAGGCCTATAGTTGTAGATAAAGATAGAAAGTACATACTGCAAAAAAACATTTTATTCCGTTATATTTTATATTACTTAGCAATACAATATTAAAAAAAAATTGAGAAAAATTTAAGGTTTGATGGGTGCAACATATTAAAAATACAATAACCTTTATACCAATCGAAAGAAATAGAAAAAAAGTATTTTCTTAAAGTAATGATCAAATATGACTTCCATTTAAAAAAATGTAATTTTGTGTTATATCTCGAAAATTTGCCGACAGAAAAATTAGTTTCGTACGTCACTGGATAGACAATGAAATTATCTAACTTTTCTATTTGAAACATTTTTCTTGATTACTGATAGTTTAGAAATAATTTCGAAATGAAAAAAATCGACCTACTTCAGTACTCCCCCATTATCAAGTAACCTATGGGAATATTTGACAAAACAAAAACAGATCTAAGATGTCCTCCCAAAGGCGCACCACATGTCTTATATAACTGAAGTCGTATCTCTAATAGTTCCCGAGACCTGAATGGTGGCTTTCGAAATCCGGACATCCTGTATAAATAATTGAGCGCCCCAGCTGAAATGTTTCTGATTTTGAATAATTGAATATAACAAACATTTTAAAAAATAAATAATTAAAATCGGATCTGTTTTAGTGGGTTTAGAAGTTTTAACGATATTCCCGCTTCATTGATTCGACTATCTGATCAGTGTATCAGATAATGAATTACATTACTAATTAAGAAATGTTTTTAAACGAACTCATTGTAAAACTTTAATTAAAGTGACTTTTTACTTCCTTCTACGAAGTAAAGGAAGTATTGTAATCGCGAAAAATTTCGGTTTTGAGATTTCAACGGAAATATCCATTTTGACCATCCCTGAATTCATTCTGACTAATTTCGTCGTGACGTCTGTACGTATGTATGTACATATCTCGCGTAACTTAAAGGCGGTAAGCCGTAGAAAGTTGAAATTTTGTATTTAGGCCTTCTATAACATCTAGTTGTGCACCTCCCTTTTTGGTCATTACATAATTTCCAGAAATGGTACTTTATTTGAAGCCTATAATAGATTTTAATGAAAAACTATATTAAAATATAATCCAAAACGTTTCAAATTTGGTATATAAGACTTTTATATCAATTGGAATAACATAGAAGATTTCGGTTAAAACAGGCTAACCGGAAGTGATATATTACCTGAAGTTGTTAACAGTTTTTCTTGAATAAAATGGTTTCATTTTGATTTTAGAAATAAATGCTTCAAATAAGAGTTTTAAAGAATTAAATTCTGCGTCTAGCACATCAAGTATTATTAAATTAGCCCTTTGTATAAGCGAGATATGTAAATTTAAAACATATACTTTTTGGTTTTTGTAATGAAGCTTGCTATGGATTAGGACAAAAAATAACAAAAAAATAAAAAATAGATGTTAATGTCAAATTACGTCAAACACGCGCAATTTTATAATTGGGTCTATACTTCATCTTCATATTGGTCTTGCGTACAAGGAAGTCGTGTGGTGTCCACATCAGATTTTTTTTCTTTAATATAAAGTTGAATAATTTTAAATAGCTCTACTTAAGAATTTGTCATATTTATTAATTCAAAGCTAAGGCAAGGGCAGTTTCCGCCAGTAAAGATAATTTGAAGAAAATCCTACCTACTTGTACGAGTACGACTACAAATTAATGGTAGAGAACTGTTAACAGTTTCATAGAATAATTGAAACAGTTATTAAATGATGACTGCATAATTAATATTAATAGATCACACTAGCGAGGAGAAAAGATTACAAAAATTAAAACACAGAAGATAAAAAAATTATTAACAATGCCAAGCATTGATTACAACAATGACAGAAATTGATTACCTGCAAATATCAAAACATAACGTATTTTGATTCAATAATTATATATTTCATTTAATCATAAACCTATATATTACATATGTGTAAATCTGATGTATTTATAGAAATTAATAATAATGAAAAAATCGTGATGGAATCTATTGCTTATTCAACTACATAAATATATTATGGAATATGTATCTTTGAACCAACATACCTACCATTTTATAGTGTATTATTTATATAACAATCGTTTCTATTTCATATTTTTACCTTCCGTCATCTTTAGGTAAGGAAGGTATTGTCTTTGGTCAAAAAATTCGATGATGAGTTTTTAATCAATGAGCACGTTTTAGGGTCCCTAGAATACGAATTTACTATTTTTACGATGATGTCTGTATGTGTGTGTGTGTGTGTGTGGATGTGTGTGTGTGTGTGGATGTGTGTGTGTGTGTAACAAAATTTTCGTCTGCGATAACTCTAATACTACAGTTACAAAAATTATAATTTTTTCGTGTACTTCTTCGTTACATCCATATGAAGAGCTGATTAGATTTTGGTTACAATTGGTCAACCGGAAGTACCATAATTTGAAGATTTTAACAGTTTTTCTTGAAGAAACTATGTTAAATATAATTTTTTCACATTTGATGTTATTATAAATATTAAAGAATATTTTATTCTCTATACGATTTGACTGCATATTATACTTAATATTAAATGGGTATAGAGTTAAAAAATTATAAAGAAATTAAATTTCATAAAGTAGCCATAGCTATGGAAACAGCTACTATAAGAAAATTCTGATTGAAAGATGTCAGTGTCAAGTGAAATTGACATAGTGTGTTTGTCTTATAATTTTTACTGGAAATATAGGATCTTTTGCTTTCTGTATGGAATTTGTATAAAATACATACAACTGCTTTAAGGTAATGTACAAGAAATAATAATAATAAATCTTTTATTTCTGCAGATACATTACACTGTATATAGAAAACGTCACAAAATAATAATTTTCTGTATGAAATTTGCATAAAATACATGCAACTGCGGGAAGGTAATGTGCAAGAAATAGAATATTTAATTTAGCAAGGAACTTTCCGTATGAAATTTGTACAAAATACATAGAACTGACGAAAGGTAATGTGCTGGCCACATCAGATTTTTTTATAATGCCTACAAAATTACTGTCAAATATATTGTAGCATATTTGATAGCTAGACAGGAATGAAGTTAGGCATTCTATAAGAATAACTCTGTAGCGAGACTTGTTATAGAGGGAGTTGTAGAACAGAGTCTATAGAGTTACAGTCTTACAGAGCAAAGTTACAGAATAGCACCATTAGTCAAAAAGTATCTCTTTAAATATAATTTGCACTTTGCGTTTTGCGTCTCCGCAGAATCATTATAAAACCGAAAGCTCTATGAAATGGTTTTTATAATAGCTGAAACTGAGGTGTGGTCTCATCCTGAAACCAGGGTAGTAAACGACATCATAAAACCCTCGTAAATTGTTCCGGATTATGGGAAAATAATAAGAGATAGGGCTCTTCTACTATTTAGTACTGTGTGGATAAAATTACTAGTTTTAAACTTACACTTTAATTTTTTTTTCAAATATTATAATATTATTACTATGATTATTTTTATGGGAAAATAATAAGAGATAGGGCTCTTCTACTATTTAGTACTGTGTGGATAAAATTACTAGTTTTAAACTTACACTTTAATTTTTTTTCTCAAATATTATAATATTATTACTATGATTATTTTTTGACATTTATTACAACAAAATAATCCAAGGATATTTAATATATACATTAGATTGTTACTTGTATGTTGTGCACATAGTCACCTATGAGGCAAGCAACTGGAAGGCAGCCATTTGCAGAAAAGGCAAAATACGCACCAAATTTAAAATTACATATAGAAACAAATTATAAATGGGATGAATTGACAGATTTTTTAAAATTTATTGCGTATATTTTAAAAATTATAGTTATCATTTTAATAATATATATATATATATATATATATATATATATATATATATATATATATATATATATATATATATATATAGCAAATTCACAATAAAATAGGACTATGAATTCAAAAATAATATTTGCTTTTTAAATAGATGCCTTTTGTATATGTGGTGGAAAATTTGGAAATGCAGAAGATGCTGAGTCTGGTTTTAATCTTCTTATATATGTTCCAGGCCTTTTCAAATAATCAGTTCCAAGAAAATGAAAACTGCAAATTTTTGATGCTTTTGTAGGTGTGAAATCTTTTCTTTTTATAGCATCTATCCACAATCGAAATATACCATTATTATTTAAAGTAAATCTGTAAAATATTAAAAACAATAGTATGAATAAATATGTATACATGAACAATAATACTTACTTGAAAAATTGTCGAGGGTTATCTTTGCTATGTCTATTTGTGCACCCAAAAGCACTACAAGAAGACGGCATATTGCCTTTTATTATGGAAATATCTCACTATAGTATGTTCCGTAATGCAACCGGTTCCACCAGATTTACGGTTTTGTGTTCCGTAAGTCCTGAAATTATTTACCGGTTTCTATTTGGAACGCGGTTCCTGAAAAAAGTTGGTAAAAAGTCGGACCACGGCAACCACGAAATAATCCTGGTTCATAACAAAATCAAACGATATCCGTCAGTGTCAAATTTATAAACCCTATTTTTAGTGGTATTACTAATAATTATTATAGATGTAAGTATGAAAACATTATTTATATTTGAGATATTGGTGATTGCGTTATTTTTATTGGCATTATTCAACGTTATCATTCAGTTAGTTAATTTGTATTTTTGTTAGGTTGTGTTAATTTTAAATGTCATATGAATTAATGTCAATCTGTTCCGAAATAGATGAAAATATTCAGGAACCATGGTGTACCAGCAATCAAGATACAGGTTTTCTGGTTGACTTACGGAACATAGTATAATGGCGCTGTACCCCCACCACTTGCCTCACTTGTTAAACGTATGTGTGTGTATTATTAGAACATCCTTGGAATAATTTCTGTAGCTTTTGTTTTTGTTGACATATGTCAGACAGTAATCAACACATCAGTAAAATGAGCGAAAAAGACCAATTTTGTGCCATTTCTGATAATGAAATAAAAACCACTTCTGGAAATACCATAATGAGTAATTATATGTTTTGATTATTTATTTTGCATTGTCAAAGTGTGTTCTAGTTGTCAAAACAGACTTACAACTGGGCCATGTAAATGAATGAAGCTAGTTACTTACGACAGTAAATAGCGTTACAATAGCATGACAAACTGATTCATTTGTTTAATAATATAATTAAATATAATTCGACAGTTCGATAAATTAGAAAATAATTTTTTTACAGTCTATATACAAAGTAGCCATTTGCGCTCTCTTTTGTCAACGCAAAATGTCACTTTGCCGCTCTAGAGCGACAAAGTAGAAAAAACGCTCGCTCCTCAAATTTCTAACTATACAATGTTGAGAAATGTTACTTGACTACATTCTTAATGGAAACGTTTAGTCAGGAATTAATGACACTGAAGTTACAAATTACCCACTTACATAACCAAACAAAATGCCGCACTGCTGTGAAAATAAAATAGGGCATTCATTTACAAAAACGAAAGTATAAAATGCTTAGATTAGATTGAAGCAAATAGCTCAAGAAGAATGGAAAATATCGATAAGTAAAAATAAATAAAAAATAAATTTTTGTTATGGTGGAGGACCCCATTGTGGCGACTGTAGAAAAAATCTTGTGTGTGTTTCGAGCGCAAATGGACATTGTCGATTTCGAGAGAATGCCTCGTTCCTGCGTCGCGCGGCAATAACCTCTCAATCGACAATGTCCCATTTTGCGCTCTTAATACACAAATAGCTATTCCAGATTTTTCTCAAACTTGTTGCCATTTGGCAACAGCCACTCAAGCCCTACGGACTTTCGTGACAATTTCCTGGCAACAAGATTTCGAAAAATATGTCAAATTATTTTTAATTTATTCTCACTCTCTTGTTATATTATTACTGATAACTGATAACATATATCATATAAGTTTTCGGGATTTTTTTTTTTGTATAGACAATACCCTGATTTAAGGAAAGTATGTTGAATCTGCTTACCACCATTAACATAGCTTAAGGTGCCTGTCCATGTGAGAGTAAATTCTGAAAGTTGCTCTCAAGAGTACTCTCATGACTTTGTCCACGTGACAGTATTTTTCCGTGAGTTTTAGAGTTTTACTCTCGCGAGCAGTTCAGATAGAGGCCGGAGAGTTAAGGTGCATCCACAAATGAAAATTCGGTTTATGGTTTTTGTTTAGGTTTAAGTAAGTCATTCATAAATGTAAGTTTAAATTACCTGAAAATTAGTTTTAATATGTACATACATCTATGTAAATGCTTCAAAAATAAGATTAAAATATCGGTAGAGCAGTACTCAACAAGACACCTGTGCGCCGTGAAATTGTCATTCGCTTGGCATTATTGGTTATATTTCTGCAATTAAGTTATGACAGTCTCAATGTTCTTCTCGCATTTGTGTAAAAAGCCGAATCCACCAAGTGGATACTAAATAAAGATGGGTGTATATATCTATATCATTTAAGACTCGTTCTCATTGGTGAAGTTTGTGACGTCAAACTAAATCATAAACCTAAAGTTTGGACCTTGCAATTTTTAGCTTTATGATTGGATTTAGAGATCCTAAATTCTGAAGTCTGAATGGAGTCATTACATAATATGCGGCCAAAGTCTTTAAATCTAAAGTATAAACCATAAATCTTAACCTAATTTTAATTTGTGAATGCACCTTTACTGTCACAATTACTCTCAGGACTATGTCCACTGGAGAGCGTCTGTAGCTTGTGTACGTCGCATCGCGTTCATTAGTATCCGAAATTTTATTAAAATTAAATCGTCAAATAAACTATTGAAGTACGCCGTATCTATGTGACATATGTTAAACAATAACAACTTTTACTATTCACATATATCATTAGTGTTGATATAAACTTTGTAGTTTTCACCTAATTTCCACTTTAATTCTTCCCTATGCAAATATTTGCTCACCCTAGTAAGCTTCATAATTACACTAATCACGTGTGCAGGTATTACAAGAGAGTAAACAATATTAATATTGCAGTATTTGTTTTTGTTGGTAGACTCATTAAAACTTCATGATTAGACCGGAAAAAGGATAATGAGTATTGATTTACTGGTAATGACATAAGGAGTGCAAGGACAATTCTTTTAATCGCGTGAGGAGGAAATTGTGGTCAGGATTATTTCAGCGCCAGTTATGATTTGATTGATGGATGTCATTTGCATATGAGCATTCTAAAATCGCTAATCATAATGTTTATAAGAATATTTGATTTCGTGACCAGGATACCGATTCTTGAAATATGAGAATTTTCTCACAAGGTGACATAAAATTTCATCTCACTCTCATCTAATTTCATATTTTCTCAGTTTTTTAATTCCCGGAACAAAGTGAGATATACTTCACTTATCTAAATGGCCATGATTTAGCAAGTGAAAAAATTTACATAAAAGTGACATTGACAGTACTACATTGCACTCTTCTTTGATTCCTTTACATATTTACAGTGATATTGTTATTTTCATTTTAACTGGTATTGATAATATTGCCATACGCAACTACTTTTTCTAGATTTATTGAATTTTGAATCTGTAGGTCTCCGTAGTGCGTGTCCGCAGTGGTCTGTTAGGCAGTCCGCGGGCCAAATTTTCTCTGCCCCTATGCTTAGGAGTGCCTGACGTATAGCTAAATTTTCTATATTAACTATTTATTATTATTGTTGTAATCGAACAACTACAAATAAAATGTGTCTTACTACGTATAAACGTATTTGTATTGTATAAGTACATGATGTAAAATATTTAAAGGTTGTAGTCATAATAGCTAAATGTATGTCATTTCCAACATCAAACTGGATACCCACAAAACAATAAACG
This sequence comes from Harpalus rubripes, assembly GCA_963082715.1. NCBI lineage: Eukaryota > Metazoa > Arthropoda > Insecta > Coleoptera > Carabidae > Harpalus > Harpalus rubripes. The sequence goes on along the minus strand of OY720461.1, from coordinate 32,367,991 downwards.
TAAAGTATTTAGTTAATTTTTTTTTTTTTGGAATCCCTAATGCTGATCTATGACTTAGTTGGCTGGTTTAAATTGGCACCCAAGCGATCCACTAAATTTTATTCAGCCGAAATATTTCAAAAATTTGGTTCAAAACGTAAATTCTGTATTTTCCAAATGCATTAAAGCAGCAGCTACTTCTCGTTCGTCAACCATGATATTTGTTATTATTTTATTTATAATATTAATTAATAATAATATAATTGAGCAAATTTCTATTTAACATTAGCGAGTGACATTGATTTTTACCACCAAAAAGGTGGGAAGATAATTTTCATGTAGTGAGATGAAATGTGAAGTAGTGAGACGACAAAATTATTTCAAGAATTAAAAAATAACACTACGTGACATGTAAGTTACGTGACGTTTTTTCTCACTTCTGTCAAATCTCACTGACTTCTCATTTTTCAAGAAATGCCCCCCAGAATTTAGTATCTCGTGACTTTATTATAGTTATAAGACTGCACATACACGGAAGACGACCAATTGATGCGAACTTGCCTCTTGTATTTAAACTGTTACGTAAATACGTAGTGCGCAAGCGCTTATTTTTAAAGCGAGACTCGTGCGAGAACGAGATGTGACGCAAAAAATGTGCGAGAACGAGAGCGAGATTACAAGTTCGAAAACGAGACGAGATCGATATTTTATATTTCTCGTCTCGTCTCTCGCCTCGCGTGCATCACTAATAGTTAGGGTGCCAATTCATGAATGGCGCTGTTATTAAAGGGGTTATATAAAATCAGTTCAAGATCATCATATTGTGTATGTACTTGTAATGAAACGTGGGAATTAATTTCAGCACGTTAATATGTGCAAAAATTAATTCGACTAACATTAAAATCGTATTTATCTGAAATAGAACTAAACGGAATAATCTGAAATACTTGGTCCTGGATATTTTTTCATATATAATATCATTTTTTCCGGAAAAATTTTCAAATTGTTACGAGAGCTAGTTGCCTAGCAAATCACAAGTTGTCAAACGAGTGATTTTTGATCAATGTCATGAGGTAAATTGGTAACAGGCTCGAGTAAAGCCATCGGAAAATTTAACCACGAATGGTATTCGGATGACTATTTCCAAAATAAAATCAGGTAATCATTTATATATATATATATATATATATATATATATATATATATATATATATATATATATATATATATATATATATATTCTTGACAAAAATCTTCTAATTACCTCCTGCTACCCTTGGTAAAGAGGTATAGGGATCGTGCTAAAACTCGCATATCGAGATTTTGGTAAATGACCACGTTTTAAAGTCCCTAGAATCCAATTTTAACATTTTCACGATGATGTCTGTGTGTATGTGTGTGTGGATCCTCCACTCTAACTCAAATAATATCATTCAGAAAATTATGAAACTTTATATTTCGAACTTTTTCTATAATGGAAAGAGCCCATTAGATTTTGGTGAAAATCGGATAACCGGAAATGGCACTTTACTAGAAGCTCAAAATAGTTTTTCTTCGAAAAATAGCTTTAAATGTTATTTTTTCGAGATTAATGTTATTATAAAAATTAAAGATTATTAAATTTTCTATAGATCTGCATTAATACTTTTTCTATATATTTTATAGATAAATTTATAAAATTATCTATAATTAAATCCCAGAGTCTACTCTTTAAACAAACAAAACGCAGTTATTCAAATGTACGTAACTGACATATAAATGTCACTATCAAAGAACTAATCATTTCAAAATAATATTAGTAACGTTTTAAAAAGAAAAAAGTAAATATAAAAATAGAAAAGGAATTCAATACAGTTTCCAGCATAAGTAAATATGTAATGTATTTAGAATAATAAAAATTAACGATTCACAAAAATGTATGAGTTAATCCTCATTTTTGGATTAGAGAATTCCACGGGTGAATTTTATTGTATCCCGGTATTTAAAATTTTATTTTCATTTTATTATAGCTCCGGTGGCTCAATGGTTTGAGCAACGCCTCATGTCATGAGTGCCCTCGGGGCTCTGGGTTCGAATCCCACTAAGGCATGGATGTATGTGAATGTGTACCCACTCTGTAATTGGGATTTAATCCTGTTGAGGGGTTTAAAAAAGGTAGTTACTTGGATTTTAGACTATATTTTAAATTTTAAGAAATAAGCTGTCAGAGTAAAATTCGTTACCCAAAAATAAGGATTAACTTAATCTTTTTTGTGACCCGGGCTATAAATGGCGGGAGGTATTGTGTTGGCCACACCAGATTTTTTTTATTGGGTTTTGAGGTGTTATATTTAAGTTTGTTTTTTGAACGTTTTAAATAGATTCCTGTCCGAATCGACTCGTTTTTAATAAAAACTGATAACAATGAAAATATACACATTTTAACAGGTATGTAAACAATATGTTTCTAAAACGTCAAATAAATTCGCTTCTCAAAAGTCACTTACTTGTAAAAATACGACATCTTATTGGCTTAAAGGTGCGAATTTTTTTTTTGTGAAATAGTCACTTATGAAGTATCTGATTTGTAAACCATCATCTCTGTTCCATACTAACTAATAATTAAAGTGAAACAATTTAACTTCTCACTAAAAAACAAACAGTTTCCGTTTCTAATCTACTAGGAGAAGTGTCAATTCGGGTATGCGGGTCTTCCTGCGTTGAATGTTCAGTTATCGCTCTTGTGCCCGTGTCCGTGTACAATTACAATACCGTCGTCCTGCCAGGGCCTCGCTTCTCGCTTGCCGGCCAGCTGCTAATCAGATCAGCAGGAGCAGGAATAACAGGCAGGAGGAGCCTTTGTGGTCCTGCTGACCTAAGGCTACCCTTTTCCCCGGTATTATGTGCTGGTAATTTGTAATCGATATGGACGGTACAAGTATTGTTCAGCCATGACGATCTGAAAATTGGATGCGGGGAGATAATTTCACCATCTACATATAATATACCTACACTGGAGGAGGTGGCTTTATTAAGTGCTTTTATTTAATATCTAATGGAAATGGAAAATAATAAGATTTTTATTTGCAAATGATTTGAAAATTAAAATATAATAATTAATAAATGGTTAACTTCAGCTATTGAATGGTTTATTTATATTATATTAATTATTGAATTGAAGTGTGACAATAATATAAGACTACAATAATTAACAATTACCAAATATATGAAGAATAAGATAGTGCCATTGACAGAAAATAAGCTATACCAGAGCCTGACTATATACGAAGGCCTAACGTAGCTATATTATTAGATTTATATTGTTGAACGTAATACATTTTAAATAGTTACAATTAATGTTGAAGAAAATATTTTAATTCCATTATAATACAATAATTACAACAATTGACGACTAAAAGCAAATAATGACATAAATGGCATTTTTGTGAAACTTGTTTTTACCTCCCGCTACCCTTGGTAAGGGAGGTATAGGGATCGTGCTAAAAATCGCATATCGAGATTTTGGTAAATGAGCACGTTTTAAGGTCCGTAGAATCCAATGAACATGTCTGTGTGTATGTGTGGATCCTCCACTCTAACTCAAATACTATCATTCTGAAAATTTTGAAACCTTGTATTTCGAACTTTTTCTGTAAAGGCTCATTTCCACTGAATGTTTTAATGCTTAATGCATATTGATTTGTGCGTAATGCTTAATGCATTATAACAATTTACTAGGATACCATTTCCAGCTACTTTGTTTAGTGACTAATTCGACAGAAATGTCACATTTTTTATCCTTTTTATTTTTAACTCTAGCAGACTGTCATTGCAGCAGTAATTCTTCTTTTCTTAACATGTCTTATACATAATTTTTGGCATCTATATCAATATCTAAAAATTAAAAAACTTAATAATTATAAAATAGACTGACAGCTGACAGTTCAGATTAGAAAATAAAGAAAGACAGATGACAGATATGTATTTCCATCTCACAATTACGCTTAGGCATTACGCCTTAAACCTTGGAGTTTGCAAGCTTTTGTTCTTAAGCATTAAGCCTTATACATAGCTGGAAATGGTAATAAACGTTGCCATATAATAAACATTTTTGCGCATTGCGCTTAGATATTAATTATAGCTCTTAATCATTAAGACAATCGGTGAAAATGAGACTTAACGGAAAGAGCCCATTAGATTTTTGTGAAAATCGGATAATCGGAAATGGCACTTTACTAGAAGCTCAGAATAGTTTTCTTTTCAATATTAATGTTATTATAAAAATTAAAGATTATTAAATTTTCTATAGATTTGCATTAATACTTTTTCTATATATTTTAGGGATAAATTAAAAAAATTATCTATAATTTAAATCCCAGAGCCTATGCTTTAAACAAACAAAATGCAGTTATTCAAATGTATATCAAAGAAATAATCATTTCAAAATAATATTAGTAATGTTTTAAAAAGAAAAAAGTAATTATAATAGAAAAGGAATTCAATACAGTTTCTAGCATAAGTAAATATGTAGGTAGGTATATGTATTTAGATAAATAAAAATTAACGATTTACAAAAATGTTTAAGCTAATCCTCATTTTTGGATTAGTGAATGCTATTCTATTCCGGTATTAAAAATTTAATCTTTATTTTATTATAGCTCCGGTGGCTCAATGGTTAGGGCAACGCCTCATGTCATGAGTACCCTCGGGGCTCTGGGTTCGAATCCCACTAAGGCATGGATGTGTGTGAATGTGATCCCACTCTGTAATTGGAATTTAATCCTGTTGAGGGGTTTAAAAAAAAGGTAGTTACTTGGACTAGATTAGACTATATTTTAAGAAATAAACTGTCAAAATTAGAGTAAAATTCGCTAATCGAAAAGTAAGGATTAACTTAATCTTTTTTGTGACTCGGGCTGTAAGTGGCGGGAGGTATTGTTTTGCCCACACCAGATTTTTACCTTCCGTCACCTTTAGGTAAGGAAGGTATTGTCTTTGGTAAAAAAATTCGGTGGTGAGTTTTTGATGAATAAGCAAGTTTTAGGGTCCCTAGAATACGATTTTACTATTTTTACGATGATGTCTGTATGTGCGTGTGTGTGTATGTATGTGTGTGTGTGCGTGTGTGTGTCTGTGTGTGACAAAATTTTCTAATGCGATAACTCTAGTACTATTTAAAAATTTATAATTCTTTCGTATTCCTGTTCTTTACATCCATGTAAAGAGCTGATTAGATTTTGGTTATAATTGGTCAACCGGAAGTACCCTCATTTGAAGATTTTAACAGTTTTTCTTAAAAAAACGGTGTTAAATATCATTTTTTTCACATTTAATGTTATTATAAATATTAAAGAATATTTTATTCTCTATACGATTTGAATGCATTTTATACTTCATATTAAATGGATATAGTTAAAAAATTATAAAGAAATTAAATATCGTACATATTAGTCAGCTATGTTATAACCCTGAAAACAGCTGGTATATTAAGAAAATTCTGATTGAAAGGTGTCAATGTCAAGTGCAATTGACAGTATGTTTGTGTTATAATTTTACTACTGGAAATATAGGATCTTTTGTTCTGTATGGAATTTGTATAAAATACATACAACTGCCTTAAGGTAATGTACAAGAAATAGAATCTTTAGCAAGGAACTTTCTGTATGACATTTATACAAAATACATACAACTGACGGAAGGTAATGTGTTGGCCACATCAGATTTTTTTTAAAAGAAATTATAATTAAATACCTATATTTATTGGTAAACAAAACTTTTCTGCCTTCCGCAGATAAGGTAATAATCAAAATTGTTTTAATTTACAAAATTGTATTTGGACGTTTTGGTAAATTTATATATTTCCTATCTTCAGCAATTAGAAGTACATTCAACTTACGATTGTTTTGTTATGCAAGAAGTAATATGTTATATCGTTTGAAATTTTAAAGATTCTGAGACCACGCTGTAATAACGGGTCCGGTAAGGTCGCTTTTACATAAAAAAACACTCTTTGTTTTATTAAGGTGTAACGAATGCAAGAATAGTATATTCTATAACTAGTATGGAATAGATAATTTCCGCGCGAGCGAAAAGTTTGTAGGCCGAGACGTAGGCGAGGTCTACGGTTTCGCGAGTGGCGGAAATACTATTCCATACGAGTTTTAGACTATACTTTCTCTAACACTATTTAAAAAATATATTTTGCTCAACACTTGACATTTTGTAAAAAATAATAAAATATTATTGGTATGTTATAAAAGCAATAATTTTTATTTAACTTACCATGTAAAAGCTTCAAAATGCGTAAAACAAGGCGTATAATAATATTTTGTAATCATTTCTTTTATAATTTGACAGTTAAGGCAGTTGAGGTGACAAAATAAAAGAAACAAAGCGCAAAGCAAAGCCGTCTTGATTTTGAAAACAATTGCGTTTCCCATGTATTTTAAATGGGTGAATTGAAAAACTAGTGGCCTGTGATTGCCTATTACGGAATATTATTCCATAACAGTATGACAGAATGTCCTCATTCTGTAACAGTTTTCAGTTATAGAATGTATGAATTCCATAGTAGTGTTAGAGAAATTTAATTACAGATTACAAATAAAATATGAACAGTCGTCCGCCATGTTCGCAATTGTAGGACTTCCTCCTTAAAGTTTAAAATTAATTATTTATTGTCTTAAGTCCATTTAATAAATATTTCTCAAGTTTAAATAATATACTTTAAAACTTTTCCCCAAAACTTATGTAACAGGTGTTATGTTCATACTTTGAAAAATATGTAAAAGCCAACGCAATGGTGACTATTTGAAAATCCATTACTTAATACACTTCCATCATTCACAAAATCACTTAGTGTATCATTTATAAAAACGTGAAACAATCAATGCCCCAATAAATCACTAAACATCGGGTGACAATTTATTGATATTATTTGTATTGCCTCGTTCTCTCATTTACATTACTTCCCGCTTTTATACCCTCGTACTCCAACCAATCAAGCTGCTATGCTGACTTTACTCGAACCATAGAACACTCGATCCATTTATCATGCATCGAACATTTGTTATGGAAGTAGCTGATGTGCTCAGGCACATATTTAAGGCTGTTTTACAGAGATAAATTGGTGGAGAATGAAGTCAGTTTGTTTGTTATTTACTCACTGATTTATACATTGTTTTTGTTCTTTGAATACAAGTAAAATAGAAAGCCATTTTTAAGTTCTTGCATTGACAATAGTCGCGTTCTTTTTAGGTGATATCTCAGTTCGTCTTAGCTCACTTCAGTTGCCTCACTAATTTTGACCGTTGTTAGTTACGTCAAGAGGTTGTGCTGGTTTTTTTTTATCTTAGATGACCAGTGAGGATGAACGTTTCGCTGTCACTGGCTGTCATATACAATTAGTTTGGTTATTGAAAAGGTTATTTGTTTATTCCTTCAATAATATTATTTTATTGGTTATTTGAAGAAAATGACCGATATTGTAGTACATTAAAACGCAAGTATCATAAGGCAATCTGTTAACAGTTAACAGGCCTTATCATATATGTTTCTTATACTATTTTTACCTCTCGCTAAGAGAAGTATTGAATTCATGCTAAAAATCGCATATCCATATTTTAGTGAATAAGCACGTTATAAGGTCCCTAGAATCCGATTATAACATTTTTACGATGATGTTCGTATGTGTGCGTGGATGTGTGTGTGGATATATGGATATTGGATCCACGATTTCTCAAATTCTATAAGACTTAAGACATTTTTAACTACGGATTTCTCAATCTAACAATAATGGGAAGAGTTGATTAAGTTTTGGTAACAATTGGACAACCGGAAGTAGTACTTACAAGATAAAAATCAACTAAATATTATTTATCGAAAATTTATGTAAATACTTATATTAAAGAACGTTAAATTCTTTATTCGATAAGTATAAATTCATTATTATATCTTCTATAGATTTAGAGATAAAGAAATTCAAATGTTTGTAATTGACACATAAATGTCACTGTCAAAAATATTTGTATGCCACTGTCAAAAATATTTGTACATCATTATGAAGATTATGAAAATAAATAAAAAGTCAACAATGCAAAAGAATATACGTAAAAAAGAATATAAAAGGAATTTGCGAAAAAATGACGTATATAAAGAAAAAGAAAACTAGAAAAAGAAAATTTCAGGATATTGAATATATAGAAAATGTATGTATTGTACATAATTTATATTAGAGTATCCCATAGATTTTCCAAATATATGTGAGAATTATTTTGTAGTGAGACATGAATATATGTATTTGTATTTAAAAATAATTTTCGTTTTATGCGTGCAACCAGGTAAAATATCTGGCGAGAGGTTATGTGCTGGCCACATCAGATTTTTGCTATTGAGGTTATTTTACAATTATTTTTTTAAAGGACTTGTAAAAAATATGTCTTGGTGTTTTTTTTTGTCAGTTATGTTGGTAGCGCTTCCCGCTAACATTTGAAATTTCACATTTTGACAGTTTGTGTATTGTGTGATTCTGACTGTTTTTTTGCATTAAAACTTTATATCAAGCATTATATATTTATGAAAGAGGAAAACCAATACTTACAATGTACTCATCGGTTTATTAATGAACCACCTGATTTGACATAGCTTGTAATAAAGGTAAATTTATCAAATAACGAATCGGGATCGCTGGTTTGTGTTAGTTATTACCATAAATAAAACACTTTAAATAATGAAATATATTATTGATCAATTTATTGATCTACACTTTTACATTCCACCATTTTGTCAACACACCGACTGCTCAGTTGCAAACGTAACAGCAACAGCTGTTCTTACATTCTTCAATACAAAACATATGTTATATTTGTATATGGCACTTATGTCTAAATCATATTTAAAAGATTAATATTCGACAATTCGCTTCGACGTGGAACTGGAAATCATGGATCGTAAAACTGTCATATTTGCTTTCAAGTAGCCACAAATTGAGTGTGAGACAGAGTGAACATTACAAGTAACGTGCACCATACATTTCGAAACCTGCCTGATATAATAATACAATCAGCTGAAAATTGCAATATTACCATAAAATTAAATTGTAATAAATAAAACTTATCGTTTAAATTGTTTTGACAAAGCAAATCTGAGCGCATTGTTTCTTGTTTCATAATTTTTTGGTTGAAAGATTTTAACTTCACAGATTCTTCTTTCTGAACTAACACAGCTATAGCTATAAATTTCTCTTCTTTCAAGTTCTATCACCTAGAGCTAAGATAAAAATCAATAATTAGACGTAATATTTCAACATAAACAACTTACCATTTTGAGGTTAAATGTAATTTATCTGTCACGACTACCACCTCTAGTATACGAAAGGCGCCAAAAACAGTACGTTTATAGAACTTCTAAACGTCGTGTTTTCAGTGATAAACAGTGCTTTTATAGACTCATAAGAACACCGAAATAGAAAAAAATATTGTCTTGGAATTCAAGTTTAAATCTTCGACGATAGTCAATCCAGCTGATTTTGTCGATGCTCAAATAATCTGCAACTATCTTAATCGTAAGACGTCGATCGAAAACCAACAGTTGTCGAACTGTTTCAATGTTTTCGGCGTTTCTGCTTGATGCAGGGCGATTACTCTTTGGAACATTTTCGTTTTCATCTCGCGTATCGCTAAATCGCCATCCAAAAACGTTGCAACGAGTCAATGGAGAAATGAACACATTTTTAAGATTTAAGAGGTCAACAAACTACGTCCATACGAGAACTGTACTGAACCAATAATAATAGTCAAAAACAGTTTGGGTTCAAATCAAAACAATCCATAAACGATTGACAGAAAAAACAATGCTGGTCAACTTCTCGCTGTTCATTATTTCATCTATTTTATTTTAGCATGTATGAGTGCATATGTTTGGTAATAGAATTAAATATTTCGGGAGAGTTGCAAATTTGTTAAATTATGAATTTGTAAATATTTCACAAACAATGTTTCGCTGTTTCCTAACTTTGTAATACAGTTTGCAAATAGTTCTCGGAGTAGATTATTTTTCAACGTCAATTAAAACGTTATACATAATAACTCATTCAATTTAGCTCGCTTTTAGTAGAATAAAACCAAACCTACTCTTTTCAAAAGTAAGAACAAAATCCAAGTAGAGTGTCTCTGAGGTAATCGCCCGCACGGTACAAATATGAAGGCCAGTAGTGGAATCGCGCCATATAGAAATGTAGAAAAGTGGCGACTCGTTGCTAGGAAAACGGTATTTGTAGAAAATAAACTACAAGGCGGTATCGCGCCAAGAAAAAAAACTTCATTTTTTTCGCATCCTTACGTCAAAATAGATAGAAACGAAACGTAAATTTTTCCTTATAGAAAACTTTATATTGATCACAAGAATTACCTACAAGTAAAATTATCAAAATATTACTCAATTTTTACAAAACAGAACATAAAAAAACCGAAAGTAGCCGAATTACATTTCTATTCTACAAAACGATACGGCGTGATACCAAATTTCATTTCTATCGCGTATTCTATCTATCGCTTCAATTCTATAGCTCGAAACGGCGCGATCCCACTGCAGAAGAGGAAAAAGATGAATGTCATAATAGTTATTTTTGTGAAACCAGACGCGAAATAAGCATTTCGCAGCTACCATGACAACGGCCGCGAATGAATTTCGCGGCCGTTGTCATGGTAGCGGCGGCGAAATTAGGTAAACAACCACTTTGACACTTGAGAATTGCATAGTTTTGTTTATCAATTGTTAATCCTATAGCCACCTTCAAAGCTAACTTTCCATTTACATTGAAACTGTTTAAAATTAATAAAATTTGTAATTACATATTTTTTACGGTTGCACAATAGTATATTAAAGAAAGTGTTTTATAAGACATGTTTTTTTCGCACGTGTCAAAATTTAGAAAACTCGCTAACGCTCGTTTTCCAATTGACATACTATTTTTTTATATTTTGCGTCTTCTACAATAACATTTACTTACTCAATTTGTGATTATATTTGTAACCATTTGTACATTTTCATGTAAATAATCTTCCCTAAATAACAAAAAAATAATAATAATTGCGACATTATATTATTAAAATGAATTGTCAATTTACTAAAAATAAATTAGGTAAAAATGGGTTAAAGAAATTGCGTATCGTAATGACTTCATTATGAACGCAAAATATAAAAAAAATATTGTATACACCTTGTCCGCGAAATCCTTTAGCGCCCTCGAGATTGTCTTGCCTCGGCCGCAAGCGGCCTCGGCGACAATTTTTCTCTCGGTACGCTAAAGATTGATTTCGCGGCCTTGATATACAAATAACTATTGTATATCAAGGACGCGGAATCACTCTTTAGCGTACCGAGAAAAAAAAATTCGCCGAGGCCGCTTGCGGCCGAGGCAAGACAATCTCGAGGGCGCTAAAGGATTTCGCGGACAAGGTGTACACAATATTTTTTGTGCAACCGTAATAAATACCTATGTAATTACAAATTTTATTAATTTTAAACAGTTTCATTGTAAATTGAAAGTTAGCTTTCAAGGTGGCTATGGGATTGACAGCTGATAAACAAAACCATGCAATTCTTAAGTGCCAAAGTGATTGTTTATCTAATTTCGCGGCCGCTACCATGACGGCCTGTATTGCGGCTGCGAAATGCTTATTTCGCGTCCGGTTGCAAAAAAATGTGTTTTTTTTTCACTACGCGAAATTTAAAGTTTGAAACCTTAGTTTTGAAGTAAGATACTATATTCAATCTTAGTCCAAATCTCAGTTTGGACATTATTATACCCACAGATGGGTTTCTATCCAATGTGACCATCAGTATCGTAATCTGTGTACAAACCAGATTGGCACACCCAGTAATGAGTAATATGCCGTGATGAAATATTTATTTATTTTATTTAGAAAATTCTAAAAGTATGACATTGCTTGAGGAAATCGCAGATTAATGAATAATATAATTGATTTTATGTAAATGTCCACATGTGCACGCGAAGCTTCGTCCCAGGCACGCAAGATGGCAGTGTAGTCGACCCTTGCAGGACACGGAAACCATATGTAATTTCCTTGGTAATTGGATAAATCCCCAGTGAGAGTCATTCCTGCTGCCGCAGGAATAGAAACGGATTATTTAGATAAAGTTCATCGAGGGCTACTAATTTCCAAGGATGTTTTTAACATAATTTCAGGGATAAGCCCGGGCTTTGGTTCTCTGAGATAGACAGAATATTAATTGTATTTTCCAGAAGGAATTATTTTAGTTACAAATCTTGTTCCTTAAGGATTTCACTTAATAGAATACATCTTAATCAAAAATTTGGCTTAAATTAACTTTTTTGTACAACCGGACGCGAAATAAGCATTTCGCAGCCGCAATACAGGCCGCGAAATTGGATTTCGCGACCGTTTTGGTACCGGCCGCGAAATTCATTTCGCGACCATTAAAGAATCCGTTTTATTTATTCATCTAATAATGTGCTTGTTTCACATTTTTCAAAAAGTATTTTAAATGTAAGTTTATGCAACATTTTTTCTTGTTAATAATTTGTTGTTATTTTCGTAAATAATTAAGTACGAATATTGGCGCCAAAAATAGTCATGAAAAACAACCCCCCTACTCCTGTGTCGTAGAAGCACACACATTACGTCATTCACAGCCAATAGAAAAACAGTTTTTCCATCACCTACATTTATTTTTGTTATTTAGATAAATAAACGTATGCTCTGTTCCATTTAAGCCGTTCAGCAGATGTCGCTCGCATCAGCGCCAATTTTAAGTAGCCGAAATTACATTGGGTAAATTTATCTCTTGTCTCCAATTTCAGCCTATCAGAGAGGTCAAAACTATTCCCTATTCTCTGCAATACTTAACGGCTTAAATGGAACAAGGTATCGTTTTTTCGTTTTTCGTTTTAAAAAAAACCTCTCAACAAGATTAAATCCCAATTACAGAGAGGTTTACATATACAAACATCCATGCCTTAGTGGGATTCGAACCCAGAACCCTTAGCGTATTCATGACTACGAGCCGTTGCTCTAACCATTGAGCCACCGGAGCCGACAAGGTATAGGGCAAGAGCAGACACGTGACTCGAGCAGCTTTGAAGTGCTTAGAATCAGCTGATATGTGTGCGCGTGTCATTTTGACTTGATCAATGTCACTTTGACAAGACCAATGTTTTGACTTATTTTAATTTTGAACTGTTAAAATGTTACTATTTTTAAGTTCATGTGTTTTACTGCCTGAAATTTGTAAAATATAAACAATTTAGCAGATCAAAATCAAAATAAGTTAAAACATTGGTCTTGTCAAATTGACATTGTTCTTGTCAAAGTGACACGTGCTAACAAATCAGCTGATTCCAAGCACTTCAAGGTCGCTCGAGTCACGTGTCTGCGCGCGCCCTAAAGGCGATAGTTTGTCACATGTTAAAAACAAACTTCTAATTTGACATTTGACGCTGACATTTTCCATTATAAATGGGTAATAATGGCTAATACAGATTACACTCAAGCTAAGTCGGACAGTTTACCGAAAATCTAAAGCTGGATGATGGCTGAATTTATATTAGAAAACGACTGTTTTACTGTTGCCGAAATAAGGTGTGTTAAAGAGTTAAGGTAAAATAAAATGTAAAAACCCAACCATCAGCTCTTCGACCTACTGCTTCCTGCCACAATTTTCTTTTCTTCACATCTTTTGGCATATTTATGAATTCAATAGTAGGTTTGTTCTTAGCGCATTTTTGCAAAAAGGCACAATACGATACTGTAAATTACTCATTTTGTATTGAATTTTGTATTATCTAACCCGAACCAAAGTCAAAAATTTGACACTTGTTTGACAACTTTGACAATATATTTACAGTGTTGTAACTTATCTAGATAATTTTATCTAGATAAATCATCTATACTCTATCCGTTTTAACTATAGACTAGATGGCGTTTCGAGCGCGGCCGTTTTTACATGTATTAAATAAAGAATTCAAATTCTGGCGCCATTCCTAGATTTAAAAAAATTCTTTCTAATTAACATTTTTCCAGTAATTTTGTCTTGTACGTAAATGTGCTAATATGCTTTGTGTTTTTCTGTGGTGATCCGAATGGCCCTTTTTCCTCATGTTCTTTTATAGCTTTACAAATACTATATCGTCCTATGATGCCAGAATCTGGACACAATCTGATTCGAAATATGCATCCGTGGCACGATATGTGCAGTATAAATTATACACTATTCCTTGTGCCCGCTTAAGAGGATCTTTCCTTTTGGATGTTTTAAAACATTGGCAGAATCTGGTTCAGGATTTTTATCCATAATATTAACAAAGAAAACAATAACAAAACTGGCTAAAAAAACGCGCACAACAAAAACTATGTAATATTAAATATAATGCCAAAACACTATGAAAATTATACTAACGAAAAGAACAATAATATAACAAACAAAACTGAACAGAAATTAATAATATGTAATAAATCGTGTACTTTTGACTTTGTTGACTTTTATTTATTTTATGTCATACGACATAACATAAATCAAAATAATTGATACAGTTGTCAAGCAAATTTAAATTTCGCGTCAATTATTTTGCTGTATAAACTCGGTTCACGTTTGAACCAATCAGAGAGCTAGAATCTTAGGCCCTATCTCACCCAACGCTCTATAGTTAAAACGGATAGAGTATAGATAATATAGTTTTATCTATTATCTTATCTAGATAATTTTTTTCGAAGTTATCTATTATCTTATCTAAATAAAAATAAAAATTATTTTCATCTATTTTTTGAAAATCATGTAGATGAAAATTGTTATAAAACAATAAAAAAATACTTTTCTAATACAAATCTAATTTAAATTAAATAAAGCTGCGCACGCATACAACTGTAATTTTGGTAGAGTTCTGTGAAAATTTTGAAATTTTACAGAACCTTAATCTATCTAAACGCCCACACGGTACAAATATGTCATCATCATTACCGAATTCTGTGTACAAAACAGATTGGCACACCCAGCAATGGGTTATATGCCGTGATGATATATTTATTTATTTATTTTTATTTAATCTATGAAAGTATAAAATGATGTCAAGATGTAAAAAAGGTACGATTTTGTAAATTCTTTACAGTTTCATAATTAGGTAATGGACATATTTGCACAGAATTCCATTATTTATTTGGTGTGCAATTTTGTTAAATACATTATATTAATACACATTAAATTACTATAAAAGAATATTTCTAAATATGCAAAATAGTTTATTATTTCGTCCTATATCTACATTATAACATGCTATGTATATTTTAAACAAATTATCTAAAAAGTATCTAGATAATAATTAATTACTTATTATGTATTATTTAGATAACTTTACAAATAATTATCTATTATCTTATCTGGATAAAAAAATGTTAGTTATCTTTATCTAGATAAAAAATATGATTATCTATTACATCACTGTATATTTATCATAACACTTGTAACAAAACACAAAGAATTGACAGTGTAAGGGACCAATTGGAGCCGAAGGAGATGTATGTATTGTGAGGTCACATTCTGTTTCAGATCACGTGACTTTTTCAAAATATTATCCAAATTTCAAAAATTAATTGTAAAATATCTAATGGATATTTGGTGATATTTTCAAATTTGAAACTATATAAATAATGATATCTTTTTAAATTTAATACTTAGAAGGCATATAAAATTCTTGCAACAGCCCTATTGTAAATTCCATGCTGGTATTCAATTCTCATATTTCGCATTAATATTTGACCAATTCCGGTTAGCATGCAAATAACTAACGTCCCTCTAAGTGGGTGAAGCGAAAGCATGACACCACACTGGTAAATTGAGTTACTTGAGTGAATCCTATTCTCTTTCCTCGTTTCATATTCACTCACTCACTCGCTCTGAGAATCTGAGTGCATCCTACTGCTACTTGAATCGTTACGTGCATAGCTTTTAAACAAAACACTGTAACCAACACCAGCATTGCCAAGCAACGCACTTTGTTTTATTTGTAGGTGTTTAAAGGTTGAATAATGGAGAAACGTATACGAGTATCGAAGAGGTAACTAAAATAAGAGGAAAAAATCTGATGTAGCCAACACATTACCTTGCGTCAGTTCTATGTATTTTGTACAAATTCCATACAGAAATTTCTTTGGAAAAGATTCTATATTTCCAGTAAAAGTATGACACGAACGTAACATAGCATAACTGGTTGATTCATAAATTTCAGTATCTATAATTTTTTAGCTCTACTCGTATATACAGCATGTAATCATACTTCAGAAAAAAATTAAAAGGCATATAGTAATGACCAAAATGAGTAAAAAAAGTTTAATCAACGTGGGTCCGATCTTCAATAGTTTCCGAGATATAAGGCAGTGAAAAATGAGTTTTACGGGGTTTACCTCTGCTATCTCGAAAACTATAAGAGCTACGACTTCGATTAAAGACCTTTTCTTTACCTTTCAAAGGTCAACTTAGATGTGCTTTTGTTTTTTGTGAAAAAATCAAATAACAGGCTACTTGCGTGGTACTGAAAATCTGATATCAATCACTAAATACCTAAAATAAAGTTGAAAACGTATGTAAAAATATAAATTTTATTTTTAAAAAATCTGATGTGGCCAGCACATTACCTTCCGTCAGTTCTATGTATTTTGTATAAATGTCATACAGAAAGTTCCTTGCAAAAGATTATATTTCTTGTACATTACCTTAAGGCAGTTGTATGTATTTTGTACTAATTCCATACAGAAAGTTTCTAACAAAAGATCCTATATTTCCAGTAAAATTATAACATAAACATACTGTCAACTGCACTTGACACTGACACCTTTCAATCAGAATTTTCTTAATGTATCGCAACTGTTTCCAGAGTTATAGCAAAGCTGACTAATATATATGATATTTAATTTCTTTATAATTTTTTAACTCTATATCCATTTAATATGAAGTATAAAATGCATTCAAATCGTATAGAGAATAAATAATTCTTTAATATTTATTATAACATTAAATGTGAAAAAATGATATTTAACATCGTTTTTTCAAGAAAAACTGTTAAAATCTTCAAATGAGGGTACTTCCGGTTGACCAATTATAACCAAAATCTAATCAGCTCTTCACATGGATGTAACGAAGAGGAATACGAAAGAATTATAATTTTTGGAATTGTAGTATTAGAGTTATCACATTAGAAAATTTTGTCACACACAGACACACACACACACACACACACACACACACACACACACACACACACACACACACACACACACATACATACACACACACATACAGACATCATCGTAAAAATAGTAAAATCGTATTCTAGGGACCCTAAAACGTGCTTATTCGTCAAAAACTCACCACCGAATTTTTTGACCAAAGACAATACCTTCCTTACCTAAAGGTGACGGAAGGTAAAAAGTATTTGTTTATGGGTTCTCGTGGCCGAGTGCCTGAGTGTCTGGTCGCGAATCTGGGGAACCGGGTTCGATCCCGACCGACGCCAAGTATTTCGAATTTTAAAAATGGCACAAAATTGACCCCTGTGGCGCACTCTCCACGCCAGCAATGAGTGCCCGTGAGGTGACGCCTGGTAAACGCCCGCACGGTACAAATATGTTATCATCATTACCGATATCTGCGTACAAAGCAGATTGGCACACCCAGCAATGAGTAATATGCCGTGATGATATATTTATTTATTTATTTATTTATTTGTTTTTTAATAAATTAAGAAAGAAGATTTTCTTTGACGTCGAGCGAGTGCGAATTTTAATTTGATTTTGACATTTTTTATTATTTACAATTTGCGCGGTTTCTATTACTTTTATTACGTATTTCAATTTGTTAATCAGGAAGGACTATAACTTAGCTTGTAATCGTACAAGATTAAAATGACAAACAAAAATATTAACCTCCAAACTATTATTCAAACGTCAAACAAATTATCTGTCATGTTTAAATTACCCGCACACGCCGTTGCTATTGAACGTACCGATGTTATTGCTTTACGGCCATTCATTGGTTCGGCGTAAATCTACGTCATACATGGCGGTAATTTAAATATTAAAATTTCATTAATTTTTTTCTGGCCAATTAAGAAAATTTTGCCAAAAGAAAAAATATGGGTAGCAAGTTTTTATCGTCTCTTCAAAAATATTAAATAAAAAATCTGATGTGGCCAGCACATAACCTCTCGCCAGATATTTTATCTGGTTGTACGCATAAAACGAAAAATATTTTTAAATACAAATACATATATTCATGTCTCACTACAAAATAATTATTTTAATATAAATTATGTACAATACATACATTTTCTTTATATTCGATATCCTGAATTTTTTTCTTTCCTTTTCTTTTTCTTTTCTTCGTCATTTTTTCGCATATTCCTTTTATATTCTTTTTTAGGTATATTCTTTTGCGTTGTTGACTTTTTATTTATTTTCATAATCTTTATAATGATGTACAAATATTTTTGACAGTGGCATACAAATATTTTTGACAGTGACATTTATGTGTGAATTACAAACATTTGAATTTCTTGTCTTGGAGTAGTTTGATCTAAGAACTTTTACATCAAATTATTTTATATGCATTTCTTTATCTCTAAATCTATAGAAGATATAATAATGAATTTATATTTATCGAATAAAGAATTTAACGTTCTTTAATATAAGTATTTACATAAATTTTCGATAAATAATATTTAGATGATTTTTTTCTTGTAACTACTACTTCCGGTTGTCCAATTGTTACCAAAATAGACTCGACTCTTTCCATTATTGTTAGATTGAGGAATCCGTAGTTAAAAATGTCTTAAGTCTTATAGTATTTGAGTTATGGTGAATACAACATCCACACACACACACACACATCCACACACACACACACACACACACACACACACACACACACATATACACATACACACACATCCACACACACACACACACACACACACACACACACACACACACACACATCCACACACACACACATCCACACACACACACACACACATCCACACACACACACATCCACACACACACACACACACATACGGACATCATCGTAAAAATGTTATAATCGGATTCTAGGGACCATAAAACGTGCTTATTCACTAAAATCTGAATATGCGATTTTTAGCATAAATACAATACCTCTCTTACCGAGAGGTAAAAAATGGCACGCAAATATTATTAAGTTAAATGAGGTAATCTTGGCCAATATTTGATTTTCAAATAACTTCGTTACTATTAGAAATTGAGAAAAATGTTTCATATAAAATTTTATTGTTTGTTTATAGTCTATTTACTGACATAGATAACATTTTGTGCAATCACTATCTTTGTAAGTTTTCTTCGATTATAATAAGTAAATGGCCTCTTTCTCGGAAACAGTTGAAGATCGGACCCATGTTGATTAAACCTTTTTATTCACTTTGGTCAGTACTATATTCCTTTTCATTTTTTCCCAAAGTATAATTACATCCTGTATATAGAATATGAAAGAAAAA